>OX387335.1:13187162-13787162 GCA_947562085.1 Eudonia lacustrata | reverse complement strand
GAGTTCATGTAAAGTAAATTCGGTCATAATCAATTCGAGCGTCGCGTCCATGTAAACCAACCACAATATTACACTCACACGCACTTACACACATCGACACAACACTATCAGATTCACACCTATTCTGTAAGTTATCATTCGACAAAATTTCATCTACTTACCTATTTTTCCTTTTTAGACTACCTACCTGCGTTCATTAATTATGTCAAAAAAATTTATTAGCATAATATGTTTCTATAATTGGCTTATGTTTAAGTTACATCTTCTGTACCTTTTGTGTTTAGTTATAGGCTGGTTTCCAAGCATATTAATAATAAAATTAAGTAATTTTGTTGTAATTTTTTTATGGCAAACGAGCAGGCGGGTCACTTGATGGAAAGCTATCACCGCCGCTCATGGACACCCGCAAAACCAAGGTTATCGCAGATGCGTTGCCACCCTGAGGAAGGAGTTGGATCTTGAGGAGGGAGTAGGAATTGGGAGGGGGGAGGGGGATGAGATGGGAAGATAGGTAATTTCAACAATAGTGATTTTTAGTAGTGTTTTCGAAAATAATTATGATCGTGTCAAAATTATACAATCATGTATTTGAGCTAGCAAATTCAAGATAAACACATGAATTTACCTATATCAACATTTCAGACTCGTAAGTCATATTATAGTCTAAGGGCCTTACAAATAAACAAAGAATAAGGTCCGAATAGCTATTCCGTGTTTAGTCTCTTTTACTCTAATTTGAAATGACGTTTACATGACAGGAACAAAACACGGAATAACTCTCAGAATAATAACTAAAGCTATAGAAACCGGACTAAAATAGCAAAGGTGTCACCAGATTTGTGACGTCATATTTGAGGTAATGTAGTGAGTGACTTTATAAAGGACTCAATTTTTTTTGATCACCGATTATCTGATGACCGATTGACATAACAAACAAAAAATAAAAACTAAGTGTCAACCATTTGTCGCACTCCAACCTCCTTTTCTAGCCATAAGATAGAACGGAACTAAACATAGTTGCACGATTTTTATTTTAGCCATCCTTCTATAGTTTTAGTTATTGTTCTGAGGAATAACTATTCGGACCTTATTCTTTGTTTTTTTGTAAGGGGGTTAAACTATTTGACGATAGCTGTTGCATTTTTTCAGTGTGTCGATGTCGCCTTAAAAGGTCATCTCTCAATATTGTTTATCATACATAAAGCAGGCCGCACACTGGCGCATCGCGCCCGACCTCTGACGAGGCAATTACTTTCACTTGGACATTCAAGTCGCTTGATTAATGGCCAGCCAGCGCGATCAATGTATACATAGTCGCCACTACATAACTACATACACGTGTTGGTTGACCTTCAAAAACTCAGATTAAACAAAACTGGACACGTAAAAAGTTCTTATAAACAAACTACCTTTTTAATTAACGCCTCGGTGGCCGAGTGGCAGGTCGCTCGGCCCGATACCCGAAGATCCCGGGTTCAGTTCCCAGGTCGGGCAAAATGTGTTTCGGATTTTTTGTTGCATAGCCCGGTTGGCTTAGCCAAAGTAACATTAAGAAAACGATAGCGAACTTCCAAAAGAACAAAATGTATGGGATTGACATAAGCCGCGCTAAATCACGTGGTCAATCTTATGTCAATCCCATACATTTTATTCTTTTCGAACTTCGCTATCGTTTTCTTAATGTTACTTTGGCTACCGCCCTGGGTTTGTGATCACCTACCCGCATTTGACAAGCGGTGAAGACTTGGTTTTAATGATGGCGGCCTTTGCCCAGCAGTGGGACAGTATAGGGGCTACTTACTTACTATCATGTTGTTACTTATAATATCTGCAGTGCAATTGCTTGATACTCACCAAGACCACAAAAAGTTCACTGGATTTTTACGACTTTCCCTATATACTGATCTTACATTGAATTAGTTATTTTCCATCCAACTGGTTGGCTGGAAGAAGTCGCTTTAAAGCGATAAGACCGCCAGAATGTAACTATTATTAAATATTTATATCTGCATTGTTCATTTATGTTTCGTTGCAATAAAATAACTCTCTCTATCTATCTAATCTTAAGTCAAAATCAGGTTACCGACCTAACGACACACTATTTTTATTAGTATTAAACACTCCAAATCCTTGCTAAGCCAAAACGCCTTAGGACGGAGTAACTTCATTTGCGGAGGCAGTAGAAGGCAGGTCTGACTAACCATCGGTGCCTTGACAGGGCACTATACTACAAAACAAATGCTTCACAGAATGCATCTTTGAACAAATAGCTTGTGTAGGGCATGTGGAGAGGAAACGAAGTCAATGAGCACCTACTGTGTGACTGCCACTCTCTGGCTAGGAAAAGAATCGGACCCCTGGGGTTGGCCTATCCGAAACCGGAGGACTTCAGGCTCTTCGCTCTTAAAGACGTTGCCAATTTATGGCATCGTATCTTTGCAGAGGAAGAAGAGTGAAAGGATGGGGTTGCACAAAAGATCCCGATCGATGGGTCCAAGTGCTACTGCAAGAGTGAAACCTCAGCAGGCCACTATAAGATAAGATAAGATAGTATGGGCAAAGGTCTCTCTATGCGCCCATACCAATCTCTCTAATTATGTGTAATTCTTGTTTCCTTAAACTAGCAGTCTTGAATAGGGTTGCCAACCATACTTTAAAATAACGTATTCTACGTTATTTTCCGTCCCCATGCTATATTCTTTTTAATAATAATAAAGTATGGAAAATACTTTATTTCCGACTAATGCGTGCGTTTGAACGGAATATTCCTGTTGACTTAATTTCTGAACTACTGAATGATACACAGACTCAGGTGAAGTGAAACGAAACGCGACGCTTAAATAAATAAATTTGGAAAATACTTTATTTTTTCTTCAAATCCTTTTTTTATACTAGTTAGTGAAAGATTTACTTTAATTTCCTGAAAAATAGTTGGCAACCCTAACTTTGAGGCCCAGTGATGTTGCCATCTTTGCACTTATTTACACTTTATTTATTTAGGTACCGACGACCGCGACCGTTCGAGACTATTCAATGTCAAAATAGTCACCGGTGACGTTGAGTACGAGTGGGAGGAAGCGCTGGTGATTAGCAACAGCGCGATAACTATTATCACTAACCGAAACTCGCACACCTGACCTCTGCAATACCACAGAGTAAGTAATCCTACTAATATTATAAACGAAGTATGGATGGATGTTTGTTACTCTTTCACGTAAAAACTACTGAATGGATTTGGATGAAATTCGGCATACAGATAGTTTATAACCTGGATTAATACACAGGATACTTTTTATCCCGATATTCCTACGGAAACGGGAATCACGCGGGTGAAACCGCGAACAGGAAGATAACACAACACCTAATCAATAACATAGCTAAAGATACTTTGTAACTTTTGGCATTAAAGTGCGTATCCAAAACAAGGTCAACTAGCGAATAAATATAAAAAAATAAATCCAACGTCTTGTATCGAGGATTCGTGAATATGTTTAGAATCTGGGGGGTGAGTGCGAGTTTTATATACTGCTACAACGTAAAAGAGAAATAGTGTACCAGCACACGTTTTCCCTCCTTCGTATGATATGGGGTCCTTCAAACGAGGCCTGAAGAAGCACCTTGTGGGCCGGCAGAGTGAGGGTGACTGATGCTGCGTTGTCTCCACGCTGCACCAGTTGTCTTCGCGTCTCTGGACTCCATTTCCACTTAACATCAGGTAGTATGGAGTCATTTGCCGTGCTAGGTATAAAAAAAAGGAAAGCGACATTTTTTGGACTGCATTGAAGAAACTGATGAACATTTGATATTTAACTGTATGGTAACATATTTTACGTTTTCGTAAACGTAATCCAATGAATACGGATAGTAAACAAAGTCACACTGGGCTCCCTGACAGACGGAAACTAGCGAGTCCTTGGAGCCAGAGTCGTGCGGTAGGTCAGGATAGGTTGTACAGACGGACGCCTGAATGTCAAGGCGTCTAGTCTAGACTAGTCTAGACTAGGCACAGAGCGAGTGACACGCCCTCGCCACGTGTCTGCGTCATTCATAACTTCAGTAGTAGCTGGGATTGGAGAATTGACAAAAGGAATATACATACAACAATGTGAGACAATAAATAGGTTAGGTACTCGGGAGTTTGTAGTTATGAATTATGATAATTAAGAAAACCAATAGTGTATTTACAAAAAAATATATGGAAACTAGGGTTGCCAACGTTATTTTCCATCCCCATACTTTATTACTTTTAATAAAAATAAAGTATGAAAAATACTTTATTTCCGACTAATGCGTGCGTTTGAACGGAATATTCCTGTTGACTTAATTTCTTAACTACTGAATGATACTTAGACTCAGATGAAGTGAAACGAAACGCAACGCTAATTTCTGAACGCGCTTTAATAACAATAAAAAATGGAAAATACTTGATTTTTTATTCAAATCCTTTTTTTATACTAGTTGGTGATAGATTTACTTTAATTTCCTAAAAAATAGTTGGCAACCCTAATGGAAACTAACAAAACGTTTCAACAGAAAACTAAATATTATTTGTTTTTCTTTTTATATGAACACAACAATACTTAACGGTGTACAACAAGCCTTACACCACCGACCGAACCAGATACACACACCCGTCACTGGGACTCGAACCTAGGACCACCAGGGCTGAGACTTGTAGCGAAACCACTGGATCACAAATGCAAGTTTTTATAAACACACAACTTCCTACAGTGTTATAAGCAGCCGCTTTTTATATCCTACAGATTGGACGGACAAAGACGCAGTTATGACGTCATCAAGAGCCCTGACGTCACCCCCATGACCTCACCGGCAGACAAAGCCAGCGGCGCTGCAGCGAGCCAGCTCCGGACCTCGCGACACCAGGCAATGAAGCATTTACGATTTATTTTTAAAACTTGTATGTTCTGGTATTCCAACATAATAATATTATGGTTTCGACTAAAGATACTCAATATTTTTGACATCCTATTCTGCGACTTACTACACCGTACGGGCTGACTGCACAATTTAATAACACATCGATCATTTAAACGAAAACGAGAATCTAAATTTACGAAACAAGTTTATTTAAAAAATCTCTTTTTTGCCACCCGGAGGCGCTGATTCAATGGCCTAGCACGCTCAAGTGCAATGTTTCACTATTAAATACCATGATGTTATGTAACCACCCACTTAAAACCAGATAGCTGACCCGATTGAGTCAGAATGGTGGATTATGTATGACCCATTTTTTTATGAGAGTTTGCTGACTGCCTCAAACGGCATTTTCAGCGTCACCGGGATTTTTTGGGGGCGGCGAGGTACGTAAAGGGTACCTCAAGCCGTGTGAAACGAATCACCTTCGGAGGTTTTCTAGAGGGAACGGCATTGCACACTTAAAAGTGCGCGTCCCCGTGCCCTACTAGATTCTCCGAAGGGTTCGGATCGGATTGATTATGACCCAATTCGTTACCATATTCTCAGAGTTTTTTTAGAGGGCAACGCACAACCATGTCTCTGAAGAAGAGCGGAAGCCAAGTCTAACCCGAGTGCGTCTCTAAACACTAGCCGCCTTACTACTTAAGAATAAGGTCCGAATAGTTATTCTGTGTTTTGTTCCTGTCATGTAAACGTCATTACAAATTAGAGTAAAAGAGACAAAAGACGGAATAACTATTCGGACCTTATTCTTTGTTTATTTGTAAGACCCTTGGACCTCGGCTCGGGTTGACCGGGTCGTGGGGAATAGTAGACCTATGATCGTGGAGCAGTCAGTGGGCCAGGGGCCCGACCGCCAAACCGATCGCTTTGACTTCGTGTGTGGAAAAGCTAAAGGCTATAGCTTTCGATATTGCTTTCATAGGCGCGGCACGAAACGACAAGATGACGTCATAAACCACACGCGAAGTCAAAGCGATCGGTTAGGCGGTCGGGCATCTGGATCTCCTTGTACTAGTGGTACTTGTACTACGTAATTTTCTTAAGGTTGCACGGATTGTATCATAATCATATGCAATGAAAAATTAAAAAAGATAGAATGTGAGTTTGGATTGGCATTGACAGAATTCGGCCGCTCCTCTTCCATTTTTGAAATTTTTGAAAAGAGTTTAAATGTGCGTGTGTCAAATACATGGTAGTGTGTGTAATGTTTGTTTTATTGATTTAATGTATTTTTTATGCATAATTAAAAAAAAAATATTAACATTCTGTACTTTTTCTCTAATATATAAACTATAAGTGTGCGAAATTTCATACACCTCCGTCCGCGCAAATATCTTAAAAAGGGGTACAAAGTTTTTGCTTCACGTATTAATATATTATTTTAAGTTAGATAGTGCCGGCACGCCACGCGCGAGCTGCATTCATTTAAATTCCAACTATGCTAATACAAGTTTCAACAAGTTTTTTTGACACACACACAAACAGTGAACAGTTTAAATAATAGGTTTTGATGTCAGCACCTAGTTCTATTTGTAAAGTCCTTCGTTGTGGTTCAGCCAGCTCTAATACGCACACACGCGTTCTCTTACTCAAAAAACTAAAACTATAATGAGTTTTTATGAGATCCGAGCATAACCACCACACACCACTTGTGGTGTAGTGGTTAATAAGATCACCGGTTTAGACCCAGAGGTCTCGGGTTCGACTCCCAGCGGGAGGTACATGTTTGTGTACTCGGTTTGGTTGGTGGTAGGGAGGGCTTGTTTAATATTATACTATACACTAAAGAGATACTGAAAACGTATACGTAGTCAACCGACACTTATTTAATCTAAACATTTTTAATGGTAGGTACATTATTTATTACTAAAGGTTCTGAATGTCTATAATCAATCAATTTGTAATTTGTTCGCAACAAAATTTGCGTTAAAAATTATATAAACATTTTATGAATAGCTTGCCTACTTCTTAACTGATTATTAGTATTTGTAAAAATATTATGATCAGATGTTAATGACGGAAGTTGTTGACATTGAATGGGCGCATTTGGCTTTTAAAGTAAAAAGTGAATAGTGTTGAATAATTTCGGCGGGCTGGTTAGAACCACGATATCTCAATTGGGAGAGCACCTGACCCGGTATGTCAGAAGGGTGCGGGCTCAAATCCTGCTCGTGGCAATTTTTTCAACATTTGTTTTTGTATTTTTTTTTTCATAATCAATCAGTTAAAATATGCTACATTGCACCGCAGGAAGTTTCGTGTACTGATTACCAAACTTCAGTCTAAATGGATAATGATAATACGGCTCTGGTGGCCGAGTGCAGGGCGGCCAGACCGATTCCCGGAAGTGTTGATTCAATCCCAGTTCAGGCTGTGTTTTTCGGATTATTCGGTGTATAGCCCGGGCTGGAGATATAGAACACTATCCCGCATTTGGTAAGCATGGTGATATAGAACACTATCCCGCATTTGGTAAGCATGGTGATATAGAACACTATCCCGCATTTGGTAAGCATGGTGATTAAGCCAACACGCATCAATTGCAACGATGATTCAATTTCAGTATTTTCTGGGTTACCTGATGGAAAGTAATCATAATCACTACCACCTAAGGTTGCCAGATCGGAACTTACCGAGTCCGGGACAATTCCATGTCGGGCCGTGGCTATGAATATGTAAAAATAAAAAAAATATATATAAATTACGGAATGTTATATTATTATGTTTATATTTTATTATATTTGTATTTATTAGGAAAATTCATTTTATCTTTTAAATGTATACGTTTATTAGTCCAGTTAAAAGATATAAATTGAGAACAGTTGTTATTTTTTTTATTATTTAATTTTTTCGGAATCCGGGACAATAGATCGAATTACTGGACACGGGACAATACGTAAAATTCCGGGACAATCCCGGAAATCCCGGACATCTGGCAACCTTACTACCACCGCATACAACTGCAACACAAAAGTAAGCTTGTTTTTTGAAGGCCTAAGGCGTAACGGTCCGTTGTAAGCTGGTTCCAGACGATGGTCGAGGACTTTGGCCAACAGTAGGTAACTTTAGTTTTTAATGCAAAACACAATCCTTGAGCTCTTCAGTTAGGTAATTAGATATATTATAATGACGTGCTCTGTCTGAGTATACAATACTGCAGAGTCGTCGGCTGGAACGCGTGCGCAGACCTTGTCGCGCGTAAGGAAGGACACGCTTGCCAAAATACCTAACCTTTGAATTCATCGTACGGACAGTCGACGCCAAAAGTTAAAGATCCAAACCCAATATCACACTAATATTATAAATGCGAAAGTTTGTGTGTATGTATGTCTGTATATTTGTTGCTTTTTCACGCTGCAACGGATGGATGGATTTGGATGAAATTCGGCATACAGATTTTTTATTCGATTGATGATTTTTTATATTATTTATACAGATTTTTGCGGCATACAGTTTATAACCTGGATTAACACATAAGATAGTTTTTATCCTGATATTCCCACGGGAATCACACTATAAATATACTAAAAACGACTATTTAATTTTCTGATACAAAATGATTTGTTTGTTTTGTTGTCATGGAAACCAAAGAGAATTTAATCACTTGATGGAAACTGTCAAAGCGGTCCGGTCCGCCGCCCGGTTCCACTAGTTATAAATAAAACTTAAAACCCTTGTACTACAAAACAGTATTAAAAGTTAATCAACGGCTAAATATGTGTTTAAAATGTTGTGTCTCTGTCTAATGATATTTAGCTAGAAATTGACAGCATTTGTTCTAAGCATTGTCTAACCTTAGCCATCGTTTTGTATAAAGCATTGAATAGTTAATTACTTTTGTATACCTACATAACGACATACAAACGAAGCCTGAAGAAGCACCTTGTGGGCCGGCAAAGTGAGTTTAACTGATGCTGCGTTGTTTCCACGCTGCACCAATTATCTTCGCGTCTGGACTCCATTTCCACTTAACATCAGGTGGTATGGAGTCATTTGCCGTGCTAGGTATTAAAAAAAAAACATTTTAAACACTGTTATTTTTATATCGACTTTTGATGTTGACTGTACAAGACGATTATTTCTGCTAGTAGGTATGTTTATAAGTATGCAACTATCCTCTTTTTATCACAACAAAATTTTAAACAAAAATATTTAGAAATACCTCTGGCAGCCACATACGTATTGACTGGGTGGTAAAGTTGAAAATGATGAATGAAAAATGATGAAAATAATGTTGGAGCGTCGTCGGCCCCCCGCCGCGAGGGCGCGCTGCGGGTTCAACGAACCGCGCGGTTTCGGGAAGCGGTGACGTCACACGCACTCCACGCAGCACGCGACTTAACACCCTGAGCACAACAAAATAAGAGTGCCCGTGAAAAAGATTTGTTTTCACCACCACGTAAATAAAGACCACGTTTCTTTGTTAGCGTCAAACAATACCTCCGAGATCTCGCTCACACTAACCTCGGCTATGCGTCCGCGTAATAAAGCTCATTTTACGCCAGAAGCTACTTACAGTGTTAAGTAAAAAATATATTTCTTTTTTGAAATACCGCAAATGAGCCTTATAGTAAGCAGCGCAAGGTTTAAATTGTCGACGTCAAACTAAATACTGCGCAGTTCACGAGATCGCGGCGCTCGGCAGACCGATTCCAAAGTCTCATCTGTCTCGCTCGCACGCGCTTAAACACCGAGGTGCGAGCGAGAGCGGTAAGCGTGACCATTTTCGCCGGATTCTGGTTATCTCGAAGGCAAACCGTGTTGGTTTTTTTCTCATCCGCATGAGTTTGGCGTTATATCAGGCTTTGCGGCCAAGTATCCATTTGGGTATACGCCTTGTATAATTCTCGAGTTTCATTAACATTTTCATGTGTTTTCCATAAATAGCAGTCGCATATTTAGGCGTATAACATAACGGTGTTACGTAAACAGGTCGACTTAGAAGAACTTGTGAACCTTAGCGGAAGCCATGCCAGCCTGCGAGCGAATCCCGACTGTCTGTTATGGTATTCCCAGCGGCGCGGGCGTGTGGCGGGGTGAGGGGTGCGGAGGTGCCGGGGGGTAAGCGAAAACAGTCGCACGCAGTCATTACATAAATCAAACGTAGGCACGTCCAACGCGACCTGTCGCCTCGCTGATAAGCATTTGGCAGATCTGCATTACGACGAAAACGTTTTCTCAACAGATACGAACGTTTGCATATTTATTTATTAGCTTCGTTACGTTCGGCAATACGATTGAGTGACAGATAAACAGTCAGAATATTTCCAATTCTTGTTCATCTAACCGTGTCAATGGCCAATCTTGCCGTCTTATTAATCGGCCACGCGTAGGGCAACGTCTGTGGCCTACATTTTCTTCCCTTAAGTAGGTTGCATTTCTAATACGCAAATTAATAATTTTGCTTCTGTATCATTACATGTAGGACAACCACTTATCTATTCCGTGAGAACGAAATAAAATATATTTGGCTAAATTATTTTATTTATTTGTTTTTAAGCTATATGGGATCGCAGATGATAAATGTTGTAAACTGATCTCCTTGCTTCAGTATGAAGAGGGCACTGAACGATGACGATGATTTGTTTATTTATTTCGGATCCACAATTAATCCATAGCAAGTTAGTAAAATATTAAAGCTAGGGTGTTAGTTGGTCATAGATTATTATTTGACGACCTCCTTGGTCGAGTGGTTTGTACACTGGTTTTCATGGTGTCGCCATCTCTGAGGTCCCGGGTTCGATCCCCGGTCGGGTCAATTAAGAAATTATTGTTTTTCTAAATTGGCTCGGGTCTGGGTGTTTTCTATGTATAATAAATATGTATTTAAGTATTTTAAGTACGTTTATCCGTTGTCTAGTAACCATATAACGGGTTTCATAACGAAGCTTCTCTTGGGCTAGATAATTGGTGCGAGTGTAGGAAAATTTATTTATTATATTTATTAACTTGGTCATGTCATGTTACGACGACACTCATCTTATCTATACTATAATATTATAAAGCTGAAAAGTTTGTTTGTTTGTTTGGTTGAACGCGTTAATCTCAGGAACTATTTTGTGTTGAATAGTCCATTTATTGAGGAAGGCTATAGGCTATATTACATCACGCTATGACTAATAGGAGTGGAGCAGCAACGAAAAATGTTGCAAAAACGGGATAGCCTAAACATTAAGAATGCTGCCGAAAGTCACTATTGCACGCTATGTTAGATATAGGTTTTATCGGTTAGCTTAGGTTAGGTTAAAAAAAAGAACTGTGACCTTGTGGCTTTTGACTTGTCAGATATGGATTAAATCCAGTAGTGTATCGGACTAATGCGGATTGAATCACAATTGCTCGCCTTAACCCGATCATCTAAAAATGTACCGACGAAACTTTATCGAGTCGAAAACATGTATCATAATTTTCCTGCCCTGTTCTCAATCTTATAAGGGGTGCACGCAGCATGTTTTTCTCATCCAACCGTCACCTCAATATTTACTCCTTAATTTGGTATACCGTCTTCTATCCAATGTAAGGCTCCACCAAAAAGAGGAAACGAGAAGGCTACCTAAACATTCTTATTAGATGTTTATTACGACACATCTCTTCTCTCATCGCCGCTTTCATGGATTCCGGGCTTAACGCTACATCATCATAGCTCATATTATGTCCCCACTGCTGGGGCACGAGCCTTCCTTATGGATGGATAGGGAGTACGGGCCATAAATGCGGTGGTTGTTACGGAGGAGCTCTAGATGATAAATTTTCGGTCACCTATACGATGACCGGCCTTTGCGAAAGTTGCTTAACCACTGCGCCATCGACCTCCTCCTAAAGCTGCAAGCGAAACTATAATCCGCCACTAGTTTATCGGCGAAACGGTATGGGACCCACGTTCGGCCGCGTCGGGCAGCGTCGTCGTCGGCCGCGCGTTTACGTCGCCGAACGACGACGCGGGCACGTGTGCGCGGCGCGCCTGCGCGGTGACGTCACGCTGTTTGTAAACTCAAGCCAGCTGATAGTGTGGGTGCCTGCCCCCGCCCCCGCCCCCGCCCCGCCGCCGCGGACTTTCGATGGCGCGTTTCAATTCACTTTTCCTCGGCTCGGTTACGGCCGAGCGGCGAACGAGTTTCTATTACATGTTTAGTTTTATATTCACACTCAACGGATTCACTCGGACGACACGTTTGATGGGTGCTCTCCGCGATCCGCAATGCACACCAGTTCTGTGTTTACTGATAGCCCGCATGAACACTTCTATCTCTCATTACAATACATCAAACAGAAATATTGACACGCGAAACGATAACAGTTTAATCATTACATGGCTATGGAGCGGGCAGGGTGACATTGAAACATGTTTTCAAAATAAAGTATGCAATTAAAAATAAACATGTGGCCAAAGGAGAACACTTTGTTTAGGCGCTCCGCGTCACATATTCTACCTTTGTACAAACTAGTTATCATCTCTGTATTGTTTTACTATAATGCGTCAGTAAATGAACCCCTACTAAGCTGCAGTAACAACAACCACCACCTGTCACATTGACTTCTATAACGACCCACGCAGAGTAGACAATATATTAATATTATAAAGCTGAAGAGTTTGTCTGTTTGAACGCGCTAATCTCAGGAACTACTGGTTCGAATTGAAAAATATTTTTATGTTGGACAGTCCATTTATCGAGGAAGGTTTATGTTGCAAAAACGGGAACAAGAGCCTAAAGAAATTAAAAATGCTGCCGAAAGTCACTATTCCACGCTGACTCAAGTAACTCAGTATTTTAAGGCACACACATAGAAAATAATTTTATTAACTACTATAACACACATTTCAATGTGCTTAATAAAATACAACTTACAAGTATTAAAAACAACTAACCGATAGCTAAAGATACAAATACAACAAAAATAACAAAAACACAAACAGCAGCAGCAGCACATGGAACTTCGACCCAGCGTTAACCTTTTTACCGCCAACAACTTCTATAGAAGTTCGAGATTTTCGTGCCGCCCACGCCACCACTTCTATAGAAGTTCTTCTTTGTACCTACTTTATTAAAATACATTTATAAGTTGGCGTACAGCGGGACATCGCGTGCAGAATAGTTGGGCGATGAAAAGGTTAAACCTGTCTGCCAAAGAGCAGTTAGGTAGGCGCTGATATTCTGCCGAGACCTTTCCTCAGTCGCAAAATTCTCCGACAATCAGGTCCACTATACAATAATCATTATCCGCTTTAAACTAATAAATACTTACGAAAGACAGGACTGGACTCATTTCTGTATAGTATTTTTATTACAGATAATGTAATTAATCCAATTATAACTGGAACACAAGCCCGATTAAGTGCTTTCTTGTTTTAATATACAGACTAACATAGGATTTATAAGATACAAACCACACCCAACCATACACCGACCGCATTTTAACCAAAGAGCTTGAGCTGTATTGAATATCGAGCACGACACGGGCGTTAGTCCCTTTATAAACAGCTTTAGTCGTGTAACGACTGAGTCTTATTACTAAGGACTGGAAAGTCTAATCTTCTTTTGAGGCTTGATTTGTGACTCAAAGGCCCGAGTCCCTTGCATCACTAGCCGGAAGTGGACGGACCATCAATCAAATCAACACAGTTGGCCATTGTACACAATGAGGCAACGTGTCTGGCAGTGGCAGCCGATCGCCTGGGACCAACAGATCAGCGGTAAACAATAGCAAGGAGAGCAGATTTCCTGCGACGACAGATCTGTCCTCGACATTGCGACACCACCGTTGCAACCTCCAACGTTACAATTCAAAGGAACGAGGCTTCTGTGTCAAACCAATAGATTCATAACGAGTGCAATTATTAAAGTCGTTAAACTCAATCCGTTAACTGGATTCGATAATGGTAATGCGTATTACGACAGAGTTGATTTCAAAAAGCAATAATAGGCCTTGTTTTTCTTCAAAACACAATTAGGTAAGATTTTAAGTGACAGATAAATAGATCGGTGTGCCAAGTGCGAGTTTGATTCGCCAATCGTTAACCCGATCCGACCCGAACCCTTCGGAGAAAGTGTGCGATGCCGTTCCCTCTAGAAAACTTCCGCAGGTGATTCGTTTCACACGGCTTGAGGTACCCTTTACGTACCTCGCCTCCCCCAAAAAAGCCCGGTGACGCTGAAAATGCCGTATGAGGCAATCAGCAATCTCTCTCTCAAAAAAAAAGAAAGCCAATCGTTAACGTTAACGAAAACGACAATTTATATGCCATACAATTTTGACTCTTCCCGTATGACGCCCGGAGGCGCTGCTTCAATGCCATACTAATCGATGTTCCCGCAGAACAAACACTTAAATGCTTCGTATTGCTACTAGATAATTCTGAAGATACGACTTTGTTCTTGGGACCCGTCGAAATTTTCGTTTTCGTAAACGTAATCGAATGGATACGGATAGTAAACAGGACTCACATTAGGCTAGGCACCCAGTCTGCTTGCAAAAAAAAGGTTATCCTGCACCGAGTGAAATTCTCAACAAATAACACTCGTGGCAGACAGCAATAGCGATAGATGTAGTAGCCATAGCAATAGTTAAAGCAGCCGTAGCGACAGACAGGGAGTTCAGTAGGCTAACGCCCGTTCCCTATATTCAATCTATCTGTTGTTTTGCTTACTGGAGTTAGAAATTTGACATAATTTGTATGAAGCTTATGTCAAATTTGTATCTATAGTAGGCAAAACAACAGATAGATAGATAGATATAGAAAACGAAAGCGAAGTTTGAAAAGAATAAAATGTATGGGATTGACATAAGCCGCGCTATATCACGTGGTCAATCGCATGTCAATCCCATACATTTTATTCTTCTCGAACTTCGCTATCGTTTTCTTAATATTACTTAGGCTACTGCCACAGGAATAATTTAGACATAACCTAAACATTGAATGACTCTTTTCCAGAACGGGCTCAGAGTCAGAATAGCTTGAATGTTAACGAAACATGTTATGCGTTTAAGTTAAACCTCGTTTTGTAATGGAAAAGCTGAAGAAATCAATGGTTCGACACAACGCCAACGTGAATAAGTACCTGCTGCACACAAATATATCATTTAGAATTGAAATCCTATTGCCTGGCCCACTTACCCCACTGGTTTCCCACATGTGGGCGCCGACGGAGGTGTCTAGGACTTACGAAACTGCGGAGAAGCGTCTCTGACTAACGCCGGGCCATTAATCCGCCACCCACCGCCGCTGTCAGCGCGTGGCACATCATCCATGGCGTCTAATTGTTGTGGTGTGATCCATTACTAGGTCAAGGTAGGCGATTAAACACTTTAAAACGGGTCTACTTTCGTCATTTTTTAAGTATATTATTTTACTGGGACATTGGCCTTAACGTAGTGTAGGACGCCCTCAGACTAGGTGGAACGACGATTTTCGCAAGGTGGCTGGCAAGAGCTGGATGAGAGTAGCCGCGGATCGTGCTCGGTGGCGTGCACAAGGAGAGGCCTATGTCCAGCAGTGGACGTGTGTAGGCTGATGATGATGATGATGATGATGATTGGCCTTCATCTCACCTGATGATAAGTGATGATTAAAGGAAGGTGGAAGCGCACTTCACCCGGAAAGAAAGACTTCACCACCAAAGAAAAGGCTATCGTAACTCTAACTGTTGGAACACAACAATATTACTGTAATTGTTGTCATGACGACAGAATTAACGTGCCATTCCATTTGTCTTTAAATAAAATTCCCGAAGAAACGAGACGTTTCTTCGGTTTAAAAGTGGCCAATGGTCATCCTCAGGTCCTCCAATGAATCAAGTCGCTTGTTCCATTTGTACCGTCGAATAAACACACAAGCATAGTTTTGTATACAATGTATTAGAACAGCCGCCTCGTGTCTGCGACAGAAGATAAAGTCACATATTTGTGATCGTATCTTATCGCGTAGAAAATCTCTGAGCTCCAAACGCGGCACGCGCTTACATCGATAAAAGTTAGCTAACTGGCCAGTAGCCTTATGTTCCGGATTTTCTATCGATGTCACACTGATGCCGAAGATCTCAAAATACTACAGACAGACAGTTTTATATAAACCATTATCAACAACAACTCATGTAGTGTTTGGCAATAATGTTGATGAAGAAATAAAACGAAATTTCTAATATTTTCCTTCCAATATTGTTGACGCTGTAAGGGAGAAAAGAGCTGGACTTTTGCTGAGTTTGTTGCCGGTTCTTCTCAGCACAAGATCTTCCGCCCAGAGTAGACATAGGCATAGTGACGTTCATAAGAGCTATTTGTAGCCTAAACTGAATAAATGATTTTGAATTGAATTTAAAAATATTTATTCGGAATATAAGCACGTTTTACAATTGTCGCCTCTCAGCTCATGCCGTGACATTGACATTGACATCGCACTGATATTCTGAGGTACCAGTTGCGAACAAGCTCAATGTAATCATCACACAATTCGACAGCACCTTACGTTCGAAAATCAGAAGATGAATGAGATTGCCACCCGTGACGAAATTGACAGCGTCAATGAAATTGGAGTATGTGTGTCATGCAGTAGCGTGTCATCCACATACGCGCGGGCGGCCGGCTCGACCGTCCTCGCGCCTTCTCTCATATCCTCAAGGGACGTCCTCGATTAAACTTTCAATGGTGGATCGATACAGATGGCAGCACCGCCGCCAGCATACATTATGCAACATCACCCGCCGATAGTTCCACGCAGCGACGCGACGGCGACAACCATCGCTCCCCACTATGAAAAGTGATATTGTTCCCGGTCTAGGGAAAAATGCGAGAAACACTTCTGCTGTCACCGCAGAATGCTGATGTGGCCACGCCGCATTGTCGGGATAACTTGGATGGTCGCTTGTCAGTAGTAGCAATTATTTTTGTTGCTTTGAGTATCCGATATTTCGGCACCGTCGAATGCGCCTTTTGCGCCATAATTACGGATGTATTGGAGTTACTGCGGATAAGGAATCCATAAATTAAAGTAAGAAAACACCTGAAACAAAGACAGAAGTACCATATCGTCTGACATTGTGGCGAGTGTAGTACCATGCCAGGTTCGTGTGAATATTGACGATGGTGGAGGGTGAACAGTTCTTTTTGCTCATAAATATCCATCCGCAGGAACTTTAGCACAAATACATACTGTGATCATGGAGCATGCAACTAAAGATATAAATTTCATCGCTAGCATCAATACAGCAGATGTATACATGTGTAGTTGGACTATCAGTTTCTGCTTCGACAATGGTCACGCTTCCTGTTTCAAACCACATTGTGTCGGAGGCCCGGCGGCCGGCCGCCGCGCCGCTGGAGCAACTCGAGACAAAGATAATCGCAATTATCATTGTATTGTATGCGCATAGCTCGGGGATTTATAACATGTTGATGTTTGACGTGACGATGCTATTGATGGGTAAACAGAATAAGCGGCCGATACAATGTTAACAATCTCTGCTTTAAATTGTTATATGCTTTAATGTTATTATCAGATTTCAATTACACAAATACTAACAAATACAAACTTCTGTAATAAAATAAAATATCCAAAATAATTGATTTATAAGAACTAGACATGGCTACTACCCCTCAGCCTCCTCCCACAGCACTAACCCTGAACCTCTCGGCCAATGCGTCACTTTGAAGGCGGCTAGTGGAGTTAGGAATGTCCAGCCTCTCAGCCTAGCTTTCACCAGGCACATTCCTGATATGATATAGTGTAAATGAAAACTATTAACATTACAGATGCTTTCTTCAACGAAATACAAGATGGCGTCGCAAACCCTACAGCGAGCGGAGACCTTGTGCCGCGAAGAAACCGCAACCTCTACAAAGCATCTACGGAAGATTGGTTTACAACTAGAAAAAAGCAGCAATTTCCAACTCCCAATCCAAGACGCAGAATGAAAAGATTGTCATTGAGATAACAACAAAAGACTATTGTATTATGGCCGCTTGCAAAAAGCATAATGGCTGACAATGGCGGAATTGGCAACCGCGTCACGCTACGAGGCGGCGCCTCCCACGTGGCCGGCAGCCTTCACCCACTGAGGCTGGTGTGCTGGGCGCTTATTGGCGACGCACTTTCGGATTCCGATCCGGTCGGAACCCTTCAGAGATTTTAGTAAGGGACGGGGACACGTTTTCGTGATGGTATTCCATCTAAAGCCCTCTCACGGTGTTTCGATTACACGGCTTGAGAAACCAGCGAGTTTAAGTCTCTCGTAGCCCTCATATAAGTTAGGTGAAGCTGTAATGGACGTTTGAGGTAACAACAAACACTCTTTAAAAAAAACATTGAGGATAATATACGCTCCGGTACTCAGCACTCACACCCAAATCTGATGGTCCAGCCAGACAACACCCTAAATATATTTCTACCGACTTTGTACAAGCAAGAGTGCTTTACATCTTATCTTATCTTAGTAGGCCTGCTGAGGTTTCCCTCTGTCAGTAACACTTCGACCCATCGGGATCTTTTGTGCAACCCCATCCTTTCACTCTTCCTCCTCTGTAAAGAAAGATGCCATAAGTTTGGCAACGTCCTTAAGAGCAAAGAGCCTGAAGTCCTCCGGTTTCAGATAGGCCGACCCCAGGAGTCCCATTCTTTTCCTAGCCAGAGAGTCGCAGACACACAGTAGGTGCTGCATTGACTCCGTTTCCTCTCCACATGCCCTACATAAGCTATTTGTTGAGATGTGCATTCTGTGAAGCATTTGCTTTGTGGCATAGTGCCCTGTCAAGGCACCGATGGTTAGTCGGGCCTGCCTTCTGCTGCCTCCGCATATGAACTTACTCCGACCTAAGGCCTTTTCGCCTAGGAAGGTTTGGCGTGTTTCATACCCGCCTGCTCTTTCCATTTACGATGCTTTACAGTATTGATTTATTAATGCTTGCAAAACAATTAACAGCTAAGCACTTAATTAGTAATACACTTTCATATTAAAACAGACCGTACGTGACTCTCAAGATGTAGACAGAGGCACAATAAGATCCAAGTGTAAACTAAAAATGATGTTTAACACAGGTTATCCTTCTAGAAAAATGGAAAAGAATAAAATTTTATTCAAATTTATTGAAAGAAAATTACAGGGCATATTGGCAAAACGCACGCTTACCTTTGGTGTCGCAAGTTAGGGCCGCGGTGGCTGCCTTCCATCATGCGGGTCGTTCGCATGCTCGTTTACCAGGTCACTAACGCTCCCCGAAAGGCAATGGATCACGGTGTAGCCAACACGTCAAGGAACAACCAAACAACGTGAATTTAAACGAAACTCCAGACAAGCCTTCGTGTCCGCCGCCTCCCAACCGCAACACAACACTAACTACACAAGCTCCCGAAACTTTGTCCGATTGGCACAAAATGTCGCGTTTCTTCCAGAACCCTCCGCAGCCTTAGTAATGAGACTGTTTCACAATCGTCAAGGGCACGTGCTGACGTGCTACAGGGTGTTCCCGACGCGGCCGCAGGTTGCGAAATGACACGTGAGTTTCGGAGTTACTTGAACAATGCCCTACAAGTAAGACTTCTTTGGACCTTTTTCTTTTCTTTGAAAGTTAGTCAAAGCTGTTTCGCAATTAACAAATTAACCTAGAACAAAAAAATGTCATTGAAATAATTATGTAAGCATTTTGGTAAATGCGTACTTTACCAAAATGGTTTAGCGATAAAGACGATAAAAGCGCTGGCGACGTAATGCTATTTAGTCGACTGTATTTTTTGTTGGGGCTACACTAGGATAGGGAGATTTGAACTGCGAGGGACGGGATGTTTCAAGGGTTTAGCAGTTCAGGGAGGTGCGAAAGGAACATACCTTGAACAGCGACAGCGGCCGATGGCGCGTGGGCGGCAGGCGGGCAAGCAGTCGTAACCGGCACGAGGTTGGTGGCCGGCAGACGCACCTTGCTGGAGTACGGGCTTGGAACACCAGCGCGTGGTCTCTCGCAGGCACTTTAAATGCGGATATTTCGGATTGCCGAAAATGGAAATTGTCAACGGAGGCGCGGCGCGAGTATCTCCTTCAGACGCCATCAAAGCACGGCGCGTGCGTTCCTACCAAGCGTCGTTCTTCGTATTTCAATGACATTTTTTAGTACCATGGATTTCCGCAAAATATCGCCCCGATTCCATTAACTAAATGAACCTAGTTCCTGTTATGTTCTTTATTCCACAAAGCAAAGCATTTTTACTTTGCTTTTTTCTAACTTAATGGGAAGCGGTAATAAGGCCGAAGGCAAGCAAACGTATACTTCACCAGGAATCATCAACTGCTCTTAACTATAGGAACAGAACAATCACTATTATTATTATTGTTTTGAGAGACTCAGGTAGCTAGCCAGACAGATTTAAATCAAGCTCGATCACCAACCGAACTGAGTACAATTGTCTCCCCGCTGGGAATAAATCTTCTGGGGCATTTTGGTTCAATAAAAGGCCATCTTGCGATTACTGCGCAGCAAGGCCGGTCGACCTCTTAACATTATACACAAACGAGTGAACGTTCACAACTTCAGAATGTCGTATGTGCGGCGGACAAGTAAAATGGTTCAACACATTTATTTTTCGCGAGTTTAAAAGAAAATTTCACGTTCAAAGCAAAAGTTTCGAAACATGCCGCTTGACAAAAATCTACTTTTCATTTTTCACAACGCACTGGTAACGATTAGCCAAGGCGCCCAACCAGGTAAGAAGAAGGAACAGCGAATCGCAACCTTACTACTTTGTGTTTAAGACTCAACATTTCGGTGGCATAACACTTTCGAGCTCAACACGGCCGACTCCCATACGAACCGCATGCAATTAATAAATACAATTTGCGGTTTGAAAGTAAGTAAAGCAACGCTGTAATTAAAGTTATTATTCAGAATAAATACACTCGAAGCTGCGGCTTTGTGTCAACACCAAGAAACACACGAACTGTTCTATAAGATGGTAGTGAGATGGTGCTATCGAGCACAGGATACTTGAAGGTTCCTGCTGCAAGGTCACCTAAACAATCGGAGGAACAGTTAAACATCCTCTTACGGCCGCGCAATCTAGTGGTTTAACGGAATAACAAAGTTTATCTTTTCTGAAAATCCGGCTCGAAGGACTAAAAACAAGAGTGACTCATTTGAAAAATAACCACGTTAGCAACGTGCGTTTGTAACATGTTCGGTGCTTCCAAATGTCATACGGGTTGTCGGCGCGACAGTAGTCTAGCGTCACGGGCCGCGATAGGGGTGGATATTTCTTAGCATCTAAATGGGTGCGGTTAGTCATGTTTTTTTGTAAACAGACAACAATACTGATAGATACCTAATGAGATAAGATTCGGTCGGCTATTAAAAAAAATCGCTGTATCAAGTTCTCAAGTCGGCAGGTTCTGGTGAAACAATATCAAAATGTAATTTAATCAGCGAATCCTCATTCATGACGTCAACTACTGTGAAGATGACACGACGGACTGTGGATTCTAAGAAAACTTGAGATATCTTTATAAATTCTACTCTGTTTACGATTTGCAAATGTAAAACCACATCATTGGCAACCCCGAAACGAGTTATCTCATTAGTCTGTCTCATTAATCATTCATTAGCAATGCCTGAAATTGCAAAGAAACCGAATAATTCTCACGAACATTGGCAACAGTTGGCACAGCCTCGATGGATCAATCAGGCACACATTTGGGGCATTAATTGTCCAATTCCGCGTACAAAATGAGACTTTAAGCCGGCAGCACAAGGAGCTGAGCGGCGGCGGCCGGCGTGGCATCAGTGCTATCGGTTCCACGCCGCTGACCGCGAAGGTCTCGGCGCGCCGCGGCGCCGGCTGACACAGTGACCTCAAACTCGGCCGCATTTTCACCGATTGGCGAAAAATTGGACGCAAGGCCTTTCAGTTAAACGGTGATCCGGCAAATTCGACACTACTACTGTCGGCAAATAGTTCGCCAATCTCGCGTGACCGGAATATAACAGAGGATTTATTGAATAGTGTCCTTCTATGATGATAGGTAGGACATTTTCCATTTGATGCAGTAAAAGAAAAGGAGAAACGAAATGCTCTTGCTCCTGATGCTAGGCTTCTCAGTGCAAGGACTCTGGCTGCCGTAGATTTACCGACAGATGGCGTAGAGTCATTCATAAGAGCTCAATTATTGAAACAGAATAAAACATTTTGAATATTCTTAGTTTTATCAGACAGCGGACGGTACGTTTGTTACTGGCTGTCGGGACTTGGGTGCCTAGGCGTTACATTCGCCATTCGATCACTTTGACGTAAATTAAAATTTGTATGGCATTGAAGCAGCTATCTACGACACGTAGAAAACGAGGAAAGATAAAATCTTGAACTCAGTGCGAGAGTGTGGGAAGGTTGAGTGCTACAAGCAACAACAGTTTGTCCTGGCGCAGCGTGATTGTATGGCTGATAATGCAAGAGTTAGCGTTTCCGTGTGACGACTGTACACTTCCATCATGGTATCATAAAAAAAATATTGCACAGGAATATACTTACATAGCAAACGGAGCTCGTCATTTTCTTAATCAAATCATTTGTGAATAAAACACAAAAACTTCCCAATAAATTAATCGGATATTTTAACATTTAAAGAAATTCCTGCTAATTAGTATTTGACTCTGGTAGATATAAGTCAGAAGTTTGCGATCAATCTTACTAATATTATAAACGCGAAAGTTTGTAAGTATGGATGGATGTTTGTTACTCTTTCACGTAAAAACTATTGAATGGATTTGGATGAAATTCGGCATACAGATAGTTTATAACCTGGATTAACACATAGGATAGTTTTTATCCCGATATTCCCACGGGAACGGGAACCACGCGGGTGAAACCGCGAGCGGCCGCTAGTTATCAATATTTTTTTGTAAAACACATTCGACCTTGACTAGAAATGGCATACAAATACTTAAGGGTGCGCCGACAAAAAAATATGCCAAAAATGCAGTTACGGTTAAGTAGATATAATTGAAAATACTATCGTATTAAATGAACAAAATATATATTTAGTATCATAGGGAACGTGTTTACAATTTGTCAGAACCATAAATTCATAACACGCTGTAGTTTTTTCTACAATATCATTTAAAGTTGGGCAAAAATCATGAAAACGAGTGGCGGCGTTTAGTAGATTTCTTATAGTTTATCTAAATTATTGTACCTCTGATTTTGTCTAAACAATCATCAATGGATAAACTACAAATTGCTAGACTACATTTTCGATTCATCAAGTGGTTATTTAAATAATTATTTTTTATTAAGCACCTTAAATTCCCCATACAAAATTAGTATGGCCGCGCGGCATCAAATAAATATGGACGACGACATTTCAAATAAAACATATGACACTTGTCACTTATGGACGGCGCACCCTTAAGTTAAGAAGCAGTCACAAAGAGCTGTATTTCCAAGGATATACTTAGTGTATTTTGTACTCATTCAACTAATATAAGCTATAATCTTTCAAATATAATCATTAACATTACTACTTGGATGACGTACTATATGATTGTGAATCGGGGACTACGAAAACCAAATTAACTGTAGGCGAGCTCAGTCAACAGCCTTAATAGCACACTATCACCATACTATAAAAATAAGGTCACCAGAAACAGGGTCAAAACCTTAAAGCAGCGGTTATGAAACATATCCACATACGCCGTTACCTCTCTCAGCACTGCCTACGATACGCGGTACAACTACGCTTTGTTCGTTATCCATGCCTGTGTTGACAGTGCCAGTATATTCAAGATAGTGTCCGCACTGCGCAATGTAGGACAGAGTGGCCTCAGCATCGTTGGCTGGTCAATTCTCGGAGTAACGCCACGGGTTTTGCTCACAGACGCTTCTCTCGTTTTCGGCTCGACGCGCATTTACTTACATTTTAGAATGTAGTCGGCCGAGCGAATGCTGTTGTTCGTTAAAATATTTAAAGTGTGCAGGTTCTGGATAACGGTCAAAGTTGTCCTTCGCCAAAGAGTGGCGACTGTCGTCGACCGAAAGCATATAAAAATATGAATTTCTTTGCTTAATCCTTTAATTAAGTTTTCAATTAATTCGTCGTGTACAATTAAATGGCCAAAGAAATAGAGTAGGAAGAGGAACACCAAGAAGAGCTTAAGAATTAAATAACCCTTCTGACGCAAACGGGTCATTAAAGAGAAGGCGAACGTCCTTCGCCGCGTCGTGTTCTTTTATAGAAGTAAAAGAATAAGCTTGGGATACAGATCTATGGAAACTGCGACACTGACAAGAGCGTGGCTTTAAGTTATTCAAGATTCTTATGACTCTTATTACAAAGAATAGAAATTTGAGAACAAATCAGTCTGAAACCTTAGAATGGGTTTTGAAAACAGTGGTATGTGCGAATGTGACTCGGGTGTAGAATCATTTTAATAGTAACTGAAAATAGCTGTTGTAAAAAACGATAGCTACCTTACCCGAATTGAGGAAGGTCACGGATTCTATGATCCCAATAATCTTATCCCTAAAAAGTAAATTGTAAGTAAAGATATTCCAATGTGTTTTTGCCATAGATCTGATATTTTAAAACTGATATAGATTAGAACTACCTTTAGGACAAGTTCTCATCAAAATTAGTGCACAAATGTCGGAGATATGCTCAAACATTTGATCAATAACCTATACCGTACCGTCCCATTGTTTGGCCAAAGCTCATTTCCCCTCATTTCCTTCCAACTTTTCCGATCTTTAAGTCTCTATTTAAACAGGCTTATTGTGAACCTCCTACATTTTAGGAAGGCGGTTACAGCCGTGCAGCCCGGCAGTGGAGGTCACGCCGGGGCGGCGGCGGTCGTGGTCCCGCAACCTTGACACATGCCGCCGTCCTGCGGCTGATACGTCATTATCTGTCCAATCTTCAGGTCAGCGCTCGGCTTACGACACGCCAATCTATTTACTTGTTGGGCAGCCAACAAAACGTGGATCGACTAACTTGTAAAAAACAATTTCTGTACAGTTTTCAGTTCATGCACAAAAGTGGCATGCCATTTTGAGCTGAGCCTTACATATTATTGCATAATATTTGTGAATGTAACGGCAACAGGCGCTTTTGGTTTCTTCATGGAAATGTCAGCGGTACGAACAAGACTTTGTTAAAACGAATAATATTTTGTATGAAGGTAAACCGTAACCAGACCAAGATATAAGCGATTATATACTTCTTATATGGTGTCCTTTATATATTTTTGTAAATACCTATAAAATAGGTATTTTAGCCGGAAATACATGCATACTACTTGATGAGAAGCAACGCCAACAATATAACGCGCACGCTGCCGCTGTCAAAACTGAAACATCAGATCTTAAGCTCTAAAATTCCACTAGATCTGGAACACAGCAGGTAATACTGGCAACATCAACAGATATTAGAGTGGTCGCCAGTCGCCAGGATTCTGGGCCTACCAGCAAGCCGGTGATATTGCAATGGCGCGAGCTAATGAGGCTACGTGTCAGCTATCGGCGACTGGCCCACAAAGGGCCGGTGCAACTGTTACAAGGCTATGCATTGTTGCGCGCGGAAGCCACGCAGCCTTATCGCCGCGCCGCGCCGGCGCATGTCGAACCAGCAGCGCACACAATCACGGAGATGGGGGCATGCTGCTAGCTGGGTGGAAATCTATTACCTATAATATCGCTTATTATGGGGTTACCAAATCCATATGGAACGTCGATGAAAACGGGCCTGGAACCAAACAGAGTACAATATACCCAAAGGTCCCGGGTTCGATTTCCAGTACCATGTTTGTGTACTCGGTTTGATTGGTGGTAAGTAGGGCTTGTTTGTCCGCCTGGCTAGCTACCACCTTCTTATCTAAATATGTCACCATAACGTACATTTTTGTAGCTTGTTGTGTTCCGGCAGCTAGAGATAACATAGCCAGTGGCTCACTAGTTGAGGATCCCGGGTGAACTGCGCTTCCATCATTGGCCTTATCATCACCTAACATCAGTTGAGATGCAACCAAGTGCTCACCCATAAATTATTAAGAAAAAATATATATATCTGGCTACTTAACCACCTACTTTCTAGTTATATACCCTCTGTTAACGACATAGCCGTTGTTAAAGCAGGGTACTCAGCGTAGCCGAGTGGCCTCGCGATGTGCCGCGCTCGTGGCTGAGTAAGCACGTGTCTCGTGCCCCAGGCGCTATGGCTGCTGGCGACCTTGCACGCAGAGATCATGGTATTCAGGAAATATGGCGTGATCTGTGTTTTATCATCATTGTTTTCTAAATAAGACTAATAAACGCAAGTGGAACCTGCGCGCGCGACGAGTAGTTACAAGAGAAATGGAATATTACGCTATAGAAACGTTATAATAGTTATGTTTACTTGGGTAATTATAAACTGCTTTTAGTAACAATTTAGGTTATAAGTAGATTAATTCCCTACCTAGGTTTAGCAAATCAGCATAAATAAGCAAGTACGTAATTTTTATATGAAATAAACGAGTAATGAATTAATCTTGGAATTTACTGTTTTGACATAAATAGAAAATATCTCGTAGGACCAAAATGTATGATCCGGCTCGAAGGACCAAAAATGTATGGGTAAGGTTCCACTGGCAAGTAGCTATGGAACGCTTCCTTAGGTTATAAAATAAAGCCTAAGGGGTGGATCACTTATTGAGCTGTAGTTTAACTAATTATTTTTACTAGATGAAATATGATATATGAGTGGACTGTATTTTTTAAGAGGTTTGGTTCAGCTCGGATCCACAACTAAGGTAATTAAACCTCGTTCAGTAAAACCTGAGATTAATTAGAAAACACAAAAAAAAAACATCATGGGCAAGGCACTTGTACCAAGATTTAAGGGAAGGTTATATGGGAAAAAACACTCACTGTTGCTGCAGATGAGATCCAGTTCACCACTCTTCACAATTACCACAATCACAAGCAGGCCTGCTGTATTTAGTGTATCGATATATCCAATTATAAGAATAAAGTGTTTTTGGAAGAAGATTAGCTTGATTTACTTAGATTTTTAAAACACTGTCGCGTAGGCGAGGTCAGCCATTGCAATCTGTTGCACACGGAGCGACGGACCGAGACGTTATTTTTTCAGGAGAGGGTAGGAAGAACCTCATACAAGTGCGTAGTATCAAAATATAATTAAAAATGACGGTATGCTAAGTAATTTATGAACGAGACTCAACAGTAAGAAATAAAATATTATGTAAAATGAACACGAGTAAAACGTGAGTAGAACCATATAAATTAGATAATTTCAATAATCTGAGCTCATTTACAGACCCCATCATGAGGTAAAGATTTTTTCTGCAAGTTTTTAGTTGCCGAGGGCTGCGGAAGCATATCGCGTTCACGGCTACACTGATGAATGTTAATTGGTAACTATGTACTGATTAAGAGCCGGTAACATACTGGGTTACACTACGTCTGACGCTGATGTCATCTTCGACGGTGACAAAGGGATTTGACTTGAATTTCCAAGGGTAGGTATCTCCCCAATTACAGTATACCTGAGAACAAGTGACTCCCAATGTGGTTATGAGAATTATTTTTATTGCTTCCTATAGTTTACGCGAACATTGAAATGAACGACTTGGTAATGTTGTACGCGCGTTTCTTTCATCCTGACCCTTTCCAATGTCCGTGGTCACATCACAACATGGGAGAACTCCGTATCTCTGCGACCAAAAACGAACTGTGTGATAGACTCATACCAAATAAACAAAGAATAAGGTCCGAATAGTTATTCCGTGTTTTGTTCCTATCATGTAAATGTCATTTCAATATATTAATAGCGTAAGCCGATTTTTGTCCCAGTGATTATGGGACGATAGCTGCACATAAAAAATCGGTTATGGTCTCATTTTGAAGAGCTCCAGCCGTAGATGTGCAGAAAAATAAAGAAAACTGTCATAGGTTTCGAAAATCCAAAAAAAATCTGTTAAATAAACGCGAAGTTCTGCGAGCGACCCACTAGTTAAGAGTAAAAAAGACAAAACACGGAATAACTATTCGGACCTTATTCTTTGTTTATTTGTAAGGGGGTTAGTGTTTTTGAATAAAGATTTCTGTTAATATGTCAAGCGATAAACAAGCATTTTACTTTCACTAAGTATAAACTGTCTGTCTCATTGAGACTGAAATTCAAAAGTTGTAGCAATAAAATTATTGATTTGCGATATTTCTGAACCGAGGGGCACAATTACATATAGGTATATATATATATTATAATATTATGTAGATATATATCGAGAATATTAATGTAAAAAATAATCACGCGCCGACCTTGCGGCGACCGACCACTTCCTAGACGGAGCAGAACACGACGCTGCCTTATTCTACAAGCAGTAAGGTTCAAAATCAGCGCAACACTGTTGCGGTTGCGTGCTATTCTCTAGAGTTAACAACTCAGAGCATAATAAAAAGAACAGCGGACCAAGTAACGGTGGATGTGTGTAGAAAGTTTTACGAGAACCGAGATAACTTGATCCGCCTCGCTTGAACTTCCGTGTGGGTTAATTTTCGACTTTACTGCAATGATTTTAAAGTTGTATCTTTGTTGACTCGCCCGCGTGCATGTCGCAAGAAGGACATCTTAAAGTTCGTGCAAGATTTATGTATTCTCAATAATGGTACTGTAATTTGTTTCCATAGATTGGTTTTAAAGTGAAATAAAAAAGGTTTTAAAACTTGAATGTCAGTATTTAACGTAGCTACGTGTTAAATGGTAAAATCTTTCACCAAGTGTATTATCCAATATAGCCAATATCAGCTCAATGGCAACCACTTACAACCTTGGGGTAAGCCTAATCCATCCAAAGGAAAGTAAAAAATATATATAATTAAAACCTGCTCACTCTTAAAAGCATTTTAATAGTCATGATGATTCTACCACCACACCCTTCGGAATGCAGACTTCTATCGAGAGGAGTTGCTTACGAATTCAAAAGTGGCTTCTTTCAAAAAGTTCTACAGTAACATACCTATAAATCCAATTTGTTGATTGTATACGACAATCGTGGCGATTACGGCAATTACCCCTCATATCCTTGGGGGAGGCCTTTGGCTGAGATGATGATGATGATGATGATGATGATACGACAAAGAGCATTATAATATACTAACGGCCACTCGCGGTTTCACCCGCGTGGTTCCCGTTCCCGTGGGAATATCGGGATAAACATTATCCTATATGTTAATCCAGGTTATAAACTATCTGTATGCCTAATTTCATTCAAATCCATGTAGTAGTTTTTACGTGAAAGAATAACAAACATCCATCCATACTTAGAAACTTTCGCGTTTATAATATTAGTAGGATCTGTATGCTCATCTTTTTGTAGACATATTATGGCAATATAATTATGAGCGTTGGATAACTATTAAATTGAACTTGTGAAGGTAGTCAAAGAAGTGACCAACTCTATACTTGAACCTAACATGCTCGGCACAGCCCCAACGAGTAAACGAGCCCAAAAAACCATTCGCTCAAAGAAAGGTGGTTTTCGAAAGCATGTCCTGCCCACAATTATTATGAAAGCTGATGTGTCGGGTCGGGCGGGTGCGTGCGGGGTGCTCTGAACTCCAAACTGGACCGGTAACTGGGGCTGTAACGGTTCCAACAAGTTTTTGGTGCAAAACGACCTCTCCCCCCCTCACCCAGCCCGCGCTGTTGCTACAGGGAACGATTTGGAGCGGAGAAACTGGATTGCGAAAAAATATCGAGTTGGCGAACGAGTGTAGGGCCCACCCGATGGAAAGCGGCCACAGCTACGTCGAAGCGAACCTTCTGTAGCTCGATGAGGAGCTCGATGGCGCAATGGTTAAAGCGCCCGGTCTGCGAGTGCTGAGGTTAAGCTACTTTCGCAAAGGCCGGTCATCGGATGGGTGACCAAAAGTTTATCATTTCTCGCTCCTCCGTGCTTCGGAAGGTACGTAAAGCCGTTGGTCCCGGCTGCATTAGCCGTCGTTAACAACTACCAATCCGCACTGGGCCCGCGTGGTGGTTTACGGCCCGTTCTCCCTACCCATCCATAGGGAAGGCTCGTGTCCCAGCAGTGGGGACATAGAATGAGCTGGTGATGCTGTACCTTCTGTAGGTGTCCTTACTTTGTGCCTAACTAAACTGAATAAATGTTTTTTTGTTTTTTTGCTATCGAGAGGCAGCAGACCCTTACGGCTGCGGAGACAAACGGCGCGTTCGACTCCCGACATTCCACAGATCAATTTTGGTTTCTTTGCGTGGTATCTTGGAGTGGCGTGGTGGGTAACGAGAAACCGCTCATTGGAACCTCGCCGTTGTTGCTAACGGCGTAGAGCTTAAACTCGCGCGACGATTAAAAGTAAAGACCATAGACTTACAAACTTATCAATATAGACGCTTTGATTAAATAGATTTAATGACATACAGTACAAGAAAAGAGCTAGTTACCGCCCACATGACAACCTCTTTTTTGTGCCAACATTTCGATCTTTAGAGATATCGTTGTAGTTCTCGAGTTGCAAATGACCACGTTGTACTTACATAGATAGTATAGTGATTATAACGTTTTTAATAATATTATATAATAATATACCTGTGATAATATGCTGTAACAGTATCTATGTAATTTTATGTGCGTTTTTATTTTGTATTATACCTAACTATAACATTCTATGTGCGCTGCTGCCGGTAGGTATGTCTATTAGATGCGCGGGAGCTTGCCATTTTTAATGGCTATTCATATTCGAACTAGTAAATACATAAAAAGTTTTAACATTGAATTAGTAGCAATAAACTGTCAATTCACTTAGAAAAATATATTTTGTCTTTTTGTAGTGAGTTTAATCTGCCAGTGTACCGTTCATAAATACATTAGTGGCTAAAGTTGTTAAGTAGGTTTACTGTGTTATATATATTTGATAACATTATTAAAATTGTCTAAACTTGGTTATTGGCAGATATTTATTAGAAAGAAAAAAGATTTATTCTAGCTATTTTTCAAGTCTATGGCCGGGACAGATACACAAAAAGTTCGGGCGTTCGTTTCCTACCTGCCGAAATAAAAACGAGCGACCGTCCCCGCCCCGCGCGCCGCCCGCTCAGGCCTTCGAGGAAATAGGATCTGTTAAGGATCCAATACCTCGCAGCCTGCGCATTCACTATCCACTGAACCTCACATTTACGTATTTATAAACGAGTAGCACAATACCCTGCTTCGTCCGCTTGGATTTGACTCTCAAAATATTGTATTAAATTCAAATATAGCTTATTGTGACCCGCGAGGAATGTATCACTTTATCAGTCAAAAAATTTTTGTAATTGGACCAGTAGTTCCAGAGATATTTTTTTTTCCTTTAGTTGATGGCTTCGTGCGATTAGCACATTTAGCCAGTGTCAAAGTAATTTTTCTTACAAGTAATAGGTATATAAATAAACAATATTTCCTTCTTATCTAGATGATGATGAATGATAAATAGAAATGAGAAGTGAGAAATGATATTACCCTCCAACTAGGGTTGGCAACTATTTTTCAGGAAATTAAAATAAATCTATCACTAACTAGTATAAAAAAAAGGATTTGAAGAAAAAAAAAGTATTTTCCAATTTTTTTTTATCTAAGCGTTGCGTTACGTTTCACTTCACCTGAGTCTGAGTATCATTCAGTAGCCGGAAATAAAGTATTTTCCATACTACTTTATTTTTATTAAAAAGAATAAAGTTTGGGGATGGAAAATAACGTAGGATACGTGGAGCATTAGTCATTGTCGGTGATGTTAAGTGGAAATGGAGTCCAGAATCCAGACGTGAAGATAACTGGTGCTGCGTGATAACGACGCCACATCAGTCACCTTCACCCTGCCGGCGCACAAGGTGTCTCATCACGTCTTTTTAGAAGAACGCTAAAATCCCAAGTTCAATTCCCAGCAGATGTTTGTGCTCGGTGTGGTTTGTAGGGTTTTTTTTAGTCGATCTGGTTAGCTACCACCACGTTATCTTGCCGCCATATCATCAATGTTTGTAGCATTGTTGTGTTCCGACAGTTAGGGATAACATAGCCAGTGCCTCAGTAGTTGAGGATCCCGGGTGAAGTGCACTTCCAGCTTCAGCCTCACCATCAGTTAACATCAAGTGCGATGAAAACCAAGAGCTTAATACACCATATAATTATTAAACTATCATGATTACTTGCAATGAAACAACTTTTACGGATCTACTCGCGTTTATTTTACACAATACTTATTTATCCTGACGTTTCGAACACTTTGCAGGGTCCGTGGTCACAGGGAGACTGAGGTGTTGTTCGTCTCACAATTAGTTGGTAGCTTATACCCTCATTTAAATTTAATCAGGTGCGTTCCGTTTTATGCAGAAAGAGCTTACAGTATCTTTTGGTCTGGCAGTATGGTGTTGGGGCTGGGATTTAATATTTTGTATGATGGGTTGATGGGATGGGAAACTTTAGAAAACAATATATGATCACTTGCATAAGAGTATAATAATTATTAACGGGGGAGCTTAATGGCGCAGGTTAACGCGCCCGGCCTGCGATTGCTAAGGTTAAGAAACTTTCGCAAAGGCCGGTCATCCGATGGGTGATCAAAAATGTATTATCTCTAGCTCCTCCGTGCTTCGGAAGGCACGTAAAGCCGTTGGTCCCGGCTGCATTAGCAGTCGTTAACAACCACCAATCCGCACTGGGCACGCGTGGTGGTTTATGGCCCGTTCTCCCTATCCATCCATAGGGACGGCTCGTGCCCCAGCAGTGGGGACATAAAATGAGCTGACGATGACGGATGAATTATTAACAGGAATTCTTACCATGTTTATCACGGTGCATTCAACCGTGCTGAAATATCGGACACTCATAAGTAATAAACATTGTAAGAATCCCGTTAGTAATAATAACTCTAATGAATACACCATTTTGAATTTTCGCGTTGAGCGGTTGTCGGCGCAGCGTCTGTCGCAACCCCGCGCGTTCCTTTCCCCGTTGACGCATTGCCAGCACAAAAGATTTCTCTTTTCGCGTTGCGACCGCGGCGTGCGTAATCGCGGTACTGTGGGCGACGTAACGAGCGTTACGCGTTACGCTGCCGGTTGCAAAGTTGCAATTGCAACGCTTCATACGTAAGGGTTCGATTAGCGCACCAATTTATTGGTTCACTTTTACGTAAGAAAATGCTTTGGTGGTAGAATGGCTAAAGACTCGACTTTATACATAGCCCGTGTTTTGTGATCACTAACACTTATTAAGCAACCGTGGTTATTAAGCTTATATCCATAAATTTTAGCTATTATTTCATTACAATAATGGAGTAGGTACTTATACAGAGTAATTTTTACAACAATAGCAAAATTTTCAGGAGCGATTCTTTGGCTACTAATAACTTCATGTTTAAATGTAACAAAGAGCACATAAACCCGGAGACGCTGTAAGTCCTACGCAGAAAATAGCAAAATAGTTTTTTTTAAAAGGCTGAGCCGGTGTGTCGCAAGCGGTACACTGGCTCATGTTTATTTTTCAGAGTATGTGGCGTAGGGATGCAACTTTGCCACAAGCGCGAATTAAAGTATTTGTCTGGTACGGACGGACGCGAAATCAAAATAAAATAACGAACACACTCAAAGGGATGCTCAAGCCGTGTGAAACGTGTCTAGAGGGAACGTCATCACGCACTGGAGCGTGTCCCTGCACTCTACTAGACTCTCCGAGGGGTTCGAATGGCAGCCCTGTGCACTGTCGTCCGAGCGTCCGGCCGGCCGCGACCCAGCCGCTAAATAAGCTTCATAGATACTGCGATCGAGGAACGCACACGTACACCGCTTGCTCGGACACGCTTATTACCGATCCGAGGAACTTTTTGATCTAATCCCGCCCTCTCCTCTCCTCTCCCGGACTACACGTGCTGGTCTTAGGAACCACCATCATACTGTACAGACAATCGGTACTCGTATCAAAACATTTGGCAAGTCGTTCCTCTGTAAGACATTCGGCTTTGGAATTCTTTGCCGGCGCATGTGTTCCCCAGCTCCTATGGTCCCGGGTCTTTTAAGCGGGGCGTGAAACAGCATTTATGCAGGCCGTCATGAATGGTGATCACAAACCCGGGCGATGAATCGATAAATTCGAAACACACTTTGCTCGACTCGGGAATCGAACCGCCGGCGCCGCCGGGATAGGCCGCGCGCTCTGCCACCCGGCCACCGAGGCATTTAAAGCTTAGAAAAATGAAGATCGCCTGCCTAGATGGCGCCCGCACCCGGCTATATCGGGGTTAAGTGGGGGCCCTGTATGGTTTCCACGCAGACGCAGTCTAGTTACGAGCCCGTTCGCGTCAACGACTCTTGCTGCATATAGTCTAGCGTTAGATGCACACAAACCGCTTGCTGATCAGCACACGACCAGCCGTTGACTAACTGATAACGTTTTGGCCGTCACACCAAAAATGCGTCGTAAAAACTTGCAAAGGGATTCCGAGGAACAGCGAAGTCTGTTAATTGAGTTTTTGTAAATCATAAGTATTGTTGATCATCGCCGTCGCTGGTGTACTGTACAATCAATCGGTTGTCGATTATAACCGACCGTTCAAAAGGATTACAAGATAAATAGTATTTCATTAAAACTAGCCCTACCGCCCATACACTGTGATGGTTTTACTAACAAAGAAACCTTCTCGGGCGCACTCATAAAAACTTATTAAGAGGAAACATTATAGGTCGACTGAATTAAAAAATATGTATGAAAAGTAAAAAATCAACGTTTCGTAGTCCCCTGATTCCTCCTCCAAAACTGAACCGATTTAATTACTTTTTTCATTAAAAATTAAAGAAAGGCCGTGGCTGTGTCCCTATGCTTTTCTGCTGCTTTTTTTCATAAATTAATTATTAAAAAAGATATGAACCTTTAAAATCCTTAAAAATTGGCCAGATTTTCCGCTGTTTCCCATATTTGACAAGATTATATAAAAAAAAAAGCAAAACATAGAGACACAGCCAAAGCCTTTCTTTAATTTTTAATGAATAAACTAATTAAATCGGTCGTTTTGAGGGGAATCAGGGGACTACGAAACGTTGATTTTGTCTACTTTCATACATTTTTTTCAATTCCCATTTTAAATGTTTCCTCTTAAAGATGCATTGCTATCAAATTGATAGGAAGGGAATACAAACAGGACACACGTTAAGGTTCATGTGGGAAGCTACTCCAGCAACGGGACGGTTTTAAGCCGCGACTATCTCTAGTCTAATAAACAAGCGCATCCAGCCTGATGGTGTTAAGTATATCGGAATATCCCCAATCTCTTGCTTACGTTACTTCATGAAGAGACCCTGCTTCCATTTCAACGCTCTAGGTCGGTTCGTTCAATATCCCATAATATTCATACAGTATTGTAAGTCCTGTTGTGGCCCTGCATCTTCTTCAATATTAATACATGAAGAAAAAGCTTAGTTCCCCATTTTAACCCTATACTTAGCAGAGTTTTTTTTGTGGAATATATACTAGTGGTCGCTCAGTGGTCGAAATTCGTAATTTTATTAAGGCTGCGCTGCACGGATTGTACCCTAAGCAATGAAAAATTAAAAAAGATAGAATGTGAGTTGGGATTGGCATTGATTGACAGATTTCGGGCGCTTCTCTTGCATTTTTGAAATACATATTTGAAAAGAGTTTACTAAGCGTGTGTGTCAAATACATGGTAGTGTGTGTAATGTTTGTTTTATTGGTTTAATGTATTTTTATGCATAATTTAAAAAAAAATCTTAACATTCGGATAACCTTCTACTATAAGTGTGTGAAATTTCATACTCCTCCGTCCGCGCAATTTTCGTAAAAAAGGGGTAAAAAGCTTTTGCTTCACGTATTAATATACAGATAGCTTGTATGAAATGTGTTCTTTTTTCACTAGTCGACATTTTTATAAGTTAACTGTCTCAAATAATCCACTATACCAAGAATAGGGTTGAGCTCATTGCGCGCACGGCGGAGTATAACATTTGGCTTGGTTAAAGTCTAAATAGAGGAAGAAAGATATAATATCTCACACAATATGTGTACATTACTTTTTTTATTTTAAATTGTGAGATGGGCTTGCTCTTGGCCTCATTCTAATCCCTAGGGCTAAGAAGAGGCCGACGATGGAACAAGCTTGCCCAGAAATAGCCTATTCACTCGGGCTTTAAAAACTACATTACACAATGTATATTTTGAGGATTCCGGTCTAATTGCAGGCGACAATAAGTACGCTTTAGTTACATGTAAAGTGAACGCACGTAAACGAGCTCGCATAGACCGCTGCTAGGTACCGCGGCCGTTCACCCTTGCGAGGGTGGAATCCCGAGAAATGCCGGAGCGCATCACCGCAACACAAGGAAACTGACGAAGGTAGGCTTCGTACAAGTAAACGCAAGCACACATTAACTCCTAGCGCGGACACGGAAACTCGCGACAGCTCTTTTTAAAAAAAAAAAAAACAAAACACAAATGTTGAAAAAATTTCCACGAGCAGGGTTTGAACCTGCACCCTTCTGACATACCGGGTCAGGTGCTCTTCCAATTGAGCTATCGTGGTTCTAACCAGCCCGCCGAAATTATTCAACACTATTTACTTTTTACTTTGAATTTGTCATTAACATCTCAGCTCTTTTTTTTTGTTTTTTTGAGAGAGATTGCCGATTACCTCAAACGACATTTTCAGCGTCACCGGGCTTTTTTGGGGGCGGCGAGGTACGTAAAGGGTACCTCGAGCCGTGTGAAACGAATCACCTTCGGAGGTTTTCTGGAGGGAACAGCATCGCACACTTAAAAGTGCGTGCCCCGTGCCCTACTAGATTCACCGAAGGGTTCGGATCGGATCGGTTGCGACACAGCTGCGCTCGGCAGGCTTATTTATTACCGAAAAACAGCAACCAATGGCAACGCGACTGTACTAGTTGCGATTGCTACTATCGGTCGGTTTATTTTACAGCGCCGTCATACACTTGTAGTTCAAAAATCGCTCGCTTGCGGCGCTATTTCTTTTTTGTTTATTTAAAATTTTGCAACATAAATATTACATGGCAGACTTACACTTTAAAATCAAAAATCAAAGAAAAAAAGATCGGAGTTAACAACCTACAAAACAATCGGCAAAATATTACGACATCCGTAGCCGCATGGCTTGCACGCCGGACTTTGGGCGGCGCTAATTACGAGGTCCCGGGTTCGATCCCCGGTCGGGTCAATATCGAAAACGAACTTTTCGATAATGCGTCTGGGTGGTTGTGGTACCGTCGGTGATTCTGATTACCATAAAACGAGTGCTTTAGCTACTTGGGATCAGAACAATGTAATGTATGTGATGTTGTCTAATATTTATTTATATGAGGGCATTGACCGCACACTCTACGATTATGAATAAACACAAATCGACACAATAAAACGTTGACGAGCCCGCGCAAACGGTTCCCAAGCGAAGGTTCCATAGGACGTACAGCAAAAGCTTGTAACAAAGCCCTTTTTTGTCCGGAAGGTTGAACACCTGTGCGCCAGGTGGCAGTTCGAATCCCGGGCGCGCCAGATGGTGCCGCCTAGAGGCTTGCATAATATATAACACTATGGTACCTATAAAGTATAGTACTGGCTGTGGATGTCACCTGTTCAAAGCGGCATAGAAAAAGGCTGCGGCGGTCATTGGCTCGCGAGGGGTGGTTGACATCGACGATAATAAACTGCACGCATTAAAAGGACAGATAACAACGCCTATATAGCTTGTATAAAAGCAGCATTTGTTATTGTACTAGAACTATGAGCAATCAGAGGAAATAGGTAGTCAGAACAAAAGAAACTGAATAATTCAGTAACAACTAAACCATTTACGAAAGCTGAACAGTTTGGCCTGATCCCTTCTGCTGTATGTTTATAGTCCATAAATGCTGATCGTTATAGACCCTACCAGAGATACGCAACTAGGAGAGAATAATATGTATTAACCGTAGGTAAAGGGTTTAATAAATGAATATGTATCATTAACATATAGGTAGATCCCAATTTCCTTTCAAATTCAAATTTTGTTCAAATCATTTTTTTCAGAAAACAGGTTCCATAGTGTTAGTATAATATTAAAATGTTAATGTGCTATTGTTTACGTGAAAAGGCCCAACAGTGGGACCATTATAGATGATTATTACACACTGTGGGGTACAACCTCAAGACAGGTATTTCAAGAATATAGAACTTTAAAAAAGACAGGTACTGTCACTTACTTGAAAAGTAATGCTAAGTTTGAAATCATTTATGTTGTCATGATAATAAATATTAACTAGCTAGAGCATATACATATAGGGTCCGCCAATTGGAAGAATAATGTACATATAGGTACCTACTTGTTCCAAGCAAATTACTAACACGATATATTATTTGATTCGATAATGTCCAATGATCAGTATCGCCTTGAACTCTACGATCCTCGCGCGAAGCGGCGCTGCCAACTGTAAAAAAAAAGCCCACGGGCATCCGCGTGTATATTTAGGGCGGGCCGATGAACCCCGGCGGCTACCTGCGCCCGCGCAGCGCCCGGCCCGCTCGCCGAAGGTCGCTCACAAAAGGGCCTAAGCACACGGCATATTTTTAAGATGCTACAAAAGTTTACAGATATGCATGTTATGATAAAAGCTTTAAGTTTACATGTAGAGCATGGTAGTTTGCATAATTTATAAATAAATTAATAATTAATTATTAATTTATTTATAAATACTTGCAGGATCTGTGGTTATAGAAGACTGAGGTGTTTATGAATTTGACAGTATAATGAATACCATAGTTTATCCCGATCCGATCCGAACCCTTCGGAGAATCTAGTAGGGCACGGGGACGCGCACTTTTAAGTGTGCGATGCCGTTCCCTCTAGAAAACCTCCGAAGGTGATTCGTTTCACACGGCTTGAGGTACCCTTTAGGTACATCGCCGCCCCCAAAAAATCCCGGTGACGCTAAAAATGCCGTTCGAGGCAATCAGCAATCTCTCTCTCAAAAAAAAAACATGGTTTATGGAATGTTACCTATTTTTAATGATGTCTAGAACTGCCCATGAATAATGGGTAAATGGGGTATATGACCAACCGGTATATCATACACAGTTTAAGCAACCAATTTCTATTCTAGTACCCCCAATAATAACATTCAAACCATAAAGAGGGACATGGTTAATGAACACAACAGCTGAGACAACCCACAACCGTGAGATGTGGCGCCGAACTACTAGGAGGGCTAAATGAATTGGGGACATAGAAGAAGAAACACAACAGACAAAGAATAAGAAAATAAAGTGGTAATTCTAGAAAATTTTAAAAGTAATTTGGCAGTCATTTTAAACTCAGTGTGTAGTGAGTTAAGGCACAGTCTCCCCACATGTTATAGTTCATTTGAGAAGGCCTAATGCCTAGGCATCAGGACATTTATTGGCTAAATCATCAAATAAACATTTGTCTCCTCAATTATGAGTACAAACCATATACTAAAGCGACATATAAGATAACTAAAGCATAGTCAGATTCTGTTACTCATCACTAACTCATTTATAGTCTCCACTGCTGCGGCACAAGCCTACCCTGAGGATGGAACCATCACAGGGAGAACAGGCCAAAAACCAACTGCTAATATATATGCCTTCCGAAGCACCGAGATAATACAATTTTAGCCACCTATCAATGTCCGACTTTTGCTTAAATCCCAGCAATCGTAACAACTTAGCAGAACAAGCATGTCAATAAGTAAATATGTACGAGTATGTGTTATGTGTATTATAATCCTTGAATGGTTCAATCGCCCACAAAAAAACCTACCAGCTCCAGCTACACCAGTTTAGATGGCAAATAGTACAAAAAGAGAGTCGGTTGGATGTGAGTCAAACAGGATGGCATTACAAGTGGATGAATCATCAGTATCATTACTCAGTTCCTAGAATCATATTCTTATCTTACTAACATCAATGTCATCACATCTTTTAATCTAAGTAGGTATGATGTTTATCAACACTCTATTATCCAATTAACTAATGGAATCATGGATTATTTTGCGGAAATCCATGGTACAAAAAATGTCATTGAAATAATATGTAGTGTTAATTCGGCTAACTCGCTTGTTTCGTAATGAGTGAGTTAGCAGAATTAACACTTCATATTATTTGAATAACATTTATTTGTTTTTTTTTTTTTTTTTTGTTGGTTATAGGCAGGCATTTGACTACACCTCACCTGATGTTAAGTGACGGTGCGGTCGAGGATGGAACATGCCTGCCTAGAAATATTTGTGCCTTATTTTGTCATTTAAATGTTTTGTTTTATTTGAAATCAGTAATGAGTAATCACCAGTGTCAACTGGTTTGTCTAAAAATTATAAACCCGCAAGACCTGGGGGTTAAATGAGATTCTATTCATCATTATTGCGTTTACTGAGCATTTTCCTTTTGGGTTGATAGTGCTTCAATTTATTTTCTTTTGTAAATACTACACATTTCTTTGAGTTATTTATAGAACAACATTATTAGATGTAATGATGATTCTGCAACTATTGTATGCAAAGGAGATTGCCACTTTTGTATGGGAAGTTGGGTCCCTGTGGAAAATTGTTGTGCCCTGAAGATTTTTGCTTTATATTATAGTCAAAACATAGTATATTCATAATTAAAAACAATTTTTCATATATTCACCCTGGTTCAAGAGATATCAATTTTTCCTGTTAAAGAAATTGAGGTTATTAACTGACATTGACATGATAGATACCACCTACAGCCCATCTATCTTTTAAACATCACCATTTGGGGATCAAATTAAATATCTCTTATAGGTCCCACTTTATTTATTTATATTTACTTTATTTATAAATCATTTATTTAGATTATTATTCAAATCAGGCACACAATACCACAAAAGGGACCTGCTCCATGGCAATCTCCTTTGTTACTAAGTCAAAATATGTTGACTGTAATAAATTCTAAAACTAAATAAATCAGGTTTTTTGATGACTTTAAATTAATGCTTAATTAGGAAAAACTTGTTTATTAGTGTGTAATCGAACTGTTGAGTAAATCCCAAATAATGGGCATTTATAGAGGAAAACAACAGTGAACCAACTTCGAAGTGTTGGTGTACACAACAGGTATATTAAGCTTATTTATTTATGAACATTTAATTCTTGTTAATATACTGTAAGAAAAGCCATAAAATACTTATTAATTTTCATTAATTTATAGGCAAGTTACAGTTTCATAAAGATACAAGACTCAAGTATTTAAATTTAGATTTTCTTCTAGGTGGGTAGTCATACAATATAATATTAAGGCCTGCTGAGTATTTCAGAAATTATGTTTAGTTAATTAATATAATGTTTAATTTTATATTCTCCTAGTTTAATTACAAAATCGATTAATCTTTAATCATAAGTTAATTATAAGTATTATAGTCAGAGTACCCAGATTTTCTAAACAAAAATATGATAAAATGCAAAAATGCTGAATTGTAAGTATTGAGCAACACTTAAAATGAAAAGCTATTCGATAAGAAAATTTCACAACCAACATATTTGAAATTCAGTAGGTTAAAAATGGTGGCAGCATTTTGAACTAAACGGTAGACAAGTGCATGTTGTTTTGGAATTTATAAGTTTATAAAAATGTTTGCCAATTCAGTTAGAAGCTATGTGACTGATGCCAACGGACATGAAGGGTTTGCTTAGCCACTAGAGAAACCCTATAAAAGTTATCTACTCCTTACAACCTTGCATTATTTATTAAGCAGAATTTATTAAGTAGGCAGGTAGGTTTAGATAAAAAGTAAGTAGGTATCTAGCTATAATTTTAATTGCACTAAAATAAATGTCTATGAATGCAATTAATAATGACAGTAGGTACCTACCTAATCAATTTATTGAAGTTTCACATTCCAGCTGATCTAATCTCAACTGAAGTTTCTAGGAAGTCGAAAGCAATCCTGCCTGCACGAACAATTTATGCAACGGTGAAATCGGCAGAGCACAGAAAAAAAAATTGCTACAGAATAAAAGCTAGCAGATGGAACTGACCTATAGTTCTGCTCGTAATCCCAGTAGTCCTTGTACCGGGGGTGCCACCGAGGGCCCCCGCGGGAGTACGGCCTCCTAGAGCCCCCCTGGCTCATGTCCGCTGCGCCATTCCACGACCTCTTATCGATCCGCGCCGACAACGCGGGCTTCAATGCCCGCCGCTAAATCCAGCACAACACTAAACCACACTGCACTGCGACACTCTGATATCACGATGCAATAATATCCACCTTTGCCAAAACTCACGGAGCCCTACAATAATGTTTTGCAGACAACCACAATGTCGCGAAGCTCGCGCAAACTGATCGCAAGCGCGCCAACGTCACGACACGAAACCGGAAGCTCCCTCTACCGGAACATTGCGCAATCACGTTCAAAATCCAGCGCCAATTCACAGTGGGTCAATATTTTACGTAAATCTGTATTATTCAAACTATTTAAAAAATAGACTTTCTTGTTTCATGAACATACAAATATAATTTATTTTTTAAATTGACTAGGGCAACTTAAAACACTTAACACGGTAACTTTACAGTGTATTGATTTTTTATTAGCGTCACACTAAATGGGCTTACAATTAACGTTGGACGAGAATTAAATCATCAGGATAGCCAAGAACAAGCAGAGGGCGTGTTATCGCGCACTTAAAATGGTTCGTCACCGTTCACATAATTAATGTGAATCAGACGATAATCTCACTTTCGGCGTTCCGCTCCAAATCACAACTTAAAACCACTCAAAACGTGTAGAAGAACATAAGAAATGGTATTTTACAACATTTATTAACAGAAAACTAACAAAACTGGGATAAAATTGCAAAATAACCCAAGATAATAACGTAACGCTATGCGCCCAGTCTGGGCGACCGATACGTAAGCCTCATAAAAAAAAATTACACAACTCGTCCCCCACGCAGCTCGCAGCGCTGCAACAACGCTTAAAGCCGAGGTTTCTGATTCAACGTTGTAGCGCGTCGATTTTCATTTATATTTTAGAAGCGCTGAATCGCTGAATGCTGAACGGTCCCCGCCCATTGTTATTATAATGCAGCCAACATGACGCACGGTGTAGCGTGAAGTTCGTACAAAATGGCTGGAGTTTATCGTTGTCTCTTTCTAACTCATACAAAAGATGGAGAGGACAAGCTACTACGCCGATGCTTTTTTGATAATTTGGATTTGGATAGCTCATGGAGGCAAGAGCCTCATATTTTCATTATTATTATTATACGAGAGTGATGCCATTGCCATTTTGGCCGTGTGACAAAGCCATAAGAGGCACTCTAGCAGTCTCCCCTCCACGATGGCCTGGCTCCGTCCTCGGTCGCATTGGACGGCGCCCCTTATAATTTATCTGGCTTTAAATATTCAAATAATGTTCGCAGCGTGTAGGGCACAGATGTTTACAAAGGGAATATATTACACTCTCGCTCGCAACGGGAACGATCCAGTTTATATTTAGCTGTACAAAGGATTAGGAGAACCTTCATACAGCGATGATGCTGTGGTATAATTCTTCATGTACCAATTCAGTTCATCTGAGAGTATTGTAATTTATAATTTCTGACTCCCTCAGTCCTTTCCTCAGTAGATGTTACAAGATTCGTAAGTAACAAAATAAAAAAACTTTAGATAGGTTTTATATTAATATATTTTTAAATTGCCTTCAAAATATACAAATGTATTTACACATTCCAACGTATTTAAACAATATAAACTTTCAATTAAAGGAAGGTAGGGCAGGGTAGTGTTCGCACCTCAATTCAATTCAATTGAAAATTAATTAAGTAGGTACCTAGATAATTATCTTAATTAATGGCTTCGCGTTTAGCATTTAGCCAATTTAAAGTATTTTTATTATTTTTTTTATTATTAGTGGCAAGGGTACAATTGTACGGTAGATAGAAATTTAAATGAAGTCTCACAACACTGTTATTACGGGAAGAACTCGGGTGAAAAACCTTATTAAAATAGGGCAAGTAATTTTTAACCGAAATAGAGACGTGATGCTCCGGGGCGAGACCAACTTAAGCTAGGTAAATTTGATAAGCATGAAAAAAATTGTAGATAATATGTATATAAATGTAGACCCAATTTAAAAAAAATATATCAATAGTTTCGTTGTAATATTTAAAACAAAGTGGGCGCGCTGGAGAGCATACTCGCCAGCGAGCCCACAAGGATAATTCCGTTACTTAAGGCTTTTCAAATTCGTTTATGACACCATTAAAATGTATATTAAATGTATATCAATCTGCTATCATCAATTCGATATTTAATTTAGTTTATACCAATTCACGGCCACTTTTAAAATTCCTTACGTTACTAAAAGGCTCTTATTTTATTCTTGTTTCTGTTTATTTTTGATTTGTTTATTACGTAGTTATAATAACTTGTTTCTAATTAGGAAATTTCTTTTAAAATATTAAAGAAAAATATATTTAGTTCATTAATGGTAAACATTATACTTTTATTAAACTACTTTTTGATATTTCTAAGATATTTGTTTTTCTATAATACAAAATTTTACTTATTGAAACTATATGTTGAGTTTTATTTTACCCTAATTCTACGAGCATGTCGTAACGTAGATATCGTAATAATAACGATCCCAAAACAGAAAACGTTGCCATAGCCTTTTACCAGGTGCTTCTCTAATGTTCCGCAAGGAAATTTAAGTCTAAAAGACTAAATTAAATATCGAATTGATGATAGTAGATTGATATACATTTGAATGGTGTCATAAACGAATTTGAAAAGTAACGGAATTATCCTTGATGGCTTGGCGAGTATGCTCTCCAGCGCGCCCACTTTGTTTTAAATATTACAACGAAACTATTGATATACATTTTTTAAAATTGGGTCTACAATTATATACATATTATCTACATTTTTTTCATGCTTATTAAATTTACCTACGCTTCGGAGCATCACGTAATATATTTGCATTTTACAGGCAAACCAGACCGATTTGAGCATCTAAATTTTCTTAATTTTTTAAATAATTTGTAGTTTTAATTGGAAAGAAAAAAAAGACAGTTTTTCTTATGGTACGGGGCGCAAACGCTCTGTATTAGATTAATTGTTTAGCGATGCGTCGCCTTAAGAGCGTTTACGCCGCACACTAGCGCCGCCAATGAAAAAAAAACCATAACATGTCAGGTGTCGTAAAAACGCTAAATTACTTCATTCAAATAGTTTGTTGAGCATAATTTGATTTTCTATCTCTAATTACTAGATATGTTTTTTTCATTGGCGGCGCTAGTGTGCGGCGTAAACGCTCTTAACAGATAAGAGTGTCGATGTTTGGCTCCAGTGCTCGCACTGGAGGCCTGCACAGAGGTTACAAGAGCGTTAGGACACTCCTCCTCAGTTTAATCAACGTTTCAGCCGTCGACAGCACGCGGGTGGTCGGTGGTGGCGTGGAGTCCGGGGTTCGGTGGCCGGTCACAACTCGTGGTCGTTGGGGTCGTACAGCTCCGACATCAGCCTGTAGATGTAGGACGGCGAGCTGCCGCCGCTGCTCACACAAAACAAATGGTTATTGGTTATTAATGTCAACAGACTCAGTATCAAATTCAAATCATTTATTGCATATCACATTACAATATAATACAATAGAGGTAGAAAACTAGTTAAGGTATTCATGTGACACCCTGCGAGGGCACAGCAACAGCATCAGAGGGTTAATATAAATGAACTTAAATTATCTAGTTGTAGTTAGTTCTACAGTAAGTATTATTTAAAGTGGATTTATAATTATTCTCGGTTTTATAGTACTACTATTACAGACTTAATATTGTTAAATTCTAATAATTTTGAATAAATTTTTATTTTTAATTGAAAAGGCTTACCAACTAAATACATACAGGCAAGTTACAAAATCGTTCACAAACAAAGTGTATATACAAGGTGGCCGGAAGATTGACGTCCAAAAGAAAACATTAGGTCTCTCGTGTCGTGGGGTATCCGAATCACCCCCATGTATGTTCCGCGATTTTTCACGGTTTTCGAGTTATGAATTTTTTTCTAAATTTTTGAGAATTTTCGAGCGATCAACTTAAAAAATTTCTAGAAAAAAAAGTAGAAGACTTTTTTGTATTTTTTTTTTGCAACGAAATCTTCATAAATTGTACTTTTATGCATAAAACAATTAGCTTCGTAACTTTGATGAAAATTTGGAAATGCAGGTCTCAAGAATAAAAAATACGATTATTGAATTATGACTAGAACATTAAGATTAAAATTAAAAATCTAAACAGATGACTGCATGGTTTTTTAGTGATCCTAAAACATGCGACATACTCTCAGCTTTCATAATCATTAAAAAAAAGTAGTACTTATACGTAGATGAGCTAGTTTTCCTAGAATCGGCCTTCAAAGACAGCCACGTGGTATTTTTTTTAAATAATCCATGTGATTAAAACAAAAAGTCTTGCTATTTTATGGTTCCTAATGTTAAATTGGTTTGTTGACTAACCAAAAATTGCCGCAAAAAAGCTAAGATTAGATAACATTTTGAGTTTTTAATTTTAAGGTTGTCAATTTGCTGATAACTAAAAATTCTTAAGAGATTAGTTAACAAACGTTTTAAGTAAGAGGTGGTTTTGTCAATAAATCAGAGATGGTAATCAGAAAGAAAATTTATTTTTTAAATTCACAAAAGGTTTTTAAAGTGGCCACCTCCAGCAGCAATGCACATTCTACACCTTCGTAAAAAATTGCCTTTTAATCGTCTAAAAGCTTCCCTATTCTCTCTCACAACACGTTCGGCTTCTGTAATCTTTTCTCTAAGTTCTTGTTCACTCGAACATTCTCGGGCGTAAGCGATTTCCTTGTAATAGCCCTACACAAAGAAGTCGATTGGGTTAAGGTCAGGTGAGCGTGGAGGCCATCTGATTGGTCCGCTGCGTCCGATCCATCTGTTGGGGTAAGTTTCATTTAAGTGGTTTCGGACTTGCGTTGCGTAGTGACACGGGGCGCCATCATTTTGAAAAACCATGGTGCGTCGAAGCTGAAGATTCACATCTAGCAGCAGCAATGGTAGTTCATTTTCTAAAAAGTTTTTGTAAATTTCTCCATTAAGTCTGGATGGCAATTCAAACGGGCCAATAAGTTCGCCGTTGAGGATACCCGACCACATGTTAACACTAAACCGGTGTTGAAAAGATGAATCTCTCGTTTCGTGTGGATTCTCGATTGCCCACGAGTGGTAATTATGAATATTGAATATTCCAAATCGCTCAAATCGTGACTTATCGGTCCACAAAACTTTATCGAAATATCCAGGATCTTCTTGCTGTTTTCGTAACATGGTTTGGCAAAATTCAACGCGCAATGGGTAGTCTGCAGGTAGCAAAGCTTGAACTCGTCGGATATGGAAAGGGTGATATCCTTCATCGTGAAGTATGGCTTGAATAGACGTTCTTGGGATGCCCAGAGCACGAGCCATTCTTCTCGTACTCGTGGACGGATTTCGCTGAACTTCTTCGAGCACTCTTTCTCTGCGATCTGGATCGACTCGAGGGATTCCTTCACGACCACCGCGTTGACCAGGAATGTGGCCAGCTATCAACGTGTTGTGCGTGTTAATAAAAACACGATGGTCGGGATAATGTGCAGGTTGCGGCCCACCACGTCGTTGAAGTTGTTCGCGATACAATCGCGCTGCTTCACGGCCGTTGCCTTGTGCAACTCCATAAAAATAATGCATTTATGCATATTCACTTAATGTGTAACTCATCTCTTTCACTTCCAAGTAAACAAAGTCCAAATCAGAAGGCAAAACAGTCCAGTAAACGAGCAAAGTAGTCAAAAAAGTAGGGCAAGCAAATTTGGGGTGAGCGATGGCGACACGAGTAGCAGTAAACACAAAGTGAGTACGACTGAGATAACATTTTGGCGTTGGCTTGGGTTGTCGCCCGCGCTACTGAGAGTGAGAGAGATGGCAATTATTCCGTCTCTATCCTCGCGGTCGACCTATTGTTATTGCAGGTAAAATAATCGCGTTCACTTTTACAACCCATGATTCGCAAGAATGCAACGCGCAGAATTGATAAAATTTAAAACTAAAATTAAACAAAATGTAAATTTTTTAGGCATTTTTTGGTTAGTCAACAAACCAATTTAACATTAGGAACCATAAAATAGCAAGACTTTTTGTTTTAATCACATGGATTATTTAAAAAAAATACCACGTGGCTGTCTTTGAAGGCCGATTCTAGGAAAACTAGCTCATCTACGTATAAGTACTACTTTTTTTTAATGATTATGAAAGCTGAGAGTATGTCGCATGTTTTAGGATCACTAAAAAACCATGCAGTCATCTGTTTAGATTTTTAATTTTAATCTTAATGTTCTAGTCATAATTCAATAATCATATTTTTTATTCTTGAGACCTGCATTTCCAAATTTTCATCAAAGTTACGAAGCTAATTGTTTTATGCATAAAAGTACAACTTATGAAGATTATTATAAAAAGAAAAAAGGTTACTATAAAATTGATGATTATTTTAATGATAAGAATGTGTGGTCATCTTAGTCTGCTCGCCTGCGCATGTTATTTCACATTGTAAGTAGTTACACTTTTTTATAAAAGGTTATTATTAAAGTCAAAGAATAATTGGATGATAAAACAGTCTGGTTGTAATAAAAAACACATTATACTCTGTTTGTATCAATATACATAATAAAATTAATTTATATAATTTTTATACTGATATGATAGTTTTGAACAGTGTCCTACAGATAACAAACAGCGTTAAATAGATCATTAAGTTTTTATTTAAAGTATCTTGAGTGTGTCATGCTCTCTTTATTGTCTCTGCGGTGGTGGCGTGTGCGTCGGGTCGTTACGTTCCCTAAAATATGGTTGAGCGAAGCGATGGCTGATTCATATGTCATACTCGTGAACGGGTGCCGCCTGTGGAGGCTGGTCTGCTCTTGCATACTTATCTCATTGTTAGTATTAATTACTATAGTTTGACTTTGTTTTTCTTAAACAATTTTTGACTTTTATTAGAGTACTGTAGTGGTACTGTATGACATTGTGGAAATTTAACTTATACCAGATGTAAATTTGATATATTAGATTTGATTATTTGTTTTGTTTTTTTACATGTTGTAGTTGTCTTCTATATTTTTTGTGTTTATTTGTAATGGAAAGTGTCCTGCTATGATAGGGCATTATCCATTTTTTTTTTTTACGCTGTAAGGGAGAAAAGAGCTGGACACTTGCTGAGTTTCTTGCCGGTTCTTCTCAGTGCAAGATCTCCCGCCCAGAGTAGACTTACGAACCGGTGGCATAGCGACATTCATAAGAGCTACTTGTAGCCTAAACTGAATAAATGATTTTTGAATTTGAATTTGAATTTGAATTTGAATTTCGTTGCAAAAAAAAAAAATACAAAAAAGTCTTCTACTTTTTTTCTAGAAATTTTTTAAATTGATCGCTCGAAAATTCTCAAAAATTTAGAAAAAATTCATAACTCGAAAACCGTGAAAAATCGCGGAACATACATGGGGGTGATTCGGATACCCCACGACACGAGAGACCTAATGTTTTCTTTTGGACGTCAATCTTCCGGCCACCTTGTATTTGTATTTAAATTACAGGTAGGCACAACATTGTTATACATAAATTCAATTATTTAAAAGAACTATTTCACATTTAGTAGTTTTTAAGTAAAAATACAAAGCTTTCCTCTTCATAATATCAGTATGATAAATGTTTGTAGTTGTGGTTCGTGGCTGCGTACTCACAGGCTGGTGAGGAACAGCGTCACGTGGTCGGGCGGCAGCAGGTCGAAGCGCGGCGACACCACGCGCCCGCCCGCCCTGCGCATTAACAATACAATACAATGCAATGCAATACAATGCAATACAATGCAATGCAATGCAATACAATACAATACAATGCAATGCAATGCAATACAATACAATGCAATGCAATGCAATGCAATGCAATGCAATACAATAAAATACAATAGTAAATTTTTACTTTTTTTATTTTAAGTGCTAATTGCTTTACTGAAACTGAATTAAATACAAATACAGTGAAAAAATGAAACGCCCACCCGACTCAGCCAGGAATCGAACCTGAGTCTTCTGCAATCCGGGAGGCTGCACTGATCGCTATGCTACTGGCCAATGTACATGGCCATCTCTTTTGCAACGACCGTTGGATAGATGGCACTGTGGTGCTGAAAAAGAATTCAAAATTAAAAAGCAGTGACAAAAGGTCAGCGCTTACGTCAGCCTTCGCGGTAGCATAGCGGTCAGTGCAGCCGCCCGGATCACGGAAGACCCAGGTTCGATTCCTGGCTGGGTCGGGCAGGCGTTCAATTTTTTCACTGTTTTTTATAAGTATTTAGATTATAATAGAATAGAATAAAATTATTATTGATTATTTACATATAATTTTATGTAAATATTGTTGCGAACAAAATACAATTTGAAAAAAAAGGCGAAGTATTGAAAAAATTCCACGAGCGGGATTCGTACCCGCACCCCACGACATGCCGGGTCAGGTGCACTGCCAACTACGCTGTCGTGGTTTTTGAGCCACGACAGCGTATTGGCATGTCACGGGGTGAGAATAGAATATATATATTTATTTGCAAAAAAAAATTGGTATATGGTTGTGGTATGTGGTGGTGGTGATGGTGGTGGTGGTGGTGGTGGTAAATGGTGGTGGTGATGGTGGTGGTGGTTGTATATGGTGATGGTGGTGGTGGTTTTATATGGTGGTGGTGGTGTATGGTGGTGGTGGTGTATGGTGGTGGTGGTGGTGGCGGTGGTGGTGCGGCACTGACTGGTAGGGCAGCGCTTGGTGCGGCGCGGCCTCGGCGCTGAGGTGTGTATGGTGGTGGTGGTGTATGGTGGTGGTGGTGGTGGCGGTGGTGGTGCGGCACTGACTGGTAGGGCAGCGCTTGGTGCGGCGCGGCCTCGGCGCTGAGGTGTGTATGGTGGTGGTGGTGTATGGTGGTGGTGGTGGTGGCGGTGGTGGTGCGGCACTGACTGGTAGGGCAGCGCTTGGTGCGGCGCGGCCTCGGCGCTGAGGTGTGTATGGTGGTGGTGGTGTATGGTGGTGGTGGTGGTGGCGGTGGTGGTGCGGCACTGACTGGTAGGGCAGCGCTTGGTGCGGCGCGGCCTCGGCGCTGAGGTGTGTATGGTGGTGGTGGTGTATGGTGGTGGTGGTGGTGGCGGTGGTGGTGCGGCACTGACTGGTAGGGCAGCGCTTGGTGCGGCGCGGCCTCGGCGCTGAGGTGTGTATGGTGGTGGTGGTGTATGGTGGTGGTGGTGGTGGCGGTGGTGGTGCGGCACTGACTGGTAGGGCAGCGCTTGGTGCGGCGCGGCCTCGGCGCTGAGGTGTGTATGGTGGTGGTGGTGTATGGTGGTGGTGGTGGTGGCGGTGGTGGTGCGGCACTGACTGGTAGGGCAGCGCTTGGTGCGGCGCGGCCTCGGCGCTGAGGTGTGGGCGCGCGGGCGCGGCGTGGATGGGGGACAGCTTGTACAGCGGGGCCAGCGCGATCACCTGCACACCCATCACCCATCGTTAGGCACACCGGCGCAAACGACACACCACAATTACTAACGGACAATTTAATTAAACTAATCAGAATTTAATTAAACAATTCAGTCCAGCACTAAAATTAATTTATGAATAAATTCACACAATTTGAGAAACAAAATTAAAATTAAGCTACCCAAGATCCGAACAGGTTATGATAAGAAAACTATATAATTTGGGGGAGCGTAGCTGTTCAATCAATTGCCGAATGATGTTAAAAACTGTTCTAATAAAAAATATTCAAAAACAAGCTACGCAAATATATAGCTTTATTGGAGCAACAATAGAGCGGATTATTTAATTCAATTTAATGTGACGCGTTGTGCATTGTTATGTTTTAATTTTTTTTTCACTTTTTCCAATAATTTAAATGTACTTTTTTTTTATAAATATATTTATTTTAATATATTGTTTTATTTATCCAGTGCTTAGATGTTTTTATATTATATTTTTTAAGTTCGTATCTCATTTTAAGCGAACTGTAAAGTTTTTATAAGAAATAAATTTCTTTAAACCGACTCATTAATTATGATGAATTATGACAGGAGGAGGCCTTTGTCCAGCAGTGGACGTCTTTTGGCTGAGATGATGATGATGATGATGATGATGACAGGAGAAAAATAAATAAGCCCCTGAGTTTCTTGCCAGCTCTTCTCGTTCGAAGACTCTCCCAAAATCCGAACTAGTTGTACATTCAATAGTTTATTCTAAATATATTTTTTAGTTTTTTATTATTTTTCGGATTTAATAATTTTGACGTCAATGAGTTAAGTCAAGAAGGCTTAAGTGGAATAAAATTTGATTTTATTTATTTATTTATTTATTTATTTAAATCTGAATTGCCCACTACACTTACAGTTACCCAAAGCGTGCAGTAGGCCAATTACATTTTGTGTAGACAGATAAGTAACTATACAGGGTGGAAACTTTCAGCGGGGCAGTAAGGGGAAGTACCTTATCCGCTGCAGCTACACGAAAATGGTCTTAGGAGACTATCCATAAATTTTTATGGAATTTTGATCCCCATTCAAAGATTTTCAAAAAAATGTACAATTAGCAAGAAAACAGGCATTTTACACAAAAACATTTTTTGATGCTAATCGATCCTGTTTCTAATACTGATCAAAAACTTCTATGGGACCAACCATCGTTGGAGTACTCAAAAAGTCACAAATTGCAAAAAACTTTTCCCTTACATTTTGTAAAGAATTTGTGTAACTGAAATTCAAAAAATTAAATAAAAGACAAATGATTACGTAGTTTTTACACATATCAAAAAGAAGGCGTATTAATTTTCTTTTTTTATTAACTAACATAACTTGATGATGTTATTCTTATTTAAAATCTTGCTGTTGGAGGTCATTTTTATCTTATCAATAGCTGTCCAATTATGCACTTATTGTAAAATTCACAACACACTCAGAGCTTTTCTGACGGACCAACTGTCAAGATTGTTTTTTATTTAATAATAACAAGGACCAAAATTAAATTGTTTTTAAAATTATCTTTTTATTCAGTCAACAAAAAATCTCAACCGTCACTATAAAAGCTTTTGCGTAAAATTTTCATACAAAATGTACGGGAAAAGTTTTTTGCAATTTGTGACTTTTTGAGTACTCCAACAATGGTTGGTCCCATAGAAGTTTTTGATCAGTATTAGAAACAGGATCGTTGGCATCAAAAAATGTTTTTGTGTAAAATGGCTATTTTCTTGCTAACTGTACATTTTTTGAAAATCTTTGAATGGGGATCAAAATTCCATAAAATTTTATGGATAGTCTCCCTAAGACCATTTTCGTGTAGCTGCAACGGATAAGGTACTTCCCCTTACTGCCCCGCTGAAAGTTTCCACCCTGTATATATACTTCTATTAAAACGACATAGGTACACAAAACTACACTTATTACAAGCAGCAGCCGGACGGCTATGTATATTAATGACTAGCTGTGCCCCACGGTTTCACCCGCGTTCTATTAGTCATAGCGTGATGTAATATAGCCTATAGCTTTCCTCAATAAATGGACTATTCAACACACAAATATTTTTTCAATTCGAACCAGTAATCCCTGAGATTAGCGTGTTCAAACAAACAAACTCTTCAGTTTTATAATATTAGTATAGATAGACATACTTTGAAGCCGATGCCAGGGATCGCTTATGAAGTAGCCATTAAGCTGTAGTAGTTTAACACCTGTTTTTATTTTTTTGATTACGCAGCAAACTTTTGTGTACGTGTGTTTGGGTTGTATTCAGATTTTTCAACGATTCTAGCTGTAGTTATTGAGCGTTATGGAATGCTAACTGTTTTTGTGTGTGTGAAAAATAAATAAACAATTTTTATTTAAACGAAACTACTTTTCCGTTTTACTCGCGTTTATTTTATACATTTAACTAAAACGAATGTAAAACATAAACGCGAGTAGATCCGTAAAACTAGTTACATTTTAATGTGTAGTGTTCGCTTAGACTTTAGAAGACAATAATTTTATTTAAATAAAAAAAATTCAAATCTCAATTTCAATTCTCATTTTATTAAACAACGACGTTAGTCGGAACGGGGGTACTAAGCCGAAAGGAGGGTAAAGTATACATAAAAAAAAAACTTTTTTTTTTTTTACTTTGTTTTTTTATTTACATTTGATTGGTCTACAAAAATCTAGTAGACTAGTTTTGGCGTAGGTTCTCAGCAAATAGGTTTACCTCTAATGTCAATGTACGTACAGGCATTGTAAAGAGTCGTTTTTTCTCTATAATAAAATTGGACTAATGTATCCAATAATATTAACTTTTAATTTGTTTTTTTTTTGTGACCGCCAGGGCTACCACAGCGTAATTTCTTTTTAAATCTTAAAAAAGCTGTTAATCTAAAATTATCCATTTTTAAGGAAAAACTCTTAGACAAAATTTATTTACTATCCTTACTTACTATACACTATACTTTACCCTCCTTTCTGCTTAGTACCCCCGCGTTCCGACTAACGTTATATAATATTTTTCTGTATAGTCGACAATTTTATTTAAAGTATCTTGAGTGTGTCATGCTCTCCTTATTGTCTATGCGGTGGTGGCGTGTGCGTCGGGTTGTTACGTTCCCTAAAATATGGTTGAGCGAAGCGATGGCTGATTCATATGTCATACTCGTGAACGGGTGCCGCCTGTGGAGGCTGGTCTGCTCTTGCATACTTATCTCATTGTTAGTATTAATTACTATAGTTTGACTTTGTTTTTCTTAAACAATTTTTGACTTTTATTAGAGTACTGTAGTGGTACTGTATGACATTGTGGAAATTGAAACTTATACCAGATGTAAATTTGATATATTAGATTTATTTTTTTTTTGTTTTTTTTACATGTTGTGGTTGTCTTCTATATTTTTTGTGTTTATTTGTAATGGAAAGTGTCCTGCTATGATAGGGCATTTTTCAATTTTTATTTTTTTTGACGCTGTAAGGGAGAAAAGAGCTGGACACTTGCTGAGTTTGTTGCCGGTTCTTCTCAGTGCAAGATCTCCCGCCCAGAGTAGATAGATTTACGAACCGATGGCATAGCGACATTCATAAGAGCTACTTGTAGCCTAAACTGAATAAATGATTTTTGAATTTTGAATTTTGAATTTTTGAATGAAATTGCTTTATCACTTTAGAAGTGAGTTTTGTTTGCATATAATAAAACAACAAGTACTATTGTTGTTTAAAGACCAAGTGACAGATACATTGTCATCATTGACAATGAGCCTTAGCGAAATTTTATTGTAATGGAAGTTTTTGTCTAAAGTGATAAAGCAATTTCATGGTCGACTATACATTTTATTTATGTAATTGCAAGTAGTCTTCGCCTATAATTGTGTTGACATCAAGCTAAAATCTTTTTTAATAATATTTTGTTTAAGAAGTTAATGATGTTATACGGGGTGTTTGGTAATACCGTATAGTCCCGAATATGGCTGATAGGGTACCGTTCATAGAACCCAGTAAAATTACGAACATAACTAAAAAGCACCACAAGGCCGAATTATTGAGGTTCTTCGTTACTAAGTAAAACTGTAAATTGAAAACCCTAGGTCGAGCTGACACGTTAATCGTGGTCGTCAACCTCACGGTCAAACATAAACAGAAGTTGGAACATTGCAGGAATGAACATTACAATTTTAATAAAATAAATTTGAGTTTTTTTACTAAAAAGTAATTTTACGTAAATATGATTTTGCATGTTATCACACTGTTCTTTATACTTGACTAGCGGCCGCTCGCGGTTTCACCCGCGTGGTTTCCGTTCCCGTGGGAATATCGGGATAAAAAGTATCCTATGTTTTAATCCAGGTTATAAACTATCTGTATGCCGAATTTCATCCAAATCCACCCATCCGTTGCAGCGTGAAGAAGCAACAAATATACGAACATACATACATACACACAAACTTTCGCATTTAAAATATTAGTAGGATTGTATGGCTATGTTTCGGGAATATACATTATACACCTATTACCAAACAACCTGTATAAGTTGGTGATAATTTCAATTAATAGATAAATATGTCGGAGTTATTCCATAGACTAGTAACGCCATCTATCGATACTAGGCTGAATAGCTCGGCATTATGAAATTACCCCTGGGTCAGTAAATCGAGCGAGTAGTGAGAGCATAGTGAGTCCATGACGTCTGTCATCTGTCACTATCACTTGTCAGTGAGGTAACGTCAGCTTGTGAAACGCACTCACTTTTACTTCTTAGCTCGACTGCGCCGTACGCATGCGCGCTTATTCTGTTCCACACACAAAATGGCGGACGGAGACTACGTTTTCCAACGAAATCCGTCTCCATCCCCGACAAGTATACAAGGTGTTTGGTAATATGTATTACATACTCCCGAAACATAGCCATACAACCAAGTATGAACAACACCTTGGTAACAATCAAAATCATATTTATGAAGATTCATTTTTAAATACAAAAACTTAAATTTATATTATTTCATTATTTTTGTTGAACCCTGACATGTTTTGACTTCTGTTTTGTTTGGATCATGAGGTTAACGAACAAGAACAATGCATCAGCTGGAACTAGGGTTCATCATCGTCATCATTATCAGCCTATACTAGTCCACTGCTGGACATAGGCCTCTCCAAGTGCACGCCACCGAACTAGGGTTGTCACTTCACAATTTTACTTAGTAACAAACAACCTTAATATCTGGGCCATATGGTGCACTTCTGGTATGTTTATAATTTTCCGGGTTTCTACGACCTGTGGCAGACTGTAGACAGGTTTTGACTTTTACTAGTACTGTATGACATTGTAAAAAATAAACTGGTAAATTATGTTTTTGCAGACTTAAATATTTTATTTATTTATTGTTGCAAATAAACAGGCATTTATTTTTGTTGGAAATAAAACTTTGATTTGTATTATGGACGGATCGATTTAGGAATCGATTATCGATGTTCAATTTATTTTGTGGCATAATGGCCCCCTCACTAATTGTTCTTTTTTTTTGGTAGTTGTTTCGGGAAAAGCAATATGGCTGGTTTATAGGTTATCGTGTGTTGATAATTAAATAGATTTTAAGCAATAATAAGGGCATTTGGAGCCGTATTACTCTAATTAAGTGTATTGAGCAACCTGTGTCTTGTGTGTGTGTACGTCGTAAGCGAATCGCATCGGGAGTACAATTCGCCATCCGTGGTTGGATGTCGGCGTCTCCGCTGCTGGAGAAGGTACAGGTACAGGTATTTCCTCAGAGGAAAGTGCACTTGGGGTAGCCGTTGGGTGTGATTAGGGAACCCGAGAAGACCCGGACTCGGATTCCGGCCCCATCAGATCATATGGATCCCGTTCTGGACGGCGGGAGCGGCATGGAACTGTGAGTGGATTTTGTAGATTTTAAGGTGTAACCTAATTTTAAACGGTAGCAGATAGTGTGTGTTGTGGGTTTCCGCAACATTAATTTTTTCTTTTTTTGTGTTTTTTTACATGTTGTGATTGTCCTTTATATTTTGTGCTTTTACTTGTGATGGAAAGTGTCTTTTTATGATAGGGCATTTTCCAATATTTTTGACGCTGTAAGGGAGAAAAGAGCTGGACACTTGCTGAGTTTGTTGCCGGTTCTTCTCAGTACAAGATCTCCCGCCCAGAGTAGACTTACGAACCGATGGCATAGTGACGTTCATAAGAGCTATTTGTAGCCTAAACTGAATAAATGATTTTGAATTTTGAATTTTGTGCCCTATGTGCCATATTCGGGATTATACCGGTATTACACGCTGTATAAAAGCTGTAATATCTCACAGGCACGCTGTAGTGTTTGGCGGCGATGGTGACTGCGTGAGAGCCGGCCCTGGCCAGGCAGCCGCCGCCGGCCAGCACCGCGGCTACCCCCAGCACCACCTGCAAAGTCAAGGTCAAATTCAAAGTCAAACATTTTTTATTTAAGTAAACTTAATAATTTAGGACGTCTATCATGGGCGCAAGAAACTCCACAGCTTTAATAACGAAGAAGTAACGACATTTACAAAAAAAAAAGTAAGTCGTAACCAAATCATGCAATATTTAATTTAATACATTTACAATTTCAAAAGACCGTTGTTAGCTGGATGCTAATGGGAATGGGCCTTCCTCGGCTCTGTAGTGCATCAGGGATGTTTGCAGAAGCCCGTATTGATGGATTTTATGCCATTCTACGCAAAGGAATTGCCTCTCTGATGCACAGAGTAAGATACAGCCCCAATGGCATCCTGGTGGCATTAACAGATAAACCAGATAGCCATATTGGAGGCACTGGACTACTGCCCACGCCAACGTATATTAAAGAAAAAACAATGTAATACTAACATAGATAATAAAATTTGTTTGTTACTAACACAATTTATGGGCTACGCTTGAAATAAAAATTAAATTAAATCCACCGCCTGCGCAGTGCGAACACTGCTATGAGGGAGGGAGACACAGGCTGTGCCATTTCACACTACAAAGTAAACCGCTTACAACTGACCCACAGCTGGGCAAAGACCTCCATCATTGAATTAATATTAAAAAAAAGTGATGAAAAAGTTTCACAAGCGCGATTCGAATGCCACCCCACAAAAGAAACGAGTCACCAAATTTCTGACAGATGGGATGTTTGAGACAGTTTAGCCGGCCGCTGCAGTAATACATACGCTTACACATCAACCTAACAAAAATAGTAAAATTTCTTCAATAAATCAATAAATAATAAATAAATGAACTTTCCTACACTCACACCAATACTCATAAACAATATTAATTTTAACAGCAATCACAGAATGGTTAGAGCCAAATTACAACTTCATTCACTCAAGAAAAACCGCCCCTTTATAATGAAGGAAATCAATAAGGTAACGTTGGAAAATACCGAAATATCAAAAGAAAAACTAGACATTTCATAGAAAATACAACAGATTCTGATATACAAAATAAATACAACAAGTTTCAAAAACTTCTATACGCAAATAAAAGAAGTAAACATGAAGGCGGCAACAAAAGTTTAAAATGGATGGGAAATCAAACTATAGAACTCTTACAATCCAGAGCACAACTATTATTAATCTCTAATAAGTCAAAAACCATAAGGAAGGAAATAACCATAATAAGTAATAAAATTAAAACACAAATGAGAAAGGACCGTCAGAGGTACAGACTAGATATTCTGGAAAAATGCATACAGAGAACGGGAGGCATCAAAAAAGCAACCAATAACCAACTATTAGAGAAACAAAATTGGATACCAAATTTATTAAATAAGAACTACAAATGTCAAAAGCGCCGTCCAGAAATTATGGCTATAGCTACTAGTTTCTTCACAGAATTGTATGAAAGGAAAAATACTATACCAACAACAATCCTAACGGGAGAAAGCAATGTACCAGACATAATTTTTGCAGAAATAAACAGAGCTGTGGAAACCCAAAGGAAAGATAAAGCTCCAGGATCTGACGGCATTATCAACGAGTTCCTCCTGATAAATAAAGACCACCTAATACCAACCCTCAATGTGGTCAACCCTCACCTAGTACCAATCAGTGGTGGTTTTTAATGGAATACTACACAGCGAAATAATACCTACCCAATGGACAGCGTCGACTATAATACTTCTGCATAAAAAAGGGGATAAAAGTAACATAAATAATTATAGGCCGATCAGCCTATCATCAAACATTTACAAAATCTTCGCTAAAATTATTCTCTGCAGAATAACTAAGACGTTAGATGAAAGTCAGCCAAGAGAGCAAGCAGCATTCAGAAGTGGATACTCAACTTTAGACCACATTTAAAAAATTAAAAAAGCAAAGAGTTCAACTTCACTTTCTACTGCTGTTTCGTGGACTACAGCAAGGCTTTCGACACAATAGAACATGAAAAGATCTGGCAGGCACTTAAGAACCAAGGAGTCGAGAATAAATACATCAGGATACTAAGAAACATCTATGCTAACAGTACAGCTAAAATTAAATTAGAGAAAGAGGGAAAAGAGATAAAAATAGGAAGAGGAGTGCGACAGGGCGACCCCCTTTCACCGAAACTTTTCTCAGCAGTTCTGGAGGAAGTCTTTCGTCAGTTAAATTGGGAAAAATGTGGGCTGTCCATTAACGGTGAAAACCTATCACATTTACGATTTGCTGATGATTTGGTGATCCTCTCGCAGACAAGTGAAGGCCTAGAGATCATGTTGAATGACCTAGATAGAGAAAGCCGCAAGGTGGGCCTAGCTATGAACACACAAAAGACCAAAGCTATGACGAATGGGAAGCAAGAACCTATCAGGATCAATAACATCCTAATTGACTATGTCAATGAATATATATACCTAGGGCGAGTGAGTGCGCCTGCAGTTGCGCGTCTGCTTGTGCACTTTAATATATCCTGCGCAATTGACCGCTTCCGTTTTCGAAGTGGTCGCCATGGCCGAAAACGGTCGGAATGATCATCATCATCATCATACCTAGGGCAAATAATTTCCCCCTCAGACCTAACCACAAAAGAAATTGACAGACGCATTGGAAATGCTTGGAAACAGTATTGGAGTTTGAAGGAAATTATGAAAAACAGTGAAACCGCAATAAATATAAAACGGAAACTTTTTGATACATGTATTCTTCCAGTACTTATGGTAGTCAAACCTGGGCACTCACAAAAAGGCACAACAAAAAACTAGAAACGTGTCAGAACTCCATGGAGAGAAGTATGATAGGTAAAAGACTATCCGATAAAATAAAAATTAAAACCATTAAGAAACACACAAAAACAAAAGATGTCATAAAAACAATAAAAAAGCTAAAGTGGAAGTGGTCAGGCCATACAATCAGAGGAAGTGAGAAATGGTCAGAATTAGTCATGATATAATGGTTTACAAGTAACAAGAAAAGAAAACGCGGTAGACCATTCAGACGTTGGGTTGATGACATTAAAGCCATAGCAGGTAGCACATGGACAAGAGCAGCTAATGATAGAGAGAGATGGCGACAGTTGGAGGAGGCCTTTGTCAACTAGTGGCATACAGACAGGGAGTTGATGCAAAATTAAAAGTAACAATGAATGCAATGCATTGGTATAGTAATTAAATTATTTTAGTAACATAAATTGTTTTAGAAATAAGCATGAATTTATACTGTCTGAATAAAGGCTATTATTATTATTATTATTACACTCACACCAATTATCTAGCCCAAGAGAAAATTCGTTATGAAACTCGTTAAATGGTTACTAGACAACGGATAAACATACTTAAAATACTTTAATACATACCTATTTATTATACATACATAGAAAACACCCAGACCCGAGACAATTTAGAAAAACAATAATTTGAAATTAAATGAAATATAATTATTAGAATACAGTACAAACTTATGTAGGCACTTAAAACAAAACAAAACAAACAAATTATAATTAAAAGTGTGTTCCAAAAGGACTCCACTCAGCATCTGTTGCAGTAGTGGACAAAAACTACAACGCTGATCTAAATTGACCCGACCGGGGCTCGAACCCGGGACCTCGGAGATGGCGACACCATGACAACCGGTGTACAAACCGTAAACCGCAAAGGAGGTCGTCCACTCTTCAACCATATACCAAATACACAAAGTTCAAAATCTATTGAGCAGATCAGACAGTTCGTGTTAATCTGACGAGCAGGCGTACGTACTTATGCAGGGTCTTACTAATAAATTACCGCCTCGCCTCAAAGCAACGCAGCATCAGTCACTCTCTGTGGTCTAGTGGCTAACACCACCGGTTTAGACCCAGAGGTCCCGGGTTCGATTCCCAGCGGGGGGTACATGTTTGTGTACTCAGTTAGGTTGGTGGTAGGCAGGGACCGCCAGTGCTTACCGTTTTTGGGGTTTTGATTGGGTTTTTCGAAAGGCTGGCTACTTTAAGTTGATTAAAAACCTTTATGATAGGGTAACCCTTACGATTGGGTAAGCATATTAAACGGAAACCCTTTTAATTGGTTACCCAATAAATAAGTCTAATAGTAGTTAAGCAAAACGAAAAAGCTGTATGGATTGGGTTACACATTCCGAAGGGGTAACCCACAGAAATATTAGGATAACCCCTTCATAAGCGCTTTCCGAAATTACATATTCAAGCGAGTTTAATCTTTAGTTATTCACCAATAGGGTCCATCATTGTTAACGTAAGAGTTCGCTACAAATTGGCGCAGGCGCCGGACACGCGCTGCGGCCGACGCGATCTCTGCTTGTCATGCAAAAATGTATTTTAAAGTTTTGTCGTACGTCTGTAAATGATTTGATCGAAATGGGCACCGAGCATGTAGGTACCTATTGCGGCCGCCGCACTTCTTCACTCGTCCACATTTGTTTGTTTTCATTTCAATATTCTCAGTCACGTCTTAGCGTTGAGTTAGTGAGCATCTTGCGGGCTGTTTGGAACTAAGCATTCCCTTTTGCAATAAGATGCCCCAGCCAAAGAAAGATTCCGTACATCGTTATTATAAATATGATAACAATAGCGGGACAACTCAGTGTCAACTGTGTGAAAAAAAACTTAAGGTAAGCTGCTCAGTTTCTTTTATATTTTTCATAAGTATATAAATTTCGTATTTAAAGTACCTACTTGAATGTGGTGTTTACCTACCTACTTTAATCTAAGAAGATAGGCATACATACCTATGGCAAAGGTTATTGTATTGTGTAATAAGTAGGTAGTTAACTAATTCCATGGTAGCACTACCGTCACAATAAATAATAGTACTACGTACTACCACAGTATTGCTTGCTAAACTGTGGTACTACCGTGCTATAATGAAGTAATAACTAACAATATTGTGACTCGGCCGAATTCTCGAAATAATTACCTACAGCTGCGCAGTAGGTAAACACAACGTAAACACGCGATAGGCCTACCCACCTACAGTATTTTAATATGATCTGCTTGAGTTTTACAAATTCGGTTTTTGATCGTACGTTATTGATTGATAATTATGTGTTTTAATTAAATAGACTAAGAAGCGTTTACTAACAATGCATGTTGTGTATTTTGCATGGTAGGTTTCTTAAAAAATACAAGGAACGCTATTTTAATTCTAAATACCTACTGTTCACAAACGAAACTTAGGTAGCCTAACTACCTACCTAGTTAATTAAAAAAAATACTATATTTCTCGGTATTAAATATTTCATCATTATCAGACGCACTCCTGCGGCTAGGCTTGCCAACTCCAAAAAAGGCATTCCCGGGATTACCGAGCTCGACATCCGGGACTTGGGCATATTACGCGGGACACAACACACCACGTATAAAAGGTTAAAAAAAACTGCATATTTTTTATCATTTTATAAAAAAATCAATACAAATGTATGACAAACCTTTTAAATTATTAAATTTAATTAATTTTGAAACTGTGCTTATTTTGCGATTTTGCGCATTTTAACAAGTTTTTGTTTTGCAATACGTACCTAGTTATAAAATTCGTTGCATTTTTGGTCAAAATTAATTTTAATTTGGGGTTCAGCCTTGACGTTCAGCTTAATTTCTACTGTCTGTCCATGCATTTCCACAGAGAAAACGCTCTCTCTGCTGATGCATTTTAAGGTGATATCGAAGCTACCATCTGAAAACCTAAACCCGAGGGTAGTTGGTACGAGATAGATACTTATATCATATTATTATATATGATTTCCGGGACAAAAAGCGTCCCCCAGGGGGTCACGGCGGGACGGCCCAAAATTGGCCCAGAAGCGGGACGTCCCGGAAAATCCGGGACGGTTGGCAAGCCTACCTGCGGCCCAGGCCTTCTCTGTGGGATAAAACACTAGAGGGAGAACGGGCCATACCCCCCACATGAGCCCAGTGCGGATTGGTGGGTGCTAATGCTAGTGCAGCCGGAACCAACGGGTTAACGTGCAAATATAAAATTTGTGGTCACCCATCCGATGACGAGATCCGAGTAACGCCTCGGTGGCTGAGTGGCAGAGCGCTCGGTCCGATACCCGAAGGTCCCGGGTTCAATTCCCAGGTCGGGCAAAATGTATTTCGGATTTTTCGATGCATAGCCCGGGTTTGTGATCACCAACCCGCATTTGGCAAGCGTGGTGATTAAGCCATTACCCATCAATTGTAGCGATGACTTGATTTCAATGATGGAGGCCTTTGCCCAGCAGTGGGACAATTATAGGCTGTTTACTTTACTTTACTTACATCCGATGACCGGCCTTCGCGAAAGTTGCTTAACATCCGCAATCGTAGGCCAAACGCGCTAACCACTGTGCCATCGAGCTCCTCATTAATCTCATTATACACCTTTATATTTTATACCGAGAAATATTGGCGCTTCGACAGAGACATTTTATCCGTGCGGTGACGGAGAAAGAATACTATTCACCGCCCCTCTCCTCCGGTGGGTGTCGTAAGAGGCGACTAACGGATTTTCGAGCTTCCATATGCTCTACTGCGTGGTAGGGCTTGGCCCGTCTGGTTAGTGACCACCGTACGCATGGTGTAAAACCCGTCAAGTGACCGCTTATCGGTCGCGTTTCGGGATCAGCCAGCGTATAACCAGAGCTCGAGTGGATGTTGCTGCGATGCATTTGGTCTGTGGAGGCTTCCGTCAAACCAGTGCCAAGAGGACTTCGTTAACCCGCCGACCAGGGAGACCCGTAGAAACGGCTGTCCCGCTGGCCGCCCGTGGCACAGTACAGGGGCCCAAGCGAGCCTAACCAGCTCGTGAGGCTGCCTCACCATGCCACGCATAATCTCGGGGTGGCCCGTCGTGCCGGTTGGTGACCGGAAGGTGGGGTCCCGGCGGCCATTCCCGGGGGGGTTCGGGGGCCCTTCCGTTCGGCGGGTTAATGATACTCATCTGTAGGCTGCTCCCTGGTGAAACAGGCCGCCACACTTTAACCATTTGCATCGCGGTAGCATTCCCTCGATTCACGCCTCCCTCCTTTTCTTCATCATGACAGCGCCAAACACTAAAACTGGTTTTACAGCGGTGCACACCCCCACCACAACCTTACCGTTTGAGGTCGAGTTCGCTAACATCCGCGGACTCCATGTAAACCTCAATGCCGTCCACCACCATCTTGAGACGGCGCGGCCAGCAATGTTGTTTTTGACGGAGACGCAAATAATCTGTCCGGCCGACACCAGCTACCTGCACTATCCGGGCTTTGTGCTTGAAGAGTCCTTCAAAGCCAAAGCCGGAGTTTGCTTGTTCGTTCGGACGGATGTTTGCTGTCGCCGTCTGCGCTGTCTGGAGGACCCTTCCTTTTCCCTCCTTGCGGTACACGTCGACTTGGGCTCTCATAGCCGTGTCTACGTCTGCGTCTACCGATCCCATAATGGCGACATGGAGACAACTCGACTTATGGAACACCTTAGTCGGGTAGCAGATGAAGCGCAGGAGCGGTTTCCATCGGCGGAATTGGTGTTTTTGGGGGACTTCAATGCTCACCACGAGTTGTGGTTAAGTTCCTCCAAAACTGACCAATTACTGATTTTTCCAACATTCTACTGATCCACTGATTTCAACTGATTTATGAAATACCTATTCACTTTAACTAGTAAAAATAACTAGATAAGTAAAAAAACTGTTAAATGAAACACAAAATTGACATGGTTAAGTTTGCGCCAAATGAATAGTCATTATACCTACTATGGATACATTATTATTGGTTATTAAACTAACAATATATTGAATTAATAAAATCGAAATAAACCGGCTTGACACGAAATAAATAAAAAATGCGAATTCAACAACCACTTTCGCCAAGGCCGGTCATCGGATGGGTGACCACAAATTTTATATCTTCTACTTGCTTCGGAAACCACGTTAAGCCGTAGGTTCCACTAGCATTCGTTAGTACCCACCAATCTGCACTGAGCTCGCGTTATTAAGGCTCGTAGGTACCTACTCCCTTCGGTGTTTAACCCACAGGGAAGGTCTGTGCCGATGCCGCAGCAATGCGACAATGATGAAATATTAAATACCGAGAAATATAAGCCTTTTAAAAAAAATTAACTAGGTACCTAAGGATCGTTTATGAACAGTAGGTAGTTACTTATTTAGAATTAAAATAATGTTTCATGTTTTCTAAAAGAACCTTCAATGCAAAAATACACAACAACAAACACAACACATCAATAACGTACCTACCTACAATCAAAAACGCGAATATATGAAACTCAAGCAAATTATATTAAAATACTGTCGTCGGGTAGCCCTATCGCGTGTTTACGTTGTGTTTACCTACCGCGCGGCTGTAGGTAATTATTTCGAGAATTCGGCCGAGTTGCAAATGCAATAAGTTATCTGTACAGTGGTATTAAAAACGTGCCGGCTACTACTATGCCCACTGAAACAGATCAACTGCATGCTATACCTACCCGTTTGCGTTATAAATGCAACGCGTATCATGCCCGGTTCAACAGTGTGCACCCTACGATGTTGGCCGGTGACGGAACGGTCCTGGGACTCGTGGGCAATGTCTGCTAAGTCCAAGTAGGTAATTCAGACAAAGAATATTTTTTTGCATGTGCCGGGCACGGAAGATATACGATGAAGTTGGCCAGAGTAGGACGTACCTATCCACTATAAAAGTACTGTTACAATTTAAAAACTTACCCATTTTACTTACTCATCAACTTCACAACCGGGCTAAAGATAATCGCACTCACGAGCTATTCGAGTCAACGAGCGGGACTGACTGAGGTGAATAAAGAAAGAAAAATAAGCAAAACATGAGTAGCGCGGGAGGTGGAGAAAAACCCTTTAATTAAGTGGAAAACATTAAAAAGTTAGGTTACCCCATCAAAAACTCGGTTAGCGCTTACCCTTTCGATAGTGTTAGGGTTTCCTAATCGAATGGGTTTCTCTTATAATTTAGTAAGCAATCCAAAAGGGTTACCAAATATTGCGTTAGCCGATCGAAAGGGAAACCCCTTCAGGGGGTTTTAAAAATTAATCCGCTCGTCCGGTCCCTGGTGGTAGGGCTTGTTTGTCCGCCTGGCTAGCTACCACCGTCTTATCTAAATGTGTTGTGTTTACGGCAGCTAGAGATAAGATAGCCAGTGCCTCAGTAGTTGAGGATCCCGGGTGAAGTACGCTTCCACCATTGGCCTTATCATCACTTAACATCAGGTGAGATCAAGGCACTGGCTTAGCCGTTAATATATATATAAAAAAAGAAATAGACAATCAGCTGTGAATAGTTATTGCGAGTTTTGTTCCCGTCATGTAACCTACATTTCAGATTAAGAGTAAAAGAGACAAAGCACGGATTAACTATTCGAAGGTTATTTTCTGTTTAATAAAGAAATTTAAAGGGGGGATTAACGCAAACTAATTAGTAAAAAGGTATACCGATGTTTCGACCGCGTGACCCCGGCCGTGGTAACGGGCTGACTGCTGTCGCGACGTTTGTCGCGCCTCCGTTCGCATGTCCACCGTCACATTATTTCGCCAACTACCCCACTTTTATTTTTTTATTTTTTTTATGGCTTTGCACAAGCATTTAGCCAATTTTCTTACAAGTAATACATAAATAAACAATATTTCCTTCCTGTATGATGATGATGAATGATAATAGAAATGAGAAGTGAGAAATGATAGACCCCCCAACCCCTCGAGTATCTCAATAAAGATGTGGGGCTTCACTAAGTCCTTTTGTGTTTTTTTTTGTAATTAGTTTGTGTTATTCCCTGTTTAAACTTTGTTAACTATTGGAACGCGAAGGTTTAAAAGTGTATATTGTAGTACAGCGGGGCCGTAAGAGTGGAGGTGGCGTGTTGTTGGAGCACCGACCTTGTTGACGCGGGACATGAGCGCGGCGACGCACTCGTGCGGCACCACCGTCACCGGCACGCCCGCGCCGCTCAGCCGCAGCGCCAGCGCCTGCGACTCCTGCGCCCCGATACCAATCATAAATCATTTATTCACTTGAAACATGGTAGGTAGTACAGGTGTTCAATTGAAAAAAAATGTGTACATATTTCGCCGTGCAGGCATGCGAATATAAAAATAATAACTTAATTAAAATAAATTTTTACTTTTTATTTTCAAGTGCTAATTGCTGTGCACTGAAGCCAAATTAAGTATTTATAAAATTTATAAAATACAGTGAAAAAATGAATGAATCTGCATAGCCATCGGTTGCAATCACCGTTGGATAGATGGCGCGCTGTGCCGCTATTAGCACTCAAAAAGCATTTTAAAAAAAGCAGTGACAAAATTCAGCGCTTACGTTAGCCTTCCCGGTAGCATAGCGGTCAGGAAGCCCCAGGTTCGATTCCTGGCTGGGTCGGATAGGCGTTTAATTTTTTCACTGCATTTTATAAACTTTATAAATATTTAATTAAAATATTTCATAAAAAAAATACTCATGGCCACTAAAAATTAAAACTCAATATAAAAATGTATGTCCCAAATATTGTTTTAGCACTATAACATCTATGTTCCTTTAATAAATCATTCAATTTAAATTTAGACGTATTATTAATGGTAAGTATAATTTAACGGTCTTTGAAAGACAGCTTTTAGTATATAATGCTGATTTAGGAACATATGCTAGTACTAATCTATTACAATTTCTGCTTGACCAGGGGTATATTTGTATCGCGGTTTTAAAAAGGTGTGTCGCCTTACAAAAATACATGATTCCAGTACATAAAAAGATGGTAAAGTCAACAATTTTACAAAAAACAATTAGTTGCACAAAAGATCCCGATGGGTTGAAGTGTTACTGCTAGAGGAAAACCTCAGCAGGCCCCACTAAGATAAGATAAGATAAGTCAACAATTTTAACTTAGCAAAATACGGTTTATAAGACTCGTATGGACGAATTCCCACTATAGCTCTTATACACTGTATTTCTATACATACAGATGAAAATGAAAATGCAGTTCTTCTCGATGTCTTGTAATGTTTAAAACCACCAGTATTTGAAAATTACTCTGATTTAACAATGACTTGTAAAAGAATGTATGACCGATGCTCCCGAACGTATCTGTCGTAGAAACGCTATAGCTACAGATAGTAATGTTTATCCCATAACTGCCTTTAACATGAACCACGCAAATGAGACAGCTTGCGTGTTGCTGGTCGAGGTTCATCAGGCGCGACGCAACATACACTTTTTCTGGGCAACAAAAGCTCTATTAAAATCGGTTGAGTTACCCCAGAGCAACAGGCCGTACCTTAGCACAGATGCTACTGCATGCAACACAACATAACATATATACACTTTATTGTACACCTAAAATTTGATAAAAGAATTTTCCTTTTTTATTTTAAGTGCTAATTGCTGCACTGAAGCTGAATTAAAAACTTATAAAATACATTAAAAAAATTAAACGCCCACCCGACCCAGCCAGGAATCGAACCTGGGTCTTCCGCAATCCGGGCGGCTGCACTGACCGCTATGCTACCGGGAAGGCTGACGTAAGCGCTGAATTTTGTCACTGCTTTTTAATTTTTTGAATGCTTTTTTAGTCAACGCAGCCGCCCGGTTTGCGGAAGACCCAGATTCAGTTCCTACTGGGTCGGGTAAGCGTTTAATTTTTTCACTGTATTTTATAAATATTTGATAAAAAAAACTACATAACACAAGCTATTACAGTAGGTAAATATCAGGTGATATATCTATTACACTCAACATTTACATAAAGATAAATCGCAAATCGTAGATTTGATTTTAACACTAGAAGATAAACCACGATTTACCCGAAAAAAATATCATATATACTACAGCATACTTGAAAGGGACTGGATTAAGAGAAAGCATAATATAGTTAAATTTTATCGATAAAAAAAAATCGGTAGCCTAAACTGTCAAGTGTACTAAGAACAAATTAGATTTAAAACTATTTTTGACATTTGAGATCCAAATAAATTAATAATATTTTGATGGTTTTAACCACTCCTAATCTTGTCCTGTCGGAAACTTAAGGTACACACACAACCCGCTATACACTACTTTAAAGTTTATACTGACACCCCCTACCAACCTTCCGGTTACAAAGTAGGTGTCAGAATAACCTTGCGGAAGCACAAGGGACCATCTACGTCAGGTCATAACGCCAGATCAGAACACGCCGGTACGCATCCTTCATCCAGTACTTTTAAGACTAGTGTCTCAAGCTAGTCGCCCCGTGGACACGTATAGTCCACTACCTAATATCCAGATAGGTCACCGGAGCTGTAAGCTCGGTCACTTCTCGTTGCACTAAAAGCACAACTCGCAGTGTACCACTGCTTGGGCCGTCAGCTCTAAAGCCGACTACCAAACTTAAGGTACAATATCACCTTGGCGTCTGCCTCCGCCAGCAGCAGCCGGTAGTGCGTCCTGGCCCTGGCCGCGCGCAGGAACCGTTCGACCAGGCGGCCGCCGCCGAGGGTGAGCAGCAGCTCGGCGGCGTGCACGTGCGCGGGCGCCATCGCACTGATGGACGACGCGCTCGACTCGATCTCCGTGCGCACCTGCACGAGGCAGGGAACTTGACGAAATCACACTTACCACACTAATCACACTAATATTATAAATGCGAAAGTTTTTGTGTATGTATGTATGTATACAACCTTATTTTTAGTTTATACGAAAACCGAAACACGGGTCAAATATTTTCATTTAAAGAATCCATACAAAAAAAATTAAAATAATATCTTGAAAACTCACGAAGTTACAAGCTTTTTGTGCTGCCCCGTTGTGTGTATTTAGTGGGGAATAATTTATTTGAGATTTTTTAAGTATTATTTGGTCAAAATGTAACATGGTATAAAAAATATTGAAATCGATCCTGTTACTGATTCTGAACAAACAGTTTTCAGGTTTCGTATAAACTAAAAATAACATTGTATATTTGTAGCTTCTTCACGCTGCAACGGATGGATGGATTTGGATGAAATTCGGCATACAGATGTTTATAACCTGGATTAAAACATAGGATACTTTTTATGCCGATATTCCCACGGGAACGGGAACCACGCGGGTGAAACCGCGAGCGGCCACTAGTCTTTATATATAAATCTTCTGTGCGTGTGTTTGTAAATAAACTCCTTCTAAACGGCTGAACCGATTTTGATGAAATTTTTTGTGTGTGTTCAAGTGGATTCGAGAATGGTTTAAATTTACAATTGGACTCGGTAGGTGGGGCTGCAATAAGGGTCCATCACGGGATATGGGTGTTCTTAAGCGGACGCAGTGGCGAGCTGGCCACTATTAAATAAATAAATCCTTAACTAATTGCCAAGTTTTTTGACAGTTCTTCTCAGCACAAGTTCAAAGTTCAAAGTATTTATTGCTGTTCATGAATGTGATACAAAGGTAGAGTCATCAATAGTATTCCAGTACAACATGATACCCATTTGGGCTTAGCAAATTAATGAATGAATGGACGTGCAACGGAATTAATTATTTTAAAAATATATTTCTAAATTGTAATGAAAATAAAATTATTTATTTAATACACAAGACATATTACTATTTTACAACAATTAATAAATAATTTATATCAAATAGAATTCATTGTCATTATAATATTCATTTAAATTATAGTAGCATTTCTTAATTAATATAGATTTTAATTTTCTTAGGAATGTTTTTGGATTAGGATCTGATCTCAGTTCGGTAGGTAATTTATTATGAACACAAGGTCTCAAGATTTAATATAAAACCCAACCCCAACATAATACTGCCAGACCAAAATATACTGTAAGCTCTTTCTGCGTAAAACGGAACGCACCTGATTAAATTTAAATGAGGGTATAAAGCTACCAACTAATTACGAAACGACCAACACCTCAGTCTCTCTGTGACCACGGACCCTGCAAAGGGTTCCAAACGTCAGGAAAAACATTAATTAAAAGTAATGTATAAAATAAACGCGAGTAGACCCGTAAAAGTTGTTTAAATTCAATGTGTAGTGTTCGCGTGAACTTAAGAAAAAAATATGTATCTAGTTATGTAGTTGCATAGTAGGGTACCTCGGCGATGTGCTCCCGCAGCGGCTCGCGCAGGTCGGGCTGCGCGGCGGCCAGCGTGGCGCGCCTCGCCGCCGCCGCCAGCACCAGCCGCTGCAGGCTGTCGCCCGCGCCCTCCGCCGCCGCCCCCGCGCCCGCGCCCGCGCCCGCCCCCGCGCCCGCCCCCGCGCCCGCGCCCGCGCCCGCCGCGCTCTAAGGAACGGAACGGTTTCATAACAAACTTACAAGTTGAAAAGTTGAAACAGCCCTACTAAAACTTTTAGAGGTAAAGTGCTGGAATATATTAGATGTAAAATGTGATAAGCGCGTTAAATTTATTTACTCAACTTTAACCCCCTTATTCATAAAAATTATTTAAGCATTATTAAGTTAATCATTGTTTTGTCTCTTTTTCTCAGATTCAAAATGACATTTGTGCGACGTTGACAAAACAATATTTAACTAAAAAATGCTTAAATAGTTTTTATGAATACCCCTTATTCATATATCAATAAGGGGGTAATAGTTCTTATTATTAATTTATTAATTGAATCTCATTTTTATTAATTTCTTAGTTTGTGTAATGTATAAATTTAGTTTCTTGATAATAATAATAATTGAATTATTATTTCTTTTTCGGCCGAGTAACTTACAGAGAACGGACGTCTCACTTTTATTTTTATTTTTTAATTTAATTCCAAATTTAATTTTATAAATTTTGGAGTGCCTTAGGGCTTTGCCCCATCGTGCCGTGTGATCGTTTGCTGTACCCGGAGCCCCTTCGAAAAAACATTTTTTGTAAAATACAAGTCGCGTGGATTGCTGCTGCGGGATTTGAACTCGTTCTCGCTGCGTGAGTGCAGCCGGGCTCGACGCGTTATCCGCTAGACCACGGACAGTCGGCGCGTTGCGGCCGAAATAAGAAATTGGTAGCTGCGCACGACTGACGTCACTGAGATACTGCACAAACTTGCAACTTCGGCGGCCAGCCCCCGGACGCTTTGGAGAGGTTCGTGTTTCTTTCGCTTGCTGTGCGCATGGTACATACTACTCTGAGTCATCTGCATCTGTACGGGTCGCTTCGCTTCTCATATTACGCTACTCATTGCTGATATCCATTATCGGCAAAAATGAAGTACGCTTGTTGTAAATCCACCACAGATGGCGCTACCGGTTCATTAATATGTAGCAAGTGTAAACATACCTATCATATCAATCATATCAATTTATCTGCAACCAGCATGGCATTATCACCAAAAGGGTTGATGACCTTGAAAGAGATTTTAAATCATTTTCGAGCGTAAAGGCAGATATTGGTTTCATCAAACAATCCATTTCCACCACTGAGAAAAATGAAAATAACAGAGAGCAATGGGCTAGACGGTCTAACGTCGAGGTTTTTGGTATTCCAGAAAGAAAGGGTGAGAATCTTATGAAGGTTTTAAAGGATATCTCTAATCATGCTCAATTTCCACTCGACCCCTCAAGAGACATTGATTTTGTTACTCGGGTAGCGCCTAAGAACAGTGACAGCAAAAAAATCAAGCCCATCGTTGTACGCTTTTTGGCTCGCTGGAAGAAGGACGAGTTCTTAGCGACTACAAAGAAGCTTAGACTTAAGAGTAGTGATATCGGTATTTCGGGAGACTCGTTTATTCATTTTAACGATCACTTAACCAGTGGTAACAAAGCTTTGTTACAACGTGTTAAGACAATGTGTAAAGATAAATTTTACAAGTATGTTTGGGTAAAAAACTGTTCCATAAAGGTGCGCCGTTCCGATACGTCACCGGTAATACATGTATCAAATGATTCGGATTTAAACAAAATCAAATAAGTTTCTCTTTTTGTTTAAGATTTTTTGTGCGTTTGCTATTGTTTACTAGATTGAAATTGTTTGTTGGGCTATTGTTTTTTTACTTTGTGGTATGTGACTTGTCCGAGTATATGCATCTGAATGCCCGTTATTGTCTCTATTATGATGGCTCCTTCTTATTCTTACCCTTTTCACCGTTATTGGTATTTATTGCTGACATTGCGTCATTATTGTTGCTTGATAGTACATTTTCTACGTTAAGTAACTTCTTTTTAGGAATGGATCTAATGTGTTATACATTTTTAATTAAAAAAGGTTAAAAATGGCTCCTTCAAAAAAAAATATCATTATATTATCAAAATGTTCGTGGATTAAGAACAAAAACAAATACATTTTTTCGTAATGTGATGCATGTCGATTATGACATTGTTTGCTTGAGCGAGACTTGGCTTTTGCCGGGTATTTACGACATGGAACTGTTTGACACTCGTTATAACGTCTATAGGTGCGATCGTGACTATGTCTCTCGCGGAGACCGTTTAGGGGGGGGGTGTGCTAATAGCGGTGAACCGTGAACTGTCGGTGCGTTCTGCCAGTATTATGACTATGCCTGGTGCTGCGGCAGAGGTTATCGAAGTTCTACTTGAATTAAAATCCCCTTCTAATTCCAATTCTAAATCCGAAAGGCTTCGTGTAACTTCCCGCATTGTTCTCTGCACTTTAACAGTTTGTGTCACTTTTTTGAAACTCTTTCTGACACTATTATAAAGGATCCTGACGATCATTACTTAGTCACGGGTGACTTTAATATCTCTTCAGCGCAATGGATCCGTAATAATCATGTACTAAATTTAGCAAGTACTAGTAACAATAGAGACATCTGGACACAAGCATTGCTTAGTTTCTTAAGTTTTACTGATTTAAAACAATGTAACGGTATCTTTAATTTTAAAGATAGACTTCTGGACCTTGTGTTCTGTGCAGGAGCATGTTCGGTGACTCGGTGTAGACAGCCACTAGTAGAGGAAGATGCTTACCATCCTGCGCTATAAGTTCAGGTTCACTTACTGTGTCCACGCAGGCTTCAACAGGCGGTACGCACCGTGCGGTTATACCGGGAGGCTGACTATGATGTCATAAATAGCGAATTAGCATCTGTTGATTGGCAGGCTCTACAAGACTGCAAAACCATAGACGTGGCCGTGGCTATGTTTTACGATAGGATAAATAGAGTTATATCTGAATATATACCTGTTAAATCATTTAAGGGAAATCCCAGATTTCCACCGTGGTTCACAAACGCTCTTATCAAAATCACAAAGGAAAAATTAAAGTACCATAAAAAGTGGAAAAATTACGGCCGTCAAAACGATTATGACACTTTTAGTTTGTTACGGAATCGTCAGAAGCGAGCGCAAAGTGAGTGTTATGACAGATTTATAGCAAAAGCTGAAAATAAAATAAAAATTAGCAGTAAACATTTTTGGGAATTTGTCAAATCTAAAAAGTCTGATCTGCCGGATACTATGTTTTTTGGTAGCAATAATTCAGGCGAAGGAGGTACAATTTGCTCTCTATTCAATGACTACTTTCACTCTGTATTTGAGCCTCCGGTAGATATAGCGTCGTACCAATCACAAACGGATAACTTGAACCGTTCTTTGGTCATTGGTTCTATTAGTATATCCGTTGCGTTGACAGAAAAATATACAAAGTCACTTGACATAACGAAAGGATGTGGACCTGACGGGATCCCACCGATTTTTCTCAAGATGTGTCATAGGTCTCTTGCCCTACCTTTGTCATTGCTTTTTAATTTGTCTTTAGTAACTGGTAAAATGCCTGACATTTGGAAGCAGTGTCATGTCGTTCCAATACACAAATCCGGGGATAGACACAATGTTCAGAATTATAGGCCAATAACTAAAATAAGTACTATACCTAAACTTTTTGAGCGTATTATTTACGATATCATTTTCCCTCTCGTAAGACCTGTAATCATTTATCAGCAGCATAGTTTCATTAATAAGAAATCCACTGAGACGAACCTTTGTGAATTTGTCCATCGTGTGGCAACTGAAATGGAGCGCGGTGGTCAAGTTGACGCCGTGTATACTGACTTCTCCAAGGCATTTGATAAAATTCCGCATTCTATACTCATACACAAAATTGGCGAAGTTGGTATACATGGTGATCTATTGCGATGGTTTGAGTCATACCTTAAAGGACGAAGCCAGGCCGTCACTATCAAGGGTTTTTGTTCAACATTTGTACCTGTTACATCTGGGGTTCCTCAGGGATCTCATCTCGGCCCTCTTCTGTTTAATTTATTTATTAATGATGTGGTTCCATTCCTTAAACATTCCGACGTTCTCATATATGCTGATGATATGAAATTATTTAAAAGTATTGAAACATCATTAGATTGCGATTTGTTACAGAAAGATCTGGACGAGCTTAGTTTAAATTGTAATAAAAATTATCTATTTCTGAATCCTAACAAATGTAGCATTATCTCATTTTCCCGCAAATCCAAATTAAAAGAACATAATTATCACTTAAATAATGAACTACTTAAAAGGGTTACAGAGGTGAGAGACTTGGGGGTTTATTTGGATAGTAAGCTTACATTTAAATCACACATTGAACATATAACCTCAAAAGCGTACCGAATGCTTGGCTTCGTCATTAGGACTGGTAAGGATTTCAAACTAACCTCTACTCTTATGTTGTTGTACAACTCCTATGTTCGGTCCATTCTAGAATACGCATCGACGGTGTGGAATCCACAGTACAAGGTGTATACCGACATGATAGAAAGGATAAATCATAAATTTGAATAACATCTACGTTTTAAAGCTTTGCGATATGGTGATACAGAGTCTATTCCTCTAGTCCCATCTCTGGAGAGCCGTCGTGTAGAGAGAGATCAATTGTTTTTATTTAAGATCGTTAATAATTTGATAGACAGCAGTTTTCTTTTAGGTAATATATGCTTCGGGTGCCCTCGGATAAGCTCACGTTCCCTTAATCTTTTCTCCGTGCCCCTGACAAGAACTAAATATGCTGGCAACAGTTTCCTGTATAGATCTTGTCAAAGCTATAATAAGAATTTTCATACGTTGGATTTGTTTAACTGTAATTTACAATCATACAAAAAACTGATCAGGGGATTGTCGGATGATTCAATCTAGTTAGTTATTTATTTATGTTATTTTATTTTTTAAATTCATATATTTGTGTATTCAAGTTTGTTTATAAATTAAATTAAGCGTGTGCGTGTGTGTGTGTGTGCGCGCGCGTGTGTTTGTGTGTGTGTGTGTGTGTGTGTGTGTGTGTGTGTGTGTGTGTGTGTGTGTGTGTGTGTGTGTAATTTATGTGTTATTTTGTGTGTATAATTTTATATAATTTTGTATAATTGTTTGTTTCCCAAATAAATAGAAAATAAAATAAAAATAAAGTAATTAATTTAATTTACTGTAGTTTATGTTTTCTTTATTTGCATTTAATTTGTGTTTTTTTTTTAGTTTATTGTGTATTGTTGGACTGCGTCAGGTCATAACGCGAGATCAGGACGCGCCGAAGCGCATTCTTTATCTGGAACTGGTAAGATTAGTGTTTTAAGAGAGTTTATACTTGGAATGCATTATAGTAGTGTCTCAAAAAGGTGCGCACCTGGTCGGCCATGGCGCGGTGCTCGTCGCGGATGGCGCGCAGCACGCGGCGCACCACATTGGCCGCCACCAGCTGCTGCGGCAGCGCGCGCCCCAGCCGGCGCCCCACGCCGCGCACCACGCCGCTCAGCTCGCTGCAACACCGCGCCAGGGGTCTATAGCTTGTCACAGCACATACGCTTGCTGCAACCATCAGCCGGTTAACCTCACCATCGAAGACCTATTAATAGCTTATGGGGAGTCTCACTCCGCTCAGCTCGCTGCAACACCTTCACTCACAATACTAGCATATGTGGAGGTTGGGCCATAAGGCATAACCCACAATGCCACTCAGCTCGCTGTAACCACAGAACCACGGCCCTATAACCTTCACACACAATACTAGCATATTCGGAGGCTATAACCTATATTATTTTATTATTATTAAGCTCTTTATTTTTATTTTTTTATTATTATTATTTTTCTATATTTATTTTATTTCTTAAAACTAGATTTTTACAATATTTTAATATAAAAACAATAAAACATTATAAAAACCTAATCCTAGAGTACCGCCAGCAGCAAGGCAAGGCCCAAGCTACCGGTGGTCAGGGCTGCAGAGTGAGGAACCTCCTGACAATATGTGCCGTATCAAGGAGTACTGCCTTTTGCATCTGACCCTTGACCCAATTATTATTATTATTTCCTTTATTTGTTTTTTTACATATCAATTTACATTTTTAAATATTTTCTAAAAACAAAACAAACATTTAGAAATATAAAAAAATAGGGGTCCGCCGGCATCGGGACCAGGGTCCAAACAACCGGTGATTAGGGCTCCAGAGACAGGAACCTCCTCACAATGCGTGCCGTATCGAGGAGAACTGCCTTCTGAATCAGGCCCTTGATCCGGCTGGATCAAGGCCTGATTCAGAAGGCGGCTGCCTAACGAGAGCCTCATGAGATGTTGATTGAGGCTCTTGGCCATCAGGCCGTTAGCTGTAACAACAATCGGCACGATGACAGCCGAGTCCACACTCCATATGTCGACAACCTCATGTGCTAAGTCGAGATATTTAAGCAAGCAGTTACCACAACTGATAGTGCCTGTATCCTAATCATTAATATTTTTTTTTAAATTGGTTGATGTTAGAGGCTAAGACAACATCATCTGGGAGCTTACCCACTCTTTTACCACTCTGTTGCATATAAAATGTTTATAGGATGACTGTTAGCAACATGGGTACGTAGTTTGAAACTGTGACCTCTGATATGTCTGTTTTCATTTCTTTCGAAGATCATGTGTACGTCATAGATGTCATAATGCCCATTTAGTATTTTATAAGTCTAGGTTTTATCTTGGTATCATGAGAAGGCTTTTTGCACGTTTTCTAACGCTCAATGTCAACGGCGGCAGCGTCAACGGAAAGCCCGGGACCAACAGCTTTACGTGCGTTCTGAAGCTCAGTTAGGCTATACTATTCATGCACAATAAATTCCGATGGGTCAAAGTGCTACTGGGAGAGAGAAACTAAGATAAGATAAGACAGACTACTATGTTTGAAATAAATGCTGTGAATTGTATAAACTCAAAATTGTCACTCACAGTGCAGTGGCGTTCTCCGACTCGCTTATGATCTGCTCCAATAGGGACAGGGTGGTGAGAGCTAAATTTTTTGAGCCGTCGATTTTCCTAAAATCACAGATAAAACTTGAAAAATAAAGTTGGTAATAGTAGAAAATTAAAAGAAAATACAAAAAAATGTCATTTAAATAATATGTAGTAGTAGTTTTTTGTACTATGGATTTCCGCAAAATAACGCCTGATTCCATTAATTAAAAGAAAATAACCAAAAATATTAATGTGATATCTCCCCTAGGATAACATTTGTTTACTTTTATTATAAATTTCCATTTCTATCATTGCTTACCCATTCCGTATGTCTGATACGAATTTCACAATTTTCTCTTCATGTTTCTCATCCAATTCCTTCACAAGGCCCTCCAAAGGTGGCATTTTAGAAATTAATAAAACAAAAGTACTATACAATTAAATTAATAAGATTTACTTAAATAATATACGTTACAGTCACTACACGTAAAGTAAAATCACAACTTAAATTAGGCAACATAACATAACCTCTAAGATTCAAGAAATAATTATAAATGTCAAAATTGACAAATCAACTAAGTTCAAAACACATACAAATGCGTTACGTGAAATGGAACGGTTTTTTTTATTTTACATTTGATTTTCACAGAAATGTTGGTCGCAAGAGCAAAGCTTATAAATCCTAGGTATACCAACAAAAAAATGGTTTTTAACTGTATTCCAATTTAAACTTTCATCTTCGTCTGGTAACGAAGTTTGCACAGCAGTATTTCCAAACTTGATTCTTTTTGTAGGTGTAGCCCGTCCAGCCCGTGTAACACTGTCCACTAGCGCATGCCTACTAAAACTTATTGAAGATCTGTGATCTGTGTTAAAATCTGTGCTAGAGTTATCAGATGGAACTGCTAAAATGTCATCAAAATTATGTGACTCCCTTGAAAAAGTTATGTCTTTGAATTTAGCAGCATCCCTGTAAAAAGAGGATTCGCTTGAATCTAGCTCACAGGAAGCTTTTCTTTTAATCCCAACGTTAGCGCCAATACTAGAAGTCTCTGTATCGTAAGGATCATTTTGCAGAGACCCTAATGATGGCGAAACACCTTGCTGCCTTCGCATTATTTCAATGCCTTCATTTGTAAGATTTGTATCGCTACTTTCACTAAGTTCTTCTTGCTGTATGTTATTAATCATTTCGGAATCTGGAATCAAAAATATAAAATCAGTTATCAATCGAAGAAAGGACTAACGAACGTGATTAGGCATTTCTGGCTGTTCAGAACTGATGGTCAGAAAAACAAAAGAAAAAAAAACCAACAACTTACCTAAACTGTGTCGATTGCTAACTTTTTCACTTCCCAAGTCAACATTATCCAACTTGTCCTCCATGTGATGATACCTTCTCGGTTTTAATTTAATTATAGGACTGCTACATTTCACTCTATCTTCGTACACAGGGCTATCCAAGGGGACATTTACTTCGTAGTGAGTTGACGTCTCATGAACAACGACTTGTGTGGTTACACGCGCCTCGCAGTCTGTCTCAGTACTTGATTGTATGTCTTTATGTCTAGTATCAGTGACACAATCGCGACTTTCATCAGATTGAATAGAAGTGCCGGTGGCACTCGTAGTAACATTTGAATCTGCGTCGGAAGAAGTTGATTTTCTGAAATCACTTTCTGAAATGCTTCTGACTTCATAAGCAATAACAAAATTGGTGTTATCGCTTTCAGATTGAAGATGTAAAGTGATAGAATTATCTTTCTCATGATGTTGTTCTGCTGTTACTGTTACCTGACTGCGAGCGTCATCTAGATCACCACCGCTGTACTGTTGTATCAGGTCTTCTATGGAACTGCTACCATCCTCATGGTAGAATATTTTTTTATACAACTTTTTCATCTTCCTTTCCAATTCATCATAAAATTGTGGAGGATGATCATGGCGGCTCGGCAGTTTCTCGATGATGAGTGGAGGTAGTGGACTATGAGGTCTCGAGCCTGGTAAATCTGACGGAGATACGGATCCAGACCTTGATTCCTGATCTTCGGGTACTGGTGAGAGTACTGTTATAAAAATAATTGGATTAAATTATAATTTAACAACGACGAGAAAGGAGATTATCAATGAAAAGCATGAATGCGGAATTATTGCGCATTTGGGAAAATCAAAAGTAGGTCAGATATTTTTGATGTCAAACTTGGAAACGTTTTTTCTAAATAATATGTGCTTATTTACACTACACGGAGTGAGGAGGAACAAAAGCTGGCAGTCACAGCTCAATTCAGTTAAAATAAATCACAAGCTTGAGGAGTAGGTAGTAGGTACTCGAGGAGCTCGATGGCGCATGGCGTGGCGCTGCTGTGGTTAACGCGCCCGGTCTGCGTTCGCGTAGGCTAAGTAACGTTCGCAAAGGCTGGTCATGAGATGGTTGACCAAAAAATGTATCATTCCGAGCTCCACCGTGCTTCTGAAGGCACGTAAAGTCATTGTCCCGATTGCATTAGTTGTCGTTAACAACCACCGCACTGCGCCCGCGTGGTGGTTTTTGGTCCGTTCTCCGTCTTTCTATCCATTCAGAAATGAATAGGAATTCAGCAAGAACATAAGAGCTGTTAAAAAATTACTTTTAATGTTTCTTACATGGAATCTCTTGGAATAAACTTCGTATCAAATAAGTTTTTCTTCGGTCCCAATCTTCATGAAAATTACGCCACATTTTGTATTTTCAAATTCTAATACTCGATTAAATATTTCTTTTACTAGCTGAAGGCCTGAAACTGATTTTTCGAACTACCCTCGCTAAAAGTTTTCAGTATTACATCAGGAAAAAATAAATGAATTAAGTAAGTATAATTAAATCTGTAAATTAACCAAGTTTTGAGGTTTTAATTTAAATTACAACATTTTAAAATATATAACGTTCCTTTATCCGTAATGTTACTAATAACATAACACCAGCTGATCGAGTGACAGTACATTTTAATATAGTCTGTGCTGTGCTGTGCTGCAGCTTATGTCAAATAAGATCTGTCACTTCCATAGGTGTTTCAAATCGAATCGATATTTATTTTTATGCAAATAATTAAATTTTTATACAAATTAAACATTTTACTGCATAAATATGAACGTGGACGTGTTTATTAATCTTTAGATTGTTAATATAAACAGTCTTCAATGTACATTTTAAGAGTTTGTCAGAGTTATTCGCTGCTAAACTATTCGCAACGCTTCAACGATTGTAGAGATCCGGAAATGTTTTGTTTTCCTGTGTATTGTGATAGGAACTGTTGAAAATGGACCTTTCTCCTGACGACGAAAATTTCCAAGGGCGTCTACTGCACCAGGTATCAGTTGAAATGTATAAATAATTAGTTTATGTAAGGCATTGCAATGTTACACTGTTTTAGTGAATGTGAGTTGTTTAGAGGTGTTTAAGTCGCAATGCGTGCGCGATGTCACCAGCGCACTGTTTATGATGATTGGCTAATGTTGCGGTTGAAAGTATGCTCGTGGTTCGGCTCATTCACCTTAATTCCTTTACTTTAAAGTAAAAGGAAAGTGTTGTTTAGATACTGCAAGACTGTCGCCCTGTCGTCCTCTATAAGATATAATACTTGCGTAATTTAAAAAAATGGAACAATTTAAAAATAAAGTAGCTTTCAAACTTTTTTTATTATAATAACAATCACTAAGAAGAGCTTAGTATCAAGGTTTCAAAGTGGAATGGTAGCAAATTGGAGTTGCAATTATTTATTAGCTAACATAATCTGTTTGATCATTATGGGCTCTGTCCGAAATAAATAATAAATTATTAAAATGTTTTTTGTTTTGTTTAAATATTTTTTAACGCAAATTTTATTGCAAACAAATTACTATCAGATGTTAATGACGGTAGTTGTTGACATTAAATGGGCGCCTTTGGCTTTCAATATAATAATAATAATAATAGAAGCCTTTATATAGCCTACAGCCGCCGCGAATATTTATATGCGGCGCGCCTCCGCATGCCGCTGCGTCACGCCGATCGCAGAGCGCCCTAGCGTTAATATTGTGTAAACTTATTAAACTACTTGTTAGATACGCCGCTAGTTGTAAGCTGTAAAAACTGTATAATACTAGGCTAAGGTTTTTCAATGGTGCGAATGACGCGTGGTTTTTTTAACATATGTGTTTGAAGTTACATGTAACGGAACATACGAGGGGGTTGCATTTGAAATTTGCATCCCGATTTTTTAGGGGTGGGGAGGGGGGGAGGCATTTCCCCCCTCCTACCCCAGGCGTGGAAACCTGAAGTTTTTATAGTGTTGAATAGGTCAAAACTAGTGACAGAACCGAATTAGTAAACCCCGACTTCACGTGGTACTTGTCTGCCCTACGCTAGAGTGTTTTTTATAAGCCGGAGGCGCGGAGGGGCTGCACTTCCTTCAGCGCCGGAGACGTTCAGAAGCCTTTACATTCAATGAGCCAACTTGTAATTTGTTACGACACAACACAACCTAAAAAAATTAATTAAAAAAAACTTCAGGTTTCCGCGCCTGGGGGATGCAGGGTAAGATGCCCCCCCCCCCCCCCTAAAAAATCGGGATGCAAATTTCAAACGCAACCCTGGAGAGGTGGGGTCGGGTGGTTCTGCTCTCGTCTGATCCGAACACTGCGGATGATCTAGTAAGGAAAGAGGACGCGCTTGTGTGATTCCATTCCGTGTAGGAGCCCTCTGACGGTGTTTCAATCATACAGCTTGAAGTCCGGTGATGCTGTAGAGCCACTTTGAAGCTATCGGAAAACTCCAAAAAATCGGCAGAAAAACAAGAAGGTTCTAATAACTGTTTCGTACTCCAGGCGGCGCTCTGGGACAACGTAGAACTGCTGCAGGAGCTGCTAGCGTCCGGCGCGGACGTGGACGCGCGTGACTCCCGGCGGCGCACGGCGCTGCACGCGGCCGCGCTGGCCGACCGCAGTCGCTGCCTTGCGGCGCTGTGCGCGGCCGGCGCGGACGTGGACGCGCGCGCGGAGGACGCGGCCGGCGGGAAGGTCAGTGCTTGCATGAGGACGTGGACGCAAGAGTGGCAAGGTCAGTGCTCACACGAGGACGTAGACGCATGCGCGGAGGACGCGGCCGGCGGAAAGGTCAGTGCTTGTATGAGGATGTCGACGCGCGCGCGGAGGACACGGCCGGCAGGAAGGTCAGTGCTCGCACGAGGACGTGGAAGCGCGCGCGGAGGACGCAGATGGTGGGAACGTCAGCGCTCGCAAGAGGACGTGGACGCAAAGGCAGGAAGGTCAGTGCTCACACGAGGACTTGGACGAGTGCGTGGAGAACGCGGTTAGAGGGAAGGTCAGTGCTTGCATGAGGACGGGGACACGCACGCGGAGGACACGGCCGGCGGGAAGGTCAGTGCTCGCACGAGGACGTGGACGCCCGATCCTCCAAATGACAGCACACATTTACAGAATACACTAAACATGCACACTGTTTTAGGCCCAAGACACCGTACTCGTAGAACAAGGGTACGAAGAACCGGTTCACACGCGCTCTATGCCAGGCACAGTCATGTGCCTGGGAGCTCCTCTCCTCCTCCACGGCCCGGTCTACCCGAGCCGAGGTCCGTGCCTTTAGAGGCGCCCTCGGGTGGTTCCGCTCCCCGATCCGATCCGAACCCTTCGGAGACTCTGGAAGGGCACTGGGACGCGCACTTTTAAGTGTGAGATGCCGTACCCCTCTAGAAATCCTCCGAAGGTGATTCGTTTCAACACGGCTTGAGGTACCCTTTACGTACCTCGCCGCCCCTAAAACAAGCCCGGTGAAGCTGGAAATGCCCCTCGGCAACCAGCAGTCTCTCTCCAAAAAAAACAAAAAAAAGAGGACGTGGACGCGGCGGGCAGTAAGATCAGTGCTCACACAAGGACTCATGTCGACATCATCGTCAGCCCATATTAGTTCACTGCTGTGCTGGACATAGGCCACTCCAAATACACTACGCCACTAAGCACGAGTTTCTCTCATCCAGCTCTCATATCGGTACTGAAAAATTTGCGGGTACAGGTACAGGGGAAGCTCCTCTTGCAAATGCTCAAGCTTAGTAGGAATGAGCTTCTTGCCGAGGTATCCTCGAGAGACGGCGTATGTAGCTGTAGCTGCATCTACAACACGTGCTCGATAGCTGCAACTGCAAGCGTCCATAGATATCGTCCGTATGTTCGTTTGCAATCAGTTTGTATATAAAGTAATGCCTAATATTGATAAAGTTACACAGATTACATCATCATCAGCCAATAGACGGCCTACTGCTGGGCTTCCCACACTCTACTACAGAGAGAGGATCATATAACCAAAATGGCTGGTGGCTTGTTATGTCAACTTGATACTCTAGATTTTGGCTAACTCTTCAAAACTCCTGCAGTTTCTTTTACATTCTTTCCCAAGTTCCTCAAAGCATCTGGTGTTCCAGACGGCGTTGCACATCGCGGCGGAGCGCGGGCACGTGGAGAACGTGGTGGCGCTGCTGAAGGCGGGCGCGGCGCTGGACGTGGCCGACGCCGCGGGCGACACGCCGCTCGCGCTGGCCGACCGCCACCGGCGCCGCCACGCCGCGCATGCGCTGCGGGAGCACCGGGGTGAGTGACTGTGCTAGTTTGTGTGCCCAGTTTGATGAAAGCCATGCTGGACAGCGACAGGCAGGGCTTGCAACCGGTATCATATCGGTAAATAAATACCTGTATTTTCCATTTCGGTTCCTGGATGCGGATTCTTTAATGAGTACCGGTATTGTACCTCAAAAATACCGATACCTACCTGCGATATTGCCAGTCTGTTTGTCACGTGATATGCAGAGCACTGCGGCCGCGCGAAATGAACATAAACAGGCAAACTAACGAGACGAGAGCGCAACGCGTGCAGTTAGCCAATCCAAGCGCCACTCATTTCTACTCTACTAATAATGCACTAATAAATTTGGTTACCTGGTACCGGTATAGTACCTGTATTATGGTGTTAATACCGGTATACCGGTACCATACTACTTACCCGTACTCATCGGTATCAAATCATTACCGGTACTTTATTAAAGTCAAAGATACCGGTTAATGTAAATACCAGTGTTGCAAGCCCTGGCGACAGGTCACACAGCGTCACGGCCTCCTTGTGTGAAAACGTAATTTCACTACGGAACTAGCAGGGTAAGAAGTAGGCGGCAGTTGGTGACCAAAAACTTGTTGGAGCTATGTGTTTTCCGTTGGCCATCAGAACTTAGCATTCATATAAATAAGTCTTACCAGAGGCCTAACTGAGCTAGTAGGACAACTCTTGACATTAGATTACTTCTTCGCGTTGTATTATATTAAACATAGTGTGTTGTCAAACTTATGGACAAAAGCGATGTCCGCTAACCGTTTTGCATTTGGATTATCTCTTCAATATGTTGATGCAGGAGGTTAGCTTGTAAGGCGTCGATCTAATTAGATCTATTTAGAATATAGAGGCCACTGTTTCTCAAACTTGTTGGTGACGCTTATGTAGAAATCGAACAAGACGATTTTTAATAATTGTATACAGGTAATTCTTATGTGTGAGAACTCTTATTCGAACTTCTTATTCGTCTGTGAGAACCTTTTGAGGGTACCGTGGTGGTCGTAAGGATACGTAGATAAAAAAAGTTCTTATCAGAAATAATCTACGCGATTGTGTACATAATTATAAAGAAGCACGATAGAGTATAGCAATATCTATATACTAGTGGCCGCTCGCGGTTTCACCCGCGTGGTTCCCGTTCCCGTGGGATCTGGATAAAAAGTATCCTATGTGTTATTCCCGGTTATAAACTATCTGTATGCCGAATTTCATCCAAATCCATTAATTAGTTTTTACGTGAAAGAGTTACAAACATCCATACTTACAAACTTTCGCGTTTATAATATTAGTAGGATATAAAAAATCAATTGATGTTTGTTTGTCTCGCTAAAACTCGAGAATGGCTGGACCGATTTGGCTAATTTTGTTTTTGAAATATTTGTGGAAGTTCAGGAAAGGTTTAAACGGTGAGAAACATAAATAATAAGTAAAAACGGAAAATAATAAAAACGACAATTTAATTTTCCAAAAAAAATTACTTGTTTGTTTTGTTGTCATGGAAATTGTCAAAGCGGTACGAAGTCCGCCGGGTGCCCGGGTCAGCTAGTGTTGAATAAAATGGTTTGATTTTGACTTTGCGAAAGTTGCTTAACCTCAGCTCAGCACTCTTAGACCGGAATAATACTTTGTTGTATTATTCTTTTATTACTATTATATTCGCTAAACGTCCGATTCGTAGAAAGTCTGATTTGCGCATCGTCTGTTTTGCACAATGTCTTATATCCTTATATTTTATCATACTAATGTTGTAACCTGGATGCGATCAGCTCGAAGCAGAAGGGATTGGCGTAACATGGAGGAAACGTATGCCCAGCAGTGGGTAGATACGGGCTGAAAATGATGATGATGAATGTTGTAAACCTCAATATAACTGCACTGTAGCGGAAAACCAAGTGGTACTGTTTCTTCTTGCAGACATACCTCTCAACAGGTTTTGCGAGATCTTTTCAGAGTTCCGTACCTAAAGGGTAAAACAGGACCCTATTATTAAGAGTAAGACTCCGCTGTCCGTCTGTCCGTCTGTATCTCATGAACCGTGATAGTTAGACAGTTGAAATTTTCACAGATGATGTATTTCTGTTGCCGCTATAACAACAAATACTAAAAAACACAATAAAATAAATACTTAAGGTGGCTCCCATACAACAGACATGATTTTTTTGTTGTTTTTATAGATAATGGTACGGAATCCTTCGTGTGCGAGTCCGACTCCCGGTTTTTTGTTATTGTGCTGCTTTTGAAACGAATGAAGATATATTTCATTCATGTCATTTCATCCTACAACTCACAGTTTGAGAAGCGCCGCTCCAAATGTCGCCCACATTCTATTTGACCGCCGTTTGGCCTTACGCTAACAGGTTTTCGTTCAGAGTTGCGTAACATAACAACATATTATACTCAGAACACGCGAATATGTTGCAAAGGGCATTATATCGTTTTTAGGGTACCTCTTGTGTCTATTTCTGTAGCCGTTGCTGTCTCACTGTTGGGCGTCCACCAAGTCCTGTCCCTTTGAGCCACCTCATACCGGTTACCTATTGAAACGCATAACTATTTTTTTAGAATAGAATAGAATAGAATAGAAATCATTTATTTGCCTTAAAACACGGTATTTAAGTTATCACAATGTTTAAAACGGTACAGCGTGTTTTGCCATTAAGATAGCATGCAAATACATAATAATTATTGAAATAAATTCTAAAACAGTATTAAAAAAAATTACAGATTACATTTTACTTTATTTTACTTTACAAGTCCAGAAACTCTTTCATACTATAGAAATTATATACATTTAGCCATTTATATAATTTTGTCTTAAATAATTTTAGATTTAATACTTTAATGTCATTCGGTAATTTATATTTATATATAATTTATTTATGATTTGACAAAGTTAATGTTCATTGCCATAACTCTTGATAGCTTCAGAATAGAAAAGATAAAGTTAATTAGTGCCATAATATCACCATACAATACAATACAATACCATACAAAACAATGCAATGCAATACAATAAACGTCAATCGCAATAAGTATAAGTAATAAAAGGCATAATTTTCGTTTGTCATAATAATAGGTCCTAATAATAGGTCCTTGAGTATACATAATTTAGGTCCTTACCTATGAAATTGGAGTTTTGTATAAAGATTTTTAATAAAATTTTATTTTTCATACTAACGTTTTTTTTAATTTTCTTAGCATCTATTTATGTTAACACTATACAAATTGTAGAGTAGTGTGTTTGTTTCACTAGCTAAATATAGCAGACATTAAAAAGAAAAAAAATCAAGTCCCTTCAAAGCTACAATGAAACAAAAGGACAATTCCGCGAACAAAAAAGTTAGTCAATTAAAAAAAAATATTGGATGATATAGACACAAAATTAATAGTCATTGTTATTACTGAAGCCTAAGTAACATAGTCCTAATTATAGGTGTATAATAATATTAACAACCGGTATTGACTTTTAGAAGTAATACACCTATCAATAAGTAAGAAAAAAACTCCAATTTCATAGGTAAGGACCTATTAATATATTAAAAAGACATACATTTGATAAGCATAACTCTATAGTTTCATATTGTACTCTTTGTAGCACTTCTTTTTTAGGGTTCCGTACCCAAAGGGTAAAACGGGACCCTATTCTAAGACTCCGCTGTCCGTCCGTCCGTCCGTCACCAGGCTGTATCTCATGAACCGTGATAGTTAGACAGTTGAAATTTTCACAGATGATGTATTTCTGTTAAAATAAATACTTAAGGGGGCTCCTATTAGGGTTGCCACCTGTACTCTAAAATAGAGTATTGTCCTCTTTTCATGTAGGCGCACTTTATAATCTACGACACCAATAAAGTACGCTAAAATACTCTATTTACGTAAAACTGATTGTTACTGGCTCGTTACTGGTTATGAGTACTTATGAGTACTTATGAGTACTTATGAAACTGGTACCCACAGCCACAAAATATTTGTTAAATGTCGCAAAGAGCAACAAAAAACAAATAAATAAATACCCTATTTTTTTGCTTTGTACGTTATTTTTGTTCTAACAAAATGAAAAAAACCTTTAAACGTCCTAAAAAAAGGTGGGCAGCCTAGCTCCAGACATGATGATGATGATAAAAAAAATTAACAGTTTGAAGTCAACCATTTTGTATTAATTTACGCGCGGAACCTCGACGGAGCGCGCCACTCACTTTTCTTACCGACTTTTGTTGTTCACTTATCTACATAATAAGTGTGTTACCGGTTTAACTTCTTTGACATTGACCTACGTCTTGTGGCTAAGCGACCGGTCCGTGACACAGTGGTCCCCACATGATATTACCCGATGACCCCTAAACCCCTTGAGTATCAAAGATGTGGGTCGTGTCCCGTGCTTCGTCGGCACGTCTTGCCGTCGGGCTCGGCTGCATTAGCAATCGTTAACAACCATCGCACGCGCACCGCACTGGGCCCGCGTGGTGGTTTATAGCCTTTGTTTCCGTAGGTGATTCGTTTCACACGGCTCGAGGAACCCTTTAAGTTTCTCGCCGCCCCCAAACAAGCCCGGTGAAGCTGAAAATGCCGTCTGAGACAATCAGCAATCTCTCTCCAAAAAAAGGGTCGGACATAGCCACGATAGCTTAATTGGTAGCGCACCTGACCCCGTATGTTCGAACACCGTGCGTTATACCATTGTTTAAATTGTTAATTGGTTCGCAACAAAACTTGCACAAAATTACGAGTCTAAATGTCCAGCAGTGGATTAATAATGTATTATGTATTATGTATTATTGGACAACATCACATAGTGTTCTAATTGACAACCTCCTTGGTCGAGTGGTTTGTACACCGGTCCTGGGTTCGATCTCCGGTCAAGTCAATTTAGAAATTATTGTTTTTCTAAATTGTCTCGGGTCTGGGTGTTTTCTATGTATGTATAATAAATAGTTATGTATTAAAGTATTTTAAGTATGTTTATCCGTTGTCCAGTAACCATTTAACGAGTTTCATAACGAAGCTTCTCTTGGGCTAGATAATTGGTGTGAGTATAGGAAAGTTTATTTATTATTTATTTAATATTCAAGGTAAGTAGCTAAAGCACTCGTTTATAAGACAATACGCTCGTTTATGAGATAATGCGTAATATAGACTGATGATGTAGATGACATGACATATATTCATGGTTATGTAGTTTTTTGTAGCTTTATTGTGCCGAGCGCTTGCAATGCTATAAACAAGTGATGTAACAACGTTTGAACGTGGCTATTTCCGTGTGCAGTGTCGACCGCACGCGCCGCCGCCGCCGCCGGCCGGCTTGCGGTTTGGCGATACTTAACCAGCCTCTTTGCTCAGATAATTGTTTTGAAACAACAATGTGACACTAACGCCTCGGTGTTCGAGGGGATAAGCACACAGCCTGATAACCGAAACTCCTGGATTTCTAGGACGTTAAAAAAATATATTAAATAAAGCGGGAAGCCGCTGGATGCGAGCAGTACCAAACCGGTCGTTGTGGAGATCCTTGGCGGAGGCCTTTGTCCAGCAGTGGACGTCTTTTGGCTGAGATGATGATGATGATGATGATGAAATAATTATTAAGGATTTTTTTTTAAATTATTATTATTGTTTTTTTTTATTATTATTTTTATATTTATAATTTTATAAATTTTCTGTAAATAAAAATACCCAGTGTGATATTGTCATTACTTACTTTTTATTAAAGGGGATCCTGATGAACTAATGAGTTCATGAGGATCCCCTGGGGGATCAGGCTAGGGGATCCTGATGGACGAAACGGTACAAAGCGAGAGTGAAGGCCAAAGCGCACTTCCCCGTTGTAAATTTGGTTGGTGGTAGGGCTTGTTAGTCCGCCTGGCTAGCTACCACCATCTTATCTAAATATGTCGCCATAACATCAATGTTTGTAGCATTGTTGTGTTTCGGCAGCTAGAGATAAGATAGCCAGTGCCTCAGTAGTTGAGGATCCCGGGTGAAGTGCGCTTCCATCATTGGCCTTATCATTACTTAACATCACGTGAAAGGAAAGCCAAGTGCTTCCCTGTTAGATAATCTAATCTTATATATCGCACTACCAATACAATACTGGTGCAAGTCAAAACATACTGACATTGGAAATTTTGTCGTATTGAAGAACAGTACAGTTCAATTTCAAATATCAGTATGCACCAGCATCGTATTGGTAGTGCGATATATATAATTCTCGTGTCACATGTGGGTTGCCATTATACTCCTCCGAAACGGCTCGATTTTTATGAAATGTCTGACAATCGGTCGTAATCTATTTATCATACCCCTAAGTGATAAGAGTGGTCCACCCCAAACATTTTTTTCCAATACAAAATGTTCCACGATTTGTTTGTTTTGTTGTCATAGAAACGATTTGATTGTATTGTTGACATAGAAACTGTCACAGCGATACGAAGTCCGCTGGGTCAGCTAGTATTATATAAAAAGAATAATTAAGTATTTATAACCATCCTATAGTTTTGATGCTTACTGTACGCGCTTCGCGTGTCTTCTCAGTACGGCGACAGGGTTTAGGACTTTAGGCGAACGTCCCATTCGCACACTGTCCCATTCGCAAAACGTCCCATTAGCATAGTTGAAATTGCGAGTTATGCTCTTCGTACAACGAGAAGTGAGCACGCTTGATAGCTCCGGTAACCTATCTGGATATTAGGTAGTGGACTATACGTGTCCACGGGGCAACTCGCTCGAGACACTAGTCTTAAGAGTTCCGGATGAAGAATGCGCTTCGGCGCGTCCTGATCTGGCGTTATGACCTGACGCAGACGGTCCCTTGCGCGAGTTGGTTTTCTTGCGCAAGGTCGTCTGTCACCTTTTTCGTATAACCTGACGGTTGGTGGGGGGTGTCAGTAGTCGTCGTGTGTAGCAGGGATGTCCCATTCGCCCAACATTTTATTCAGACATTGTCCCATTCGCAAAAGGTCCCTTTCGTATGTTGTCCTATAAGTTAGCAAAACGTCCCGTTTTCAAAAAGTCCCAATAGCATAACGTCCACGTGCAGCCGCCCGTGAAACACTTACCACAAAATAAACATAAAGTAAATTTTACTTTTTTATTTTATTTTTAAGTGCTAATTGCTGCACTGAAGCCGAATTAAATTAAATGATTTTGTTTTGTTTATATAATTTTTAACGCAAATTTTGTTGCAAACAACAAAATTTGTCCAGGTCAGGTTAATGACGATAGTTTTTGACATTGAATGGGCGCTTTTGGCTATCAAAGTAAAAAGCAAATAGTGTTGAATAATTTTGGCGAACTATAGCGGGCGGGACGATAGCTTAATTGGGAGAGCACCTGCTGCCCCGGTATGTCAGAAGGGTCACTCCAAATCCCCCCTAGGCGAAAACGCCTCAGGACGGAGTAAGTTCATATGCGGAGGCAGTAGAAGGATTAACCATCGGTGCCTTGACAGGGCACTATGCCACAAAACAAATACTTCACAGAATGCATCTATCACCGAACAGCTTGTGAAGAGCATGTGGAGAGGAAACGGAGTCAATGCAGCACCTACTGTGTGACTGCCACTCTCTGGCTAGGAAAAGAATGGGAATCCTGGGGTCGGCCTATCCGAAACCGGAGGACTTCAGGCTCAAAATTCAAAAACAAATTCAAAATTCAAAATCATTTATTCAGTTTAGGCTACAAATAGCTCTTAAGAACGTCATTATGCCATCGGTTCGTAAGTCTATCTACTCTGGGCGGGAGATCTTGTACTGAGAAGAACCGGCAAGAAACTCAGCAAGTGTCCAGCTCTTTTCTCCCTTATAGCGTCATAAATATTGGAAAATGCCCTATCATAAAAGGACACTTTCCATCACAAATAAAAACACAAAATATGAAGGACAATCACAACATGTAAAAAAACACAAAAAAAGAAAAAATATATATATTTAAGCTCTTCGCTCTTAACCCTAGACACCTAACGTTCGGACGTACCCCTTTAAACCTAACCATACGTCGTTTCGACGAGCACTTTTTGGTGTGCTTAATATTATCTATTAATATATGATTTCGTTACGTTTAGTACACACATACGTTAAACAACTATTATTTTAGTAATTAAAACAATAATTTTCTATTTTGTTACAAATATATTTCTTATAAGCAATTTTTAATAGAAACTACTTTTTAGAGATCGTAGTGAAACCACACAGTTATAAAAAAATATATAAAAAAAAACCAACAAAAATAGCCTTTTTCTCTTTGGCAAAACTTAACTATAACACTCTTATTATTTAGGAAATACAAACAAAACTAGTTTTTTGAAGCACATTGTACGCAGAAATCAACTTTATGTTTACCACAAATTACAGTGTTGCATTTTGAGAATAAGGACTTTGTCATGCGCCTTTTTAATAAGAGCAGAGAACACAAACTTTTCTTTTTCTCATATATGGTGCCTCTACTAGTGGAAGATCATTGCTAGATGATGACTGACTTTGACCTTGACCTTGACCTTCATCGTTCTTTGCAACTAGTATGTGTCTGATTTTGTCTTTTATATGCATTGTACGATTTTCCAGTCGGATTTTGAGTCGTGAATTGTTCAAATAATAAAAGTGGATTCACTATTTTCCTTACGGCACGAGTAGGTCCTCTGGCAACACGGACAATATTTATTGCAGCTGTTCTATTTGAACTCTGCCCTTTGCTGGTAGCCTAAACAAGACGGGAGCGACTGCGGATATTGCTTCGTGAGACGGTCAAGCTAGATGGACTACTACCTGAGGTTTCTTGCAAAGAAACAGGAGGTGTTTGTAGCTCCAGCACATTATCCAGCAGAGCAGGCGAAGAGCGCCCTTGAGCGTTCACGGGACTATGTTCACGATCAAAAGAGTTATCTTGAGTATCGCTTTCTACGTTGTCAAACTCCACATTGTCTTCTGTTTCGCTATCAGATAAACCCTCCGATGAACTGACACTTTCCTCTGCCAATAATAAACGCGTTATACGCTCATCAGACAACAATGGTCTCAAAGCCATGGCAAAAACTGCATAAAAGAACAAACCAATTGCATTAAATATATACTCAAACCCTAACCATTCGTCGAAACGACGAACAAACTACTAATATCTTAAGAAATTATGTACTTACCCGCCGGACCCGGGTGCCTCCCGAAAGAGCTCGGCGAACACTGAGTTGGCAAGCGATGTCACCACGATCGGCGCAATCCCCAAAAAGAGATGGCGATATTTCTGTCCTGTATTCGTCGTTACGACGAAGGTTAGGTGTCTAGGGTTAAGGACGTTGCCAAGCTTATGGCATCTATCTTTACATAGGAAGAAGAGTGAAAGGATGGGGTTGCACAAAAGATCCCGATGGGTCGAAGTGTTACTGCGAGAGGGAAACCTCGGCAGGACCCACTAAGATAAGATAAGATAAGATACGGATCTCGGAAGTCGGAACAGATCGAACCCATGTTTCGAGATTATGTCCGCGAGAGATTGTCTATGTGTGCATTGCTCTAGCACGTGCGAAGCATGCCTTCTGCAGTCTAATTGTTTTGTGTACTAATACTCATTGACGACATACAAGTCGAACAACCCACCATTCCCACCAATTTGGCACATCAGTGCGGATTATGTATTGCGTGGGGGCGCACGTGTTGCGCGCTCTGAGTAACGCGAACGCGTTTACGCGGAAATCGGATCGCCGAGTGCGTTGTGTCGAGTTGTGTTGTTGTGGTGCGCCATGCTGGTGGAGTGTTTAGAAGTGCTTGAAGTGTGTCGATATACGGACATTATAATTTAACTTTAATTCCTTTTAAAAATGAAACTATATAAAAAAGTTTAAAGTAATGTGGATAGGGTAAAAAATACTTTATTGCAATACATGCAGCTCACAACTAAAGTAACAAGTAAATAGCCTATGACTGTCCCACTGCTGGGCAAAGGCCTCCATCATTGAAATCAAGTCACCGCTACAATTGATGGGTAATGGTTTAATCACCACGCTTGCCAAGTGCGGGTTGGGTGATCACAAACCCGGGCTATGCATCGAAAAATCAGAAACACTTGCCCGACCTGGGAATTGAACCCGACCCGAAAACGAAAACAAAGTTAAAGTTTGGCTATACTGAGACACAGGAATTATCGAAACGTTTAAGACTAATGAAAATATGAAAAAAGACAAAGTGTGCGAAAAAAAATCCACGTTCGGGATTCGAACCCGCACCCCATGACATGCCGGGTCAGGTAATTGTAATTTGTTCGCAACAATATTTGTGTAAAATTATATATGTAAATAATCATAATAAAAATATGTTAGAAAAATATAATATAAACAAATTTAGGCTTGACGATGTTGAATGTTCTTCGGTCACGACTTTTTTATATCATCATCATCATCAGCCCATACTAGTCCACTGCTGGACATGGGCCTCTCCAAGTGCACGCCACCGAGCACGATCCGCGTCTACTCTCATCCAGCTCTTGCCAGCCACCTAGCCGATATCTTCACTCCAGTTTTTCTTTTTATATAGTTCTTTTAAAGATATATAAAGCAATACTTTATTGCAATACCATAAGAACCTACATTGAACATACAGCTGACAGCAAATACAAGGTCGGTGTTATCGCGTTAAAGCGATCTCTCCCAGACAACCAGTCGCTTGGAAATAACAACAATCCGTCAGTGCAATCGTTTCAAATTTATAAGATTATGCAAGAAAATGTTATCCTTATAAATAAAAAAACATATTTACATATTATACAAAATATTCATCAAAATTAATAATAGTAGTTTTACAGGTTTTTGAGTCTCCATTTGAACAAAGACTTGCTTGTTGGTGGCAGAAGTCGCCATTCTAGACATAGACAGATATATCGTAATATATATCAGATCACGGAACAGTATCAGATAGATATTCACCCTTATCTCAGGTTTTCGCTGTTGATATTGAACTATTGAATTAATTTATGAATTCAGTGCGTGTTCGTTCGTGAAATATAATTATTATTGGTAATATCGTGTTTTCGTGCTCCATTGAACATAACTATGTTTTGTATTGACACGCGCCGGAAGTAGTGGAGTGGGTGGAGGGTGGGGTCGGACGCTGCATTATTTAGTTCTATTTGTAGTCCAAGTTAAGCTTAGTTCGTATTTCCATAAGGAACTTAGGTAATAGTATATTTTATTGTGAAATGTAGGTTAGTATTACAATCTATATATTAATACGTAAAGCAAAAACTTTGTACCCCTTTTTACGAAAATTGCGCGGACGGAGTAGTTTGAAATTTCGCGCACACTTATTGTTTATATAGGAAAATTAATATTTTTTTAAAATTATGCATAAATAATTATGCATTAAGTCAATAAAATAAACATTACACACACTACCATGTATTTGACACACACACATATACACAATTTTCTTTTTAATTTTAAAAATGGAAGAGGAGCGGTCAAAATCTGTCAATGTCAATCCAAACTCACATTCTATCTTTTTAATTTTTCATTGCTTGCAGCCTTAATACAATTACGGTCTAATTTCGACCACTGGGCGACCACTAGTATTTATAAATAGATGTCAATATTTATCATAATATCTCACTACACTTTTACCTACCATATAATATACCTACTTAAAAGATTTTTATAAAACGTCTGACTACATATTTGTATTCATTGCACGCATTTGCCCCGAGCTGCCGGGTTTGATTCCCAACAGGGTACATATTTTAACTTTGTTTGGTTAGTGGCTAGCTTAATATAATACAATCAATATAGGTACTGGATAATATTGCAACTCCACAAAAATTACCTACTAATATCCTACTAATATTATAAACGCGAAAGTTTGTAAGTATGGATGTTTGTTACTCTTTCACGTAAAAACTACTGAATGGATTTGGATGAAATTCGGCATACAGATAGTTTATAACCGGGAATAACACATACGATACTTTTTATCGGGAACGGGAACCACGCGGGTGAAACCGCGAGCGGCCACTAGTTCAACATAAAAATTAAAATAATGACTTTTTTACAATGTGGCGGTCTTATCGCTTTAAAGCTGTATCTTCCAGACTACTAGTATTTTTTTTGTGCTTAGTTACGGTTAATCGGCCTTCGTCTCAACTTATTTTAAGTGACGGGAACGCTGAAATGAAATAAAATTATAAAATGACTGGCACGTACTTTGCCTGCGACATAACCGCGTGGGTTTAAGATTTTTAAAGTAAATATTTTTTAATAATCAATAAGGTGGGTGGGATGATGACCTGCGAAAGACTGCAGGCAGATGCTGGATGCGTCAAGCTGAAGACAGGGCGCTATGGCGCTCATTAGGGGAGGCCTATGTCCAGCATTGGACTAAGATAGGCCGATGATGATGATGAATCACCAATATAAAATGTACCCTCTGTTACCCACAAGATATATAGCATTGTATCAATGAAACAATTTAGTTGTTCCAGAGATTAGCTCCGACAAACAAACAAACAAAGTCATAAACGTTACCTCTTTGTTATTAGTATATACAGGGTCTAACAAAATCAATAAGCGAACGTTAAAGGGCGGTATCTATACATCATTCTGAATACAATGACAAAAAATGGGCTCCAGTTTTATAGTGATTTTTCAAAGTTATGTTTTCTAACAAAATAAATCAATTAAAATAATGCACATCATGAAACATGCTGTATCTTTACTAACACGCACGCAGGCGTCGATAAATAGATAGTGTACAGATACACGACACAACGGCTATCTTTGTGTGCGTGTAGTACAGCTGTACGGGTTTGGAAAGGGTGTATTTTTTGGTAAATTATGATAATGTTTTGTTGATTATCTCGGTAACGAGCCTGTAGTTATGGACCAAATTTGGTGAGCATGCTCAGTGTGATGTATAGATGCTCCCCTTAAACGTTCGCTTATTGATATTGTTAGACCCTATATAGACTAGCCGTCACCCGTCCGCTTCGCAGTGCGAATATAATGGATCAATGAATGCTAATCAAAATAATTATTAGTTTTACCAACGTCACATATTACAATGTTTTAGTTTTGTTTATATGATCTTTAACGCAAATTTTGTTGCGAACAAATTACAAGAACACAAATATGCTGAAAAAATTTCCAAAAATTTTCCAAAATTTCATCCTGCTCGTGGAAATTTTTTCAACATTTGTGTTTTTGTAATCTTATATTAGCCTATCATTTGCACAATCGCATGTTCTTACTACATACAAATTTTCATCAATATCGGTGAGTTAAAAGTGGACATACAGACAGATAGACAGACAGACAAAAATTTCAAAAATGGTAAAATTGGTTATATAGTAGTATTAAGGTATAGATGTAGATTAAGGTAGCGCAATTAAAGCTGTGGAGTTTCTTGCGCCCATTCTTAAAGACGTCTGAATGGGTAACGGGACGTAAAAAATGTATGGACGATTCAAAAGCACTTTTCTTAATTTTATTTGAATATAGCTGTGCCCCGCGGTTTCACCCGCGTTCTATTATTCATAGCGTGATGTAATATAGCCTATAGCCTTCCTCAATAAGTGGACTATTTAACACTAAAATATTTTTTCAATTCGAACCAGTAGTTCTTGAGATTAGCGCGTTCAACCAAACAAACATAGATAGATTTTGACTTTGAATTAGTCTAGTCTTACAACTTGTCTTAATTTATTGCCGTAGCACAGTAACGTTAGTTGTGAGATAAGATAGCCTCATTGTTAGGATGCCGGGTGATGTGCGTTTCCGGTTTCGACCTTGACGTCACTTACCGTCTCGCGAGACGGAGGCCGAGCGCTTCTCCGTACAGAAAGATATCCACTGTCGAGAATCGAAGCCGGGACCTTGGGCTGTGGGCAGGGTCACTATCACACGGCGACCGCAAATGTTTTATAGATTTATTTTTTATGGATTTCTTATAATATACAAATACTTATATATTTCTTTATTATTTAAATTTTTGCATTAACAACGCTTTAAAATATGTAGTTAGAAGATACCGCTGGCTTGCAGCGTAAATCACAAACTGCCAGAAAAATTCAACGAGTCTTCATGTTGATTTGGTTCGGTCGATGTGATGAGGAGGTCGATTGATTGAATTAACTTACTGGTAAAGTAGGTCACTGTATTTTTGATGTGTAACGTCTTTCCTCTCGCTTTCTTGCAATTTGTGGGAGTGATTTCGTGAAATGGGACGGAAGTGTGTAACAGGAAGTCGGGGAAGCGCGCTTGGGCCTCGGTAGCTCAGCAGTCAGCATTGGACCGGTTATCCAAAGAAAGAAAGTGAAATGCAAACAAACAAACGAACAAACAAATAATCTTTGAACAGTTTTAACAATTTCTTCCCGTTTCCAAACCTTTGTTTAAGAGTGCGCCGACCAAAATATGCCAAAAATGCAGTTACGGTTAAGTAGATATAATTGAAAATACTATCGTATTAAATGAACAAAATATATATTTAGTATCATAGGGAACGTGTTTACAATTTGTCAGAACCTTAAATTTATAACACGCTATAGTTTTTTCTACAATATCATTTAAAGTTGAGCAAAAATCATGAAAACGAGTGGCGGCGTTTAGTAGATTTCTTATAGTTTATCTAAATTATTGTACCTCTGATTTTGTCTAAACAATCATCAATGGATAAACTACAAATTGCTAGACTACATTTTCGATTCATCAAGTGGTTATTTAAATAATATTTTTTTATTAAGCACCCTAAATTCCCCATACAAAATTAGTATGGCCGCGCGGCATCAAATAAATATGGACGACGACATTTCAAATAAAACATATGACACTTGTCACTTATGGACGGCGCACCGTTAAGCAAAGCATTACTTTATTGCCATATCACATTGTATGGAATGTGATGAAGCATTCATTGTTCTGCCTCTATAGACAAATGCAATGGTTTCGGTACTCTTTCAAAATGCTAATTGGACAGTCGAACGCTTAACCTAAACATTAGCATACATACCTTTGCAGAAAAATATTGACATTTTTATGTATACATTCGCAAAGTGAGCATGTTTGTATAAAATAACGGGGTGGGCGAATAGATGTGCCCCTGAGTGTATGTTAACCCTAAACAAGTGAAAGTGCTCGTAGGTAAAGATGATGATGTTACACAAACAGTAACATGTATTTTACATGTACAGATAAAAGATGTTTCTAAACAAATTTCGCGAGATTACGGCCGGATGACTAACCAGGTCTGATAATGAGCTGACGCGCGGTCTGGAACGTTATTGCTTTGAGGGCACTCACACCACAGTGTTTTACTTATTTACAATAACTAGTGGTCTCGCACAGTGTTCCAAATTCAGTCGTAAATTTACAGAATATCAAATCAAAATAGAATCATTATCAGCTCATTTTATAAGCCCATTGCTGGGGCACTAGCCTTCCCTATGGATGAATAGGGAGAACAGGCTGTAAACCACCACGCGGGCCCAGTGCGATGCGGTGGTTGTTATATAGCGACGGCTAATGCAGCCGGGTAACTGCTTTACGCGCCTTCCGAAGCACGGAGAAGCGAGAGATGATATATTATTGGTCACCCATCCGATGACCGGCCTTTGCGAAAGTTCCTTAACCTTAGCAATCGCCATCTGCGCCATTGAGCTCATCAAAAAAGAATCACTTCACTACATAGTATAAAACAAAGTCGCTTCCCGCTGTCCCTATGTATGTATGTATGCTTAGATCTTTAAAGCTACGCAACGGATTTTGATGCAGTTTTTTTTAATAGATAGAGTGATTCAAGTGGAAGGTTTATATGTATAAAACGTGCATACAATTGGACCCGGTAGGTGGCGCTGCGCTGCCATAGGGTTCGCGAAGTCGCGAGCGAGCCACTAGTATAATTATAAAACATCGTAATATCGTGTCATCGTATACTCGTATAGAGACAACGTAGACGTCCTCTGTGTTTGATTACAGAACAATCTGTAACCTCTGCTCTGTGGGTAGCGTTTGGATAGGGAGCCGACAACAGCGACTCATTCCAAAACATTCATAGTGCAAATGACATCACTTCACTGCTCTTCAAAACAAATAATAAAATAAATACTTGAACCCTGTCCGATCGGTAAAGGTGTTATTGAGGTATCGAGGTTCAGTTCTATTTTCGTAATTATTTTTAAATAATAGGTGAAAAAAATTTGCCCCCACAAAATTTTTGTTAAAAGACAAAACTTACATGGCAATACTTTTGTCGGCACTTCGGTAGGTAGAACCTTTGGCGCCGCCCGCCGCCAATGATGGAAAGTGTGGTCACTTTTATAATAATCGCTAGATTTTGGGGTAATTTGAGCAATTTCGGTACAAAAAACTTGCTCAAAAAAACTTAACTTGCTTTTGCTTCTTTTTAAATTACGATAACTCTTTTATTTTTCATGAATATTTTTTTTGTTATTGATATTATAATTATTACCTATATATTTTTATATATAGATAAAAAAGTGGAGATAATGGAATAACTATAAAAGTTTAAATGAAACAAAGTTGTTCCCCAGCCGACCACCAACCACCCGACTTCAATAGACATTTTTTTAAACTGACATGCCTATCTAGGTAATTTGAATAATATCATTTCAATATTATTTCTTGCTTTTTAGAGCTGTTTTACTTTTTTCATGATTATTATCTCAGTTTTTAATTTTACTTTCATTTCGAAGGTGTTACTTTTTTCACGCGGGTTTTATTGCCAAACGTGTGTGTGTGTATGCGCTATTGACCCTCCCGTTTCCCTATTTGTTTTGCCCTTCTTCCATTTCTTTATTTATTTATTTATTTATTTATTTATTTATAAGGACACATAACAGGCAACAGTTAAAAAAAGAGTAACACAAATTTTTAGGAAAAGCTTATACACTAAACCATCACCTAAAAGCATGCATCCCTGACATGAGTATAATTTCATGTTTTTACATATTGAGATATTAGGTAGCGATGTTGGTGCCATAAGGCCGTGAATATTATATTATAATTTTATAATGTTATTTTATTTTAGGTATTTTGTTCAATCAAATAGGGTTCTGAGGCTCTTCTTGAAGACATTTACTTTGAGTCAACTCGTTGTATTGGCGACACATACGAACTATGGGGTTGTAAAATGAAGTATTATTGCGGTATACCTGAAGAGAAAATAATTTATGATTACGAGTTCTGTTAAAATTGTTAAAGTTAATAGCTGAAAGAAACCGTGGAGAATTTAATTTCGAATTAATAATTTTGTGTAAATATATAAGTTGAGTCTGGTTGCGTCTAGCTTCCAGTGTTGTCATGTAAAATTTTTGTAACCTGTCCTTATATGTGCACAATCTTCTATGAAAGCCCTGTCGGTAGGAGAGAATTTTTAGGAATTTCTTTTGTAAAGATTCAATGCGACTGGAGTGCACGGTGTAGAAGGGTGACCAAACAATAGAACCGTATTCTAAGTTGCATCTTACAAGAGCATTGTACAAGTATTTAATGGCACAAGATTTGTTAAAATGTTTTGTATTACGCGTTACGAAACCCAAAAGACTAGAGGCTCTATTATAAATATGATTATAATGGTCTCTAAATGACAGTTTTTCATCAAATATCACGCCTAAGTCCTTGGTCTTGCATAAACGGTTTAAGATTAGGTTATCTAATTTATAATCAAAATATATTTTATTAGATTTCTTAGTAAATGTCAATACAAAACATTTATTAACGTTTAAGAACATATGGTTTCTAGTGCACCATTGAGACACCATGTCAAGATCCCTTTGGAGAGTTTCTGTATCACTATGGCTAACGATAGTTGAAAATATCTTGAGGTCATCTGCATATAAAAGGCATGGGTTTTTGATGCTGTCAATTAAGTCGTTGATAAACACATTAAAGAGCAAGGGTCCCAAATGTGATCCTTGAGGCACGCCGGATGCAATGGATGCTGGAGCAGAAACTTCACCCTTAAGGGCAACTAATTGACTTCTTCGAGACAAATAGGATTCTATCCACCGAAGCAATGAGCCATGTATACCCATAATTTTTAGCTTTTGACATAATATGGTGTGATTGACCTTATCAAAGGCTTTAGAGAAGTCTGTGTATAAGGCGTCTACTTGAATATTTTTTGCAAATGCTTCACATATATAGTATTTATACTCCAATAGGTTTGTAATGGTGGATTTATTTCTGAAAAAACCGTGTTGGTTAGGGGAGAGTAATGGACTGATATGGAAATAAAGGACGTCGTAGACCAACGATTCAAAGAGTTTTGGGCAACAGGATAAAATACTTATTGGCCTATAATTTTTACACATAGACTTATTACCGCTTTTAAATATAGGAACGACATGAGCGCTTTTCCAAATATCAGGAAAAATACCAGAGCTTAACGACTGATTGAATATCAAAGACAAAGGAAAAGACAATTCATTCGCGCACTGCTTAATAACGAGTGGTGGGATCCCGTCAGGACCAGCCCCCTTATTACCATCTATGCTTTTTAATTTCTTATGGACTTCTTCTTCGGATATCAAAAAGGACGAGAGACAAGCACTAGAGTTGCAGCTAGGTATCTGAATCGGAGTAGTGCTGGCGTCATACGGATCTTCAAAAACAGAACCAAAGTACTGTGAGAACAACTCGCATACACCCTTAAGGTCAGATGCTTCGTTGTTGTTGTATTTCATTACTTTGGGAATAGCGCTGCTCTTTCCTCGCTTGCTGTTTACGAATGTCCAGAAATACTTAATATTTGCAGTTAATCCGTCTTCGACCGATTTCACATATTTTTTGTAACATTGATCAATTAGACGCTTACATCGAGCACGGAGCAATGAAAAAGCGTCATAATCCCGAGGATTATGGAATTTTTTATATCGCTTATGATACATATGCTTTTCAGCTAAGCAGCGTATAACAGGGGCACTGAACCATTTTGGGTATTTGTTAGAGCCACTCAACATGGAAGGAGTATGTTTCGTAACAATGTTCATTAAAGAGGCGCTAAAAACAGCCGTGTTTGTATTAACATCGGGAGAAGCCAGCACTGCAGCCCAATTGACGCTTTTGAGGTCGGATCTAATTTTCACAAAGTCACTTTTTTTGAAATTAAGGCGTTTACAAATTTTAGGAGTGGTAACCTTAGGATTGGAGAGTAATGTAAGAGTGATAGTGATTGCCGGGTGATGTGAGTCTAAACGGCTGAGTGGAGTGCATTCCTCCACATCTATACTATTCATAGTGCTGAGTACTAGGTCAAGCAGCCTATTGTTTTTATTGCTTACTCCATTATACTGACAGAAACCACACAAAGCCATAGTATCCAACAGTAGCATAGACTTCCTATCTGTCGCCGCGGAGGGGATAAAATAAGTAGATCCAGGAAATTTGTTCCAATGGAGAAGAGGTGTGTTGAAGTCGCCAATACAGAGAAACTCATCTCTTTCATTCGCCCTAAGTACTAAATTTTGGCAATGCAGATAATATTTGGATAAGCTGTCTATTGATGTGTATGGTGGGATGTAACATAACAGTATATTAATTTTGCTTTTACTTGAATTATTAGAACCCAAAGTAAGCCAAATATCTTCAAGATCGGTCTCCCATGATAACTGACGAATTACATCAAAGAATTTCTTAATGGCTAAAGCGACACCTCCCCCTTCTATTTTAACATTAGCAGTAGAACTTCTATCCCGTCGAAAAACATGGTATCTTGTATCAAAAATCTCATTATCAAATATGGTTGAATTTAGATTCGTTTCTGTGAGACATATCATATCAAAGTCACTATTAAGTATGTTTAAATATAAGTCATGAATTTTAGATCTTATTCTGTTAACATTTTGGTATAATATTTTCATTTAAAAAAGACAAACAAGCAGATGTAAACGACCATATATTATACTAGCTGTGCTCGCGACTTCGTCCGCGTGGAATAGTGACTTTCGGCAGCATTTTTAATTTTTTAGGCTCTTTTCCCGTTTTTGCAACATTTATCACTGATGCTTCGCTCCTATTGGTCGCAGCGTGATGTTATATAGCCTAAAGCCTTCCTCGATAAATGGACTATCCAACACAAAAAGAATTATTCAATTCGAACCAGTAGTTCCTGAGATTAGCGCGTTCAAACAAACAAACAAACAAACAAACAAACAAACTCTTTAGCTTTATAATATTATTAGTATAGATAACTATTTTTTAAATAAATTTTTCAATGAGTCTTCATTTTATTTCACTATGGTTCGGGTCAAAATGTATTTCTCTTCTACACTGCTCTTATCATCAGCTATTTGTTTGGTGCATTCTAGCCCCTTCTTTAATTTAACACAATCCAACCATCTTTTGTTGGGTCGTCCCCCTCCATCCATCAATTACATTTTAATTTAATAACAAATCAAGTACCGTATTGTTACAATATAAAACGCATGAGGTTTAACACAACGGAGGCGGTAATCTGATTGTCAATCACTTGTAGATAAACGCAGCTCAGTACTATGGAAATCCAATAAGGGCCGTCTGATGGCGGGAGCTTGCGGCACCAGGTAACGCGTTGCTGACCTGAAGCTACAGTTTATTTATTATGGTTACCGCCTTGCGACGATCTTCGCAAGGTGGCTGGCAAGAGCTGTATGAGAGTAGCCGAGGATCGTGCTCGGTGGCGTGCAGGAGAGGCCTATGTCCAGCAGTGGACTAGTATGGGCTGATGATGATAATGATTGGTTATTTAACTAGCTGACTGGCGGACTTCGTACCGATTTGACAGTTTCCATGACAACAAAACAAACAAATCATTCGTCCGCTTAAGAACACCCGTATCCCATGATGGACCCCTATAGCAGCGCCACCTACCGGGTCCAGTTGGAAATATAAACCATTCTCGAATCCACTTGAACACAAACAGAAAATAACATCCAAATCGGTCCAGCCGTTTAGAAGGAGTTCAATAACATAAACACGCACAGAAAATTTATATTAACTAGCGACCCACCCCGGCTTCGCACGGATGCAATGCTGATACTAAAAACCTTCCTCTTGAATCACTATCTATTAAAAAAACCGCATCAATATCCGTTGCGTAGTTTTAAAGATCTAAGCATACATACATAGGGACAGACAGCGGGAAGCGGGAAGCGACTTTGTTTTATACTATGTAGTGAAGAATTCACGCTTTTGTTGCGAATAAATTACAATTTACAAGTGTTGAAAAGATTTTCACGAGCAGCATTAAAACCTTAAGTTATTTAGAATTAAAATATCACTTTTCCTGACTGTACAAATGACACTGAATTAGTAGTAAAACATCTGCTATTATTCTTCGGGTCGAGTCTAAGCGGGTCGAGTGGACGCGGACCCAACCTTTGATATACCGGGTCAGGTGCATTAACAACTACGCTATCGTGACTCTGTCCAACCCGCCGAAATTAATCAACGGAGTGCGTGTTCGAATCCCGATTGTAGATATATTTTTAACACTTTTTCCAATTACAATTTTCGCTTTTGAGAAGAGAAGTCTTAAATATTCCATCGTGCACAAAGAAATTGGGTGACTCGTCTCTTTGTTGCAGTCCCGAAATTTGGAATAAGTAGTCTACCAGCACACGTTTCCCCTTCCTCCTATGACATGGGGTCCTTCAAGCGAGGCGTAGAGGTACCTTGTGGGCCGCCAGGGTGAGGGTGACTGTAAGTGTCCAAAAACTTAAGTAAAAGGCGGACAGGATAGCATAGGGTTGGTTTAATGCCAAGTTACATAAGGGTAGTTAGTTGTGGACAAACAGATAATAGTAATAAGTGGGTCGCGATTGTAATCAGTGCCGTCATAGTGCCGTCCGAAAGCAGAGTGTCGTCCGGTCGGTAGTCGGTGCCGGTCGGGGGTTGGCAGCGGGGGCGCCCGCGGCAACCGGTTCGATGCTCGCCGCGATGATGTCGCGCCTTCCTCCCTCGCGTCTCCTCCCGTGCGTATGTGGGCATCAACAGTGACTGATGGATGCTGCGTCGTTTTCACGCTGCACCAGGCTGTCTTCGCGTCTGTACTCCATTTCCACTTAACATTAGTAGTTTTGCATTTTTTGTCTAGGCAATTTCTGTTCCGTTAATTGATGATAGTAATATTGCATGTCGTGTCTGCCTATAATTAGACAACACTTAGCCTTAAGATAAACTTGTATTTTCATATCTATACATATATTAATACGTGTAGCAAAAACGTTGTACCTCTTTTTTACGAAAATTGCGCGGACGGAGGAGTATGAAATTTCGTACACTTATAGTTTATTTAAAGAAGGTTATCCGAATGTAATTTTTTTTTTTAAATTATGCATAAAAATACATTAAATCAATAAAACAAACATTACACACACTACCATGTATTTGACACACACGCATTTACTCTTTTGAGAAAGATTATTAAAATTTCAAAAATGGAAGAGGAGTGGCCGAAATCTGTCAATGCCAACCCAAACTCACCTTCTATCTTTTTTAATTTTTCTTAGGATGCAATCCGTGCAGCCTTAATAAAATATTACGGTCGAATTTCGACCACTGGGCGATCACTAGTTTTAATAGTAGTATGTTTAGTTGGTAGTCCATTTTTTTTAAATTTTTTTTTATGGTAAAAGGAGGCAAACGAGCAGGCGGGTCACCTGATGGAAAGTAATCACCGCCGCCCATGGGACACCCGCAAAATCAAAGTTATCGCAGATGCGTTGCCAAATTAAAATGTTTTAGTAGGTGACTGTACATATACTACGTCAGATTTTCACGAACGAGCGAGTTGACGACAAAAAAAATAGGTAAAATCATAAAAGTGAGGAGGGGGGAGGGGGGGGGAGGTGCCAACTCGCTCGTACTCGCCACTTTCACACATGCCAGTTGACGAATAAGTCACCTTGAGGAAGGAGTTGGATTTAAAATTAATTAATTAATAAACATCAGGTGCAATCTATAAATAAGAACGATTTATATGCAAAAGCTTACGAATGAGTTCGAGCGGCCGGCCGCATGTCGCGAAGGTCACCAGCGTCTGATCCTCAATTGTCCGGCCGGGATCAATTGACCCGGCAATTACTTACGCTTGACTCGGGACGGGATGCGTACAGGCGAGAGCAAAGGTCGATCAAAGCAGAATACCTTAGAAGAAAAACAAAAGCTGTGGCAACAGTGTAAGTCCATTTTCGACAGATAACTGAATAAATGCGTACATGCTAAGCACAAAATAAAATAACGAGACCCAGCTGCGTTCGGACTGTCCCGAGCGGTTGCGAGCTCCGTGTCGTGTCCGTGCAAGGGTCTATACTCGAGCGCGTCTCTGTATGAAGCTTGCCTCTCCTTAATTTGTGACAATAGTCATCTCTCTCGCAGGCATGTTAAACCTCTTTTGTCAGTGTTAGTATTCAGCAAGGAATAGACAAACATGCGTTGAGTGAGCCGGCGGCGCGGCGGCGCGGCGTGTCGCGCTATTCGCCTTACGTCCACAGATGATCCAAGTCGATTCGGTTCTATGGCTTCGCACTTAAGCCGGTTTCGACACACTGCCGTCATATACGCTAGGATTAACATACACGCTTGGGAGAAATGTTGACAATGTGTTATACGATAATAGCGTAAGTGGTCTAGTTAAACCAGTCTGACACCTAAAGGTCCTTTTTTTAGGGTTCCGTACTTCAAAAGGAAAAAACAGAACCCTTATAGGATCACTTTGTTGTCCGTCTGTCTGTCTTCTCAAGACCATTTATCTCTGGAACGCGTGGAGGTATCGAGTTGAAATTAAAACCATATACTCAGGCCTGCGGCCCCTTGAAGCTGTAAAAAAATCTAGCTTCAAAGTTAACTAAAAAAAGATACGGCCGTTTATACGACACTTTCAAGGGAATCAAAATTCATGGGGTACTTGCCGCTGACCTAGAACTATGAGTTTGACAAGTAATGTCGTTTTATACTACAAGTACAGGAAACATTTTTAAACTATACATATTTAATTAAATCACTAAAAAACAGGGTCTTTATGCAAGGAAACGGGGAGGGGGGGGGGGGGGTCCAAACTTTGATGTAAGTAAGTTTACCGTGTCATGTGGGTTATCGTTTGAAAGGGCTTAATTTGAACAAGCTTAAACAGATTTTTAATTATTTTTATGATGTATAGTTTTCGATACCCATATTGTAGGGTCCCCTCGGTGGGCGAGTGGTACTTGTCCGGTTTTTCATTTAGCTGATGGCTTCGTGCGATTAGCACATTTAGCCAGTGTCAAAGTAATTTTTCTTACAAGTAAAACATAAATAAACAATATTTCCTTCCTGTATGATGATGATGATGAATGTTAATAGAAATGAAAAGTGAGAAATGATATTCCCCCCAACCCCCCGTATCTCATAAAAGTGGGACTTTAGTGAAACCCACAGAACACAAGAGTGGTGAAACGTCACGCGGACTTCTTGAGAGATTGAAAGTGACGTTGCACTGTTTTGTTTCATTTGCCAACACTCATGCACGCTCACGAACACTTAATGCCATCGCACATTGGACGACTTGTCGCTGCGTCTAGTCGCCGTGTCTAGTCGCGACGTGCACGCGTACACGACAGTCGTGCGACAGTTGTGATGTGAGCGTCATTTGTGAGCGTAAGTTTCGCGACTCCCCTAGCTTGACGTCGCGACTCTGCGACTGACGCCTAGTGTGCGGAGCTTAAAACAAAATATATGAAAATTGTCGGCCGCAGCTTGCAGTCGCGTGTCGCCTAGCATGCGATGGCATTTAACAATTAATAATTTACCATTAATTCAAATTTTTATTTTTGACGACCTCCTTGGTCGTCAAAAATAAAAATCGTCGTCGGTCGTTTGTTTGTACACCGGTTTTTATGGTGTCGCCATCTCTGAGATCCCGAGTTCGATCCCCGGTCGGGTCAATTTAGAAATTATTGTCTTTCTAAATTGTCTCGGGTCTGGGTGTTTTCTATGTATAATAAATATGTATTTAAGTATTTTAAGTATGTTTATCTACACTAATGTTGTAACACTCTACTTATGTTTCCAATACTTGACTTATAATTACTACTGTTATAGCGCAGACAACAAAACACTCAATTTAAGCAATTTCACATGATGGTATAATATCCACATCGATATCGTAAAATCTCATTATAACATCAATAAAACGCGACCAATTAACCTGGCGAGCCTTATGTCAAAATCCTCATACAAGTTGTATAAAATTTTGATATGAGGCTGGCTTTTGAAAACAGTTGGGTTATACGTGAAAACTTCGTCGAAACTACTAAACTTACATACACAAAACTCTTTGGTAAGATCTTGTGCCAATTAAATAAAAAAAGAACAGCGCGCGCTCGCTCCTGATTGACCCTGCGCGCGCAGCTGCGCTCTTATTGGTTAGATTTTAATGGCGGCAAGTTCACTGTGACAATACACGTACGCGTGAATTTAATGTTTCGCAATGTGTTTTGTTTTTAAAATACAAATTAAAAGTTAAAAATGGACAGCGACGATGATATTTGTACGCCTCCGGATATTCTAGAATTGGCAACAAAAGTAACTCACAATCTTTTGCCAGAAAAATCTAGAAAATTATATGAAAAAGAATATAATAACTTTTTGGCATGGAAGATCGAAAAGAAAACTACATCATTTTCTGAAAATGTCATTCTTGTGTATCTCAAAGACCTCTCCGACAAATTTAAGCCATCTTCTATGTGGGCTAAATATTCTATGCTCAAGTCCACACTGAGTATCTACAACAATATTGATATCACGAAGTATTCAAAAGTCATAGCGTTCCTGAAACGCAGTTCAGAAGGACACAAGGAAAAAAAGTCCTTGACGTTTACATCAGGTCAAATAAAAATGTTCCTGAAAGATTCACCAGATATTTTGTATCTTTTTGAAAAGGTAAGTGTATTTTAGTTCTGTTATTTAATCTACCTAGTACTTACATACTACACACGCAAGTTATCTAGACACTCCGTTTAAGCGCTTTGTGTATAAATTAGGTAGTAGGTACCTACACTTTACTACTTCATAAATCATAGTTTTTGCCTTGGCTATGTACCTCAAGCTTATTATATCGTTTATTGTTACAGGTTGCACTAATCTTCGGCATAATGGGGGCATGCCGAAGGCAAGAGCTATATAACATCCAGTTCGATGAAGTCTCTAACATAGACGACAGTACAATCATGGTGAAAGTTTCGAAAACAAAAACGAAAATAGATCGTTCTTTCGTTGTGACGGGCAACTGCTATGCCGTATGTAAAAAATACATGGAACTTCGACCCACCCCCTGTCGAAACCCTGCCTTTTTCTTGAGCTATAGATCGGGGAAGTGCGTCGATCAAAGAACTGGTATTAATAAATTTGGTGGTGGCTGAAAGCTACATTGATGAGTCTTTAATGAATAAAATTCAAGTCTCAAATACGATCTTGAACAGTATAGAAAACAAGACGAATGAAGTAATTATAAATATTCCAACTCCGTCTACGAGCTCTACTGCTTGCCCCGCGACCGCTACAGCTGCTGGATCAATAATTAACATTAACTTTCAAAATTGTACCATCCAAAATTTGAACAATTATTATAAATAAACTATTGTCAGCTTTTACTCTTGTTGTTTGACTAATTGCATTAGTGAAGATAAAGTAGTGTATGCAACTGCATATAACACGGGTATTAAAACACTCGTTACTATTATGAAACTCGCTGCGCTCGTTTCATAAACTCACACTCGTGTTTTAATACCCTTCATTATATGACAGTTGCATAAACTACTATTATCCAATGTCTAGTAACCATTTAACGAGTTTCTTAACGAAACTTCTCTTGAGCTAGATAATAATTGGTGTAAACTAGAGAAAATGGTTAATTAGACAACGGATAAACATACCTAATATATTTAAATACATACTTATTATACACAGGAAACACCCAGACCCGAAACAGTTTAGAAAAACAGGTATTTCTAAATTGATTCGACCGGAGATCGAACCCGGGACCTCAGATATGGCGACACCATGAAAACCGGTGTACAAACCACTCGACCAAGGAGGTCGTTAAATAAAGACAGCACATAGGTACCGTAAACCACCTTTTATTTATCTATCGCATACGGTCCTCCCAGTGATACCCACACCCCACATAGGTATTTACAGAGATCAAATGTCGAATGAAACTCAAACTGGCATTTTGTTATTTATTAGTGCACAGAACACAAACAATAATTGTTCATCGAGCGCTGATAATACAACTTCGGATTTGTTTCTAATTCCGTAGACACAATGGTGTGCGCCTGCGCATATTTAGACGCACACGCACGTAAAGTACCTAGCGGTCTTTGCTAGGCAGCACGATAGCGTGGCTTTAATATAGCTTACGACATGAGAATAATTAATAAATAATGCATTGCGTTCATCTCAGCTGATAGACAAAGGTCTCCCCCAAGTATCTGCACAACGACCAGTTTTGTGGTCCTCGTATCCAGCGGCTGCCCGCAATTTTTTTTATATAGATAGCTCGGCAAATGACTCCATCCCCCCTGATGTTAAGTGGAAATGGAGTCCAGACGCGAAGACAACAGGTGCAGCGTGAAAGCAAACGTAGCATCAGTTTACCTCACTCTGCCGGCCCACAAGGACAAGGTGCTTCTTCACGCCTCTTTTAAAGGACCTCATATCATAGGAAGGTGGGAACACTTGTGCTGGTAGACTATTCCATCTTTTGGAGGTGCGACAAAGAAACGAGTCACCAAAGTTTTTTCTGCGCGATGGGATGTTTGAGACAACCCGCTATACACTACTTTAAAGTTTATACTGACACCCCCTACCAACCTTCCGGTTACAAAGTAGGTGTCAGAATAACCTTGCGCAAGCACAAGGGACCATCTACGTCAGGTCATAACGCCAGATCAGAACACGACGGTACGCATCCTTCATCCAGTACTTTTAAGACTAGTGTCTCAAGCTAGTTGCCCCGTGGACACGTATAGTCCACTACCTAATAACCAGATAGGTCACCGGAGCTGTAAGCTCGCTCACTTCTCGTTGCACTAAGAGCACAACTCGCAGTGGTACAACTACTTGGGCCGTCAACTCTAAAGCCGACTACCAAATGTCCTCTTTGGTGGCGGAGTTGTAAGCACACTCACTTCTCGGTACCCATCCAGGCACCTGATCAATTCCAAATTCCTACGCGGCTGATTAAACCGGAGGCCTTTGCATCTAGCGGGCACCTCTACTAGTTCTCCAGACTAGTGCCGGAGATGTTGGAGTAACTACTCAGTGAAGCGGTGTTTCCAAAGAGCAGTGTACTCCTATAAAGGAAGGGAGAAGGTGGGATAAGGTCAAAGAGCTCTTCAGAGCACTCGCCATGGTATAAGCGGTAAAACACGCCTTCACCAGGTCGTCGGGCCACCTTGTTGGAGTCCTGTCTCCCACCACCACCTACTTCCGGACGTCTTCTAGACGCGTTGTATGTCACGATAGAAGCAGAAAGTCTGGCGTTAAATTAACCAACGAAACAGTCGGGGTGGGTGCGGCGCGCTCGCAACCTCATACTTTCGCGTTCCGTTGCGATTTATGCGGTAATTCATGTTTCAATACCTGGCCAGGCGGGCCACTGGAAGTTCTATTTAAGTAAAACCTCGATAGCTTTTTAATGCTTTTATTAAAAGCTAAATGTATTTGCAAAACAAAATGGTAATATTATTTTAACAATATTTTAATCAATAATTAATTAAAAGGACGTTACAAATTCAAGTAGTCAAGGGCTATAGCAAGTGGTCGGATGCAAAGTGTAAGTCCGTTGGATGGCGGCGATGGCGGCTCTCTTGACGTCACAACCGCTCGCCGCGACGTTCCATTTTACGTGGCGCAGACAATACCCATAGCTCTTTAGCCTACTGACGTGAACCCATTCCTAGCACATGAGTCAAGCCTTTGGTTATGTACCTACTAATCAAAAAAGTTAAGCGGTTTAGTCAATAGACTAGCTTCTTAGCAAAAACTTTGTACCCCTTTTTTAAGATAATTGCGCGGACGGAGGAGTATGAAATTTCGCACACTAATAGTTTATTATAGAAGGTTATCTGAATGTTAAAATTTAAAAAAAAATATGCATAAAAATACATTAAATCAATAAAACAAACATTATACACACTACCATGTATTTGACACACACCCATATGTATTTGACACACAGGTTCGTAATGAAGAACAAAATTAAAAATCCGGATTTTTTTTGTTCAGTCTCAGTGACAACCCTAACTCAATTCGAAAAGCTCCTGTAACTTATAGACTCCATGGAATTAGGCGTCCATTTTTTTATATCAGATAGAAGATTTAATGAACTAACTATGATATAAATATCTCCGCCTAGTACTGCGTATTCTAGGAGAAAAAAATTAAAAACGAAAATAAGAAAAAATAACATAATTTGATTTGTATGAACTTTTACAGTTTCATCTAACTATTAAAATGTTTGCATTTGAAGGGGGCTTTGATTAGGGTGAGTGAAATTTAAATATGTTGCTTAGTTTTAGAAGAGCATTTTTTTTAGTTTTTTCAGATTATGAGAAGGCCAATTTTTAATATTTTTTTTCTCATAAACGCAGACACCTGAGAGTTTCACTCAAATGTTTTAAATAGTTAAATCTATAAGATTCTGGAATAAAAAAGGTGTCCGATTTTAGGTTCTTTTACGACACTGTGCGCTCCACTTCCATTTTTGAAATTTTTGAAAAGAGTATATATGCGTGTGCGTCAAATACATGGTAGTGTGTGTAATGTTTGTTTTTTGATTTAATGTATTTTTTATGCATAATTTAAAAAAAAATATTAACATTCTGTACTCCTTCTCTATACTCGTATAAACTACAAGTGTGCGAAATTTCATACTCCTCCGTCTGCGCAATTTTCGCAAAAAGGGGTACTAAGTTTTTGCTTCACGTATTAATATAATATAATGTATTATTAAGATTTGATTAACGAATATGCTGGAATTACCTACAGGATGGATATAAAAAATTTGAAAATATGTGATTGACGAGCTACTACGCTAGTATAATAGTCAAATGGCACAAACTATAGACAATGGATTGTTCGTACAAACAAACTTCGACTCAAACAAGTAGTATCGCTTATAGTTACAAGATGTCACTGACAGAAGTGATCAATCGGATAATTCAACACAATTGAGCCAATCTGCTTTTAATATGACTGTTAAAATATAGACAATTGTACATTTAAACTGTAATTGTGCTTGAAATTTAAACATGTGAGTGATATAAGTGATCAACACTATAGTGAGCTGCCGGCTTTGCTATGAAAGCCAAAATATGGAAAATTAGCAGGTTTATTGGTTATTATACTGATGCGATGTACAAGATGTGAGTGGTATCAGTGAACAAGTTATCGAGTGATTCTGCGATGTTGCAACGTTTCCGCTCGGCGGCGCGGGAGGCGCGCGCGCGCACCCGCAACGCGGACGCTGGGGGCGGGGGCGGGGGCGGGGGCGGGGGCGGGGGCAGCAAGGGCGGGGGCGACCCGGACGCGGCGTACGACGCGGCACACTACTTTGTGGACGACGTGGCCGACCCCTGGCAGGAGGGCGGTGAGTTGTGAGGATGTTTGTCACTGAAGAGTCGAAACAGTGTTCTACATTTTAAATTGGTACAGTCTGACAGGGTGCCATCTCAAATGCTATAGTCGTTTGCTCTCGATACTGGTAGTAGAGGCGCTAGCTCCATGCTTGCATGCGTGCTTATACATATAAGAGTCTCTGTGCTAAGCGTTTAACTTGAAACATGCAATACTTCCTGGACTGTTCACGTTACCTGGAGAATTGTAGATACACGCTTGCGTGATGCAGACTCCTACACAGCCTATGGGTTTGATTGGCTACCACGAATTAAGGAATCACCAAGTTTTTAGCTGCCTCAAATTGATAACGTTTCATTTGTTCTTACGAGGCGTTACCTTCATTCCAGGTGTGATAACTGGTGTGGGTTTGTCCTTATAGTGATATTTTGTTTGGTTTCTGAACTTTGCATCTAGGCGACGATCTCTTTTAGTTGACCAGGCTCCTTACCGTTGGCTTGGGGATCAAGGATATGTAAACCATTTAGACGTGACCCTAACGTCACGTTCTCTCCGTCGCCCACAGACGACGGTTTAGTCTTAGGGTCGAGAAACTGGCAAGCGACGTAGCCCTAACTGTTGTTTTCTGTATTGCCCCCAGACGCGTTGGAGCGCGAGCGTCTGTCGCAGCACGCGACGCTGCGTGAGCTGGTGTCTCGCGGGGAGGCGGCGCCGTTGCGCGCGCGGCTGGCCGGTCTGCAGGACGCCGGGCTGGTCGTCAACCTCACCCCGGGCGGCGCCACCACTCTGCTCTATGTGTGAGTGGGTCAGCTTAGTAAGCGAGTAGATTTCAGCTACACTCCTGCTGCCTTAGATATTGAAGCTTTTATTCGGACTACTTTATTTACCAGTAAGACACGAGCCTCCCAATGGGTGGTAACACAACAGGGAGAACGGGTGATAAACTGTCACGCGGGCCCAGTCGGGATTGGTGGTTACACTATGTATATAATTTTTATTTTAACTTACAGTAGAAATGTCCTTTAGCTATAATAAGATAGCTAATATATTATTTTAACAGACTAGTTGCCGCTCGCGGTTTTACCCGCGTGGTTCCCGTTCCCGTGGGAATAAAAAGTATCCTATGTGTTATTTCCGGTTATAAACTATCTGTATGCCGAATTTCATCCAAATCCATCCAGTAGTTTCGTGGTTCCCGTTCCCGTGGGAATATCGGGATAACAAGTTTCCTATGTGTTATTCCCGGTTATAAACTATCTGTATGCCGAATTTCATCCAAATCCATTCAGTAGTTTTTACGTGAAAGAGTAACAGACATTCAAACAAACTTTCGCGTTTATAATGTTAGTAGGATGATTGAATTAACAACCAAGAGTCTTGTCTGTAGGCAAGTCTATGATCGCATGAACATTTCTCTCTAAAACTGATGGATCTGGTAGTTTCCGCCAGATGACAGTCATTATTATTACTCACTAACCCGCATAAAGGTTGCGGTGTGTATGTATGATCTTCTCACGTGCTATTTTCTATATAGGATGGTCTGAGCCTGTCAGTGGTAGGGTTATTAACTAACGACGAGTCTGTCGGTTAACCAGCGCGTCGGAGGCAGGCCTGACGTCGGCGGTGGCGGCGTTGCTGGAGGCGGGCGCGGACGGGCGCGCGCACCCCGTCACCCGCTACGGCCCGCTGTACGCCGCCTGCCGCCAGGGGCATCTGGAGGCGGCCAGGCTGCTGCTGCACCACTTCCCGCAAGCTGTGCAGGTGTGAGACAAGTGTACCAACAAAAAAAGAACAATTAGTGATGGGGCCATTATGCCACTAAATAAATTGAATCTCGATAATCGATTCCCAAATCGATCCGTCCATAATACAAATCAAAGTTTTATTTCCAACAAAAATAAATGCCTGTTTATTTGCAACAGTTAGTAACTGGTAACTAAATGTTTCCTAAAGAAGTTGGTTTTGTGATTGTTAGCAAGAGACGGTGGAGAAGTGGCTGCCGCTCCACGCGGCGTGCATGGGCGGGCACGCGGCGCTGGTGACGCTGCTGCTGGAGCACGCCTACCCTGAGGACATGCTCTCCACCTACACGTGAGTGCAATCATCATCACCGGCTCATTACAAGTCCCCACTGCTGGGGCACGAGCTTTCCCTACGGATTGAAACACTACAGGAAGAAAGAACCATTAATAAACCACCACGGCCCAGTGCGGTGCGGTGGTTGTTAACGACTGCCATTGCAGCCGGGACCAACGGCTGCGACGTGCCTTTACAAACATTGAATGAGCTATTTTTTGACTCACAAGTTCTTAGGTCTTAGCGCTGGGAGTCATCGTTAGACGAGGAACTGTCTCTTTTATCTTTAACTGATAAAGATCAGCTCATTGACTGATTTTTTCAGAGAATAGTCGTTTTGTGATAAGGAGAATATTTTCCAATATATTGATGCTGCTGTAAAATAAATAAGAAAAGGCTCTTGTTGAGTATCAGTAGCTTCCCAGCAGTGGGGCACCCCGCTACACACGACTTTAAAGTTTATACTGACACCCCCCCACTAACCTTACGGTTATAAAGTTAGGTGTCAGACATCCTTGCGCAAGCACAAGGTACTGTAGTGATCGGTACTGCTTGGAGGGGCGAACTTACTGGCAGCCGTCGCGTTCTGATTTTAAACGTAAAATGAGACGACACGCCGCTAAAACAAAAAGAGATGAAGTTGGGCATCAACGGCGGCGCTGTCAAGATCTGTTATTTGATTGTATTCATGTAAACTTATAAAAATAACAATATAATATTAATCGATTGAGGTGTTTCTCTAACCTGCTACGTCCCTCATATAAGTAACGGCCCGTCTGGTCGTTACAGTACCATCTGCGTCAGGCCATAACGCCAGATCAGAACGCGCTGGTACGCATCCTTCATCCGGTACTTTTAAGACTAGTGTCTCGAGCTAATTGCCCCGTGGACACGCATATTCCACTACCTAATATCCAGATAGGTTACCGAAGCTGTAAGCTCGCTCACTTCTCGTTGCACTAAGAGCACAACTCGCAGATTCCACTAGCAGCAGCAGCTGCCAGCATTGGGGCCGTCCATAGTGTTGTTTCTGCCGCAGCGACGAGTCCGAGCAGTGGCACTACCAGTTCGCGTTCGACGTGAACGCGCGCGACGCGGGCGGGCACACGCCGCTGTACCTGGCGTGCGCACGCGCACACCTGCCCGCCGTCGATGCGCTGCTCAACCACATGGTGCGCGCGCACCCCGTGCCCGGCGCGCAGGTCAGCCATGCGGGACGAATATATTGCTTTGCTATGTAGAAGCGAGATCTGTCTTTTAGTAGCAGCTTACTTAAAATGTCGAGTTTTATTAATTTTCATATTCATATTCATTCATATTCATTCATAATTTTATTGCAGGTCACAACATGTTACATAATTTTAATTTAACAATAAGTATTGTAGGTACATGTAAATGACACCCTGTAAGGGCGTAGAAATTTATAATTCTACAATAAAACATTAATTTCTTACTTCTATTATCACTATAATAATTTTAAAATTTATTTAACATTTCTTATCTAGTATCTATTTATAAAAATATTTATGTAGCTTTATTATTTTTTAATAGTATGTAGTTATTAATTTATTTTAGAAAAACTAACAGCTTATCTAAGTAATTTAGTAGCACAATATGCTACTAATTTATTATAGGAAAAAAACATGCCTTAAATAGTTCTTATTAAACGAAAAAAACTAAAAATAAAAATAACTGAGCGTTCTCTCTCTTACACACTCACATACATACACTCACATACATACACTCACTCATATACATACACTCACTCACATACATACACTCATATACATACACTCACTCACATACATACACTCACTCACATACATACACTCATATACATACACTCACATACATACACTCACTCACATAATACACTCACTCACATACATACACTCACTCACATACATACACTCACTCATATGCCTATAGTCAAACTCACATACAGTATAATGTAGTATAATGTTAAGATTTTTAGTTATTAATGGTACATTTTAATGTTTATACTGTGAACTGAATTGACACCAGTACCATGTTGTTTTCTAAAGTTAACGTCTTCCTATAGCCACAGACGTTATAACAAATTCGGAACGTCAGGATAAACATTAAAATTAAAATTAATGCGTAAAATACACGCAAAGTGGTTTCATTTTAAACTTTTCAGTAATCCATCGATTTCGATGACGACTTTCCTGTGTCAGTTAAAAACGGCATGCCCGTTTGTGGTCAGAAAGGCTTTCTATTGACAGTTTATAAGCATAATCACAATAGTCAACATGCATTCTCACGGCAGGTCGTGGAGCCGGCGGCGGCGGCGGCGGCGGCGGCGAAGGCGCTGAGCCCGCAGCGCGGCGGCATCTCGCTCGGCATCCACGCCATCGTCAGCAAGCTCACCGGCCAGGCCAGGCAGGTCAGGACGCGCACCAGTTGCTAGTTCACGGGCTAGTCCAGGGATGCGGAAAGACGGCTCGCGACAACATTCAATCCGGCCCGGGATCGTAACCACCTACCTTATCTTATCATATCTTAGTGAGACCTGCCGAGGCCTCCCCCTCCCAGCAACACTTCGACCCATTGGGATCTTTTGTGCAACCCCATCCTTTCACTCTTTCTCCTCTGGAAAAATAGATGCCATAAGTTTGGCAACGTCCTTAACTCTTTGGGGCATAGTGAGGGATGTTTGACGACCTCCTTGGTCGAGTGGTTTGTACACCGGTTTTCATGGTGTCGCCATCTCTGAGGTCCCGAGTTCGATCCCCGATCGGGTCAATTTAGAAATTATTGTTTTTGTAAATTGTCTCGGGTCTGGGTGTTTTCTATGAATAATAAGTATGTATTTAAGTGTTATAAGTATGTTTATCCGTTGTCTAGTAACCGTTTAACGAGTTTCATAACGAAGCTTCTCTTGGGCTAGATAATTGGTGTGAGTGTAGGAAAGTTTATTATTATTATTATTATTTATATTCCCATCACATTTTGAACTTTATGTGATTGAGATAAGATTGAAAACCAAATGAAATTTGTGGTAAAAAAATCAACCACTATGGCTCAAAGAGTTAAGAGCGAAGAGCCTGAAGTCCTCCGGTTTCGGATAGGCCGACCCCAGGAGTCCCATTCTTTTTCTAGCCAGAGAGTCGCAGACACACAGTAGGTGTTGACTCCGTTTCTTCTCCACATGCCCTACACAAACCACCTACCTATATTAAATCGGCTCGCGAAGATTTTCTTCTCCATCATCATCATTAGCCCAAAAACGTCCACTGCTGGACATAGGCCTCTCCTTGTGCACGCCACCGAGCACGATCCGCGGCTACTCTCATCCAGCTCTTGCCAGCCACCTTGCGAAGATAGTCGTTCCACCTAGATTTTAAGTTATGATTATAAGATCTTCTCGACCTTGCGGAATCAGAATACTCTGTTACAAGATACAATTTTATACAGATAGGATACTTGCTGTATCATTGTAAGGTCCAACGGCTCAGTGTTTAACTAGACCAGTACTAAAAACACAAATGTGGATAAATTTCCACGAGCAGGGTTTGAACCTGCACCCTTCTGACATACCGGGTCAGGTGCTCTTCCAATTGAGCTATCGTGGTTCTAACCAGCCCGCCGAAATTATTTAACACTATATTATATAAACATTTATAAATAGCTTGCCTACTTCTTAACTGATCTTTAGTATTTGTAAAAATATTATGATCGGATGTTAATGACGGTAGTTGTTAACATTGAATGGGCGCCTTTGGCTTTCAAAGTAAAAAGTAAATAGTGTTGAATAATTTCGGCGGGCTGGTTAGAACCACGATAGCTCAATTGGAAGAGCACCTGACCCGGTATGTCAGAAGGGTGCAGGTTTAAACCCTGCTCGTGGAAATTTTTTTCAACATTTGTGTTTTTGTAATTTGTTCGCAACAAAATTTGCGTTAAAAATTATATAAACATTTATAGACCAGTACTATTCTATTTCCTCACCATTGGATTAGGCAGTAGATAAACTTTTTAACCAATCTGTGAAATTGTTTTTTTTATAGAATTTGTATGGGAATGATAAACTATGACGTCACTATTATGTTACGTCAACACAGGGTTAGGTAAAAACTTTTTAGGTTACAAAAATTCATGCTTAGGTCAATTAGACGTTAATGTTTCAAAAAACTGTTACATTATTGCATTTTTAAACTTCCCCTCTTAGGAAATAGAATCTCGGACCGGAATTGAGAGTGGAACCAACCCGAGTGATACAACCTTCTAAAAGCAAGGGACTCGGTTAGGGGTGGAGAAAATTACCCAGGTACAAGTCTGTACCTGGTACAGCTTGCGTGTAAACCGGGTGGATGTTTGTCGCGCAACCCGTGGCAAGTCGCATGAAGCGATTTGTAAAGGCCTGAAGAGTAGACGTACAAAAAGGGTAGACGGAGCATCAAAATCACCAATTTTGAGCAAATTCGCCGCAAAACCAAAAACTTGAGCAAAATCAAATAATTTTTTGCATTCATGCAGTTTAAAAGTGGTACAAAGATGATCCTGACTTAAACATGATCCGTGCTAAGGTATCACTGACGGCCGAGGTGGAATAGCTTACATCAGTGATGGGTCGTTAACCGATCGCCTCATGTCCGAGCATCTTGGCACCATTGATTCGTAAAGGACTTTTTATTTCGTCTCGGCGTCTTCGGCACTCGGTACTGTAACAGCCGGACGGGCCGTTACTTATATGGGGGCGTATATTGAAACAATTAGAGAGTTTATTTTTATATATTGGTATTTTCTCAAGAAATTACAATAATAATTCTATTAATAAGTCGTTTTTCTCTGCCGCGTGTCGTTTTTTCAATTCGATTTGAATCCAGAACGCGACGGCTGCCAGTAGGTCCGCGCCTCCAAGCAGTCCCGATCACTACAGTACACGCTGAACCGAGTGCCGAAGTGTTCAGTGAGTACCGCGGTCCCCGCAGGAGGAGTCCGGGTCCCGCGCGCGCGCCGTGCACGTGGACGCGCTGTCGTGCGGGGACTCGTGCGTCGCACGCGCAGTGCGCGGCAACCACGCGCGCCTGCTGCGGCGGCTGCTGCAAGCCGGCGCATGCGCAGGCGCGACCGCCGCGCCGCCGGGGGCGCAGGGGACGCAGGTGGGTGACGGGGGGCAACCACGATCAATCTATCTTAATCTGTCAAATGTCTTCAATACATTTTCAACCATATAGCATAATAATAAAGTTCAAAGTCTATTTTGAGGAAATTTAACTGTTTGTGGTAGGAGGTAGATGTGCTGGCGTGTGTATTTTTGTAGCTTCCACAGCTAGTTGAATAGGATGATAGTAAAAATGTAACAACATTTTCCTGTGTACTGCGGTAACTTTATCAATAATAACGCAGAAATTGTGTATTTTATCGAGAAACATATACAATGCAGCCTTCGCTAACTGTCACCAAATTAATAATCTAAATCTTCGCTTGTTTTATTTTCTTCCTTATTTCCTAAGCTTCTACGTTTACAAAATTCAAAAAAATTCAAAATTCAAAATCATTTATTCAGTTTAGGCTACAAATAGCTTATATGAACGTCATTTTAAGCCATCGGTTCGTAAGTCTATCTACTCTGGGCGGGAGATCTTGTACTGAGAAGAACCGGCAAGAAACTCAGCAAGTGTCCAGCTCTTTTCTCCCTTACAGCGTCATAAATATTGGAAAAAGCCCTATCATAAAGGACACTTTCCATCACAAATAAAAACACAAAGTGTACATTCAGGTGAAGTCCGTCGTGTGCCACAGAGCTGCCCGAAGCGCGGAGTCCCGATCACCACAGTACCGTGTTCAGTTTGATTTGACATAACTGTTTCCCGCAGGCCGGCGCGTGCGCAGGGTCGCGGTCGGCGCGGCGGCGCTCGCGCAGCGCGTCCGCGGCCAGCGCGCGCGCCGGCAGCGCCGATGACGGTCAGTACGCACGTCTCATGTATACTGTGCTACTTATTAAAAGGTAACAAAAAAACAACATTTCATGACAAACTACTTAAGCGTTAGATTAGGTTTATCACAATAAAATCTCGCATAACACACATTTATCACAATTATAAAATATAAAATAAACGTAAGTACTAGTGGTTGAAGATTCCGGATGAAGTGCGCTTCCTACTTCTCCTTTTTATAAATAGGTTTTTAATAAAAGGACTTAACGAATCGTAAGGATAATTTTTTATGAATATTGAAAGTTACTGTTTTTTTTAAATTGTCAATTTTCGTTTTGTTTTCGAATTTGTTTTCCGACTTATTCATTATCAACGTGTTCGGTCTCTATATACGTATGTTTCAAGGTGTGAACTAGATATATTTAAAAGAACACATATCGGCACAATTGTTTAATATAATTTTTGTCGCAAAAAAATAAATATAGATTTTTATTAAAATTTTAGTAGATCCATCTAGGAATCCATCCATCTAAGCAGGTATTCAATCGTTGCTGAACGCTGTGATGAGTCGCTGACTTAAATTTTTAATAATTATAGGAATAAACGACGATCACTCGTTCCCGTCATACACTCTAGTACTACCCCTCGCCGAGTTCGTCGCCGGTTCTCCTCGGTACAAAGTCTCCCGCCCAGAGTAGACTTACGAACCGATGGCATAGTGACATTCACAAGAAATATCTGTAGTCTGAATTGAATAAATAATTTTGTGTTTTAAATTTTTGATTAACTGTTTTGCAGCCGGGACCGACGGCTTTACGTGCCTCCCGAAGCTATCGAGAGCTCGATAAGATACATTTTCGGTCACCCATCAGATAACCGACTAATTTTGAAAAAATTGAGGTCAATTGTGATGCCGGAACACTTCCGTGCAGGCGAGGAGCAGTGGACGGCGCTAGCGCTGGCGGCCCGGCTCGGGCTGGCGCCGCTCGTGGAGATGCTGCTGGAGGCCGGCGCCTGCGACGACCGAGCGCACGCCGCCAGGGAGGCCGCCAAGCGGGGGCTAACCACGCTGGTGCCGCGGCTGCTGGCCACCAAGGTACGGGGCCGCTGAGGGGGGGGGCAGCGAGGTAACCGGCTGCGACGCTAGCTACCAAGGTATGGAGCCATCAACATGTACAACGTGTAAAAGAAAGGTGTGGTAAAAATTAAAATATCCAAAGTGTATCCGTTGTAGGTGTTGTGGTGCGCAGAGTTACTAACACATCATTGTTACATTTTATTTGTCGTGCAATTTTTTATTTAATAGTTCTATCATGACGTCACATCAAAACTAACAAGTCCCAGCCCTAGTGGTTTAGTGACCTCTGTTTACTTACATTAATGATCACTGCTGCTTGCTTATGCGCGCATGACGCAAATGACGTCACTAATATAAATATTTAATTAACAATAATGCATGACAAATTAAAGTTAATCATTATGTCTTAGTAACAACACATTCAAGATTTAGATCGGATACACTTTTGATCTTTTCATTTCGACCACACCTTTCTGTTAATAATAATAAATAAATAAAATTGTTTAAAATAAAAATAAAAAATACTGTTATACGTTGTAGAGCTACCAAGGTTATCGGCTGCGGGGGTTAGCTGCTAGACTAGAGCTTAGGTATGGGCCACGAGTATGGGGGTCTAAGGTATGGTGCACTGAGGTAACCAGCTGGGAGGGTAGCTGCTGGAGGTGGCGAGGTATGTAGCAACCGAGGTATTGAGCGATCGAGGTGTGGGCAACCAAGGTAACCAGCTGCGGGGGTAACTGCTGGTAGAGACGCTGCTGAAGGCAGCCAGGCGGGGGCTAGCCGCGCTGTCCCCCGGCTTCGCAGCAGCCTTCGCATACCTTGGTATGGGGCACCAAAGAAACCGGCTGCAAGGGTAGCCAAGGTATGAAGTGACCAAAATATGAAGCCGAGCCTTTGGTTTCTAAGCTGCTAACTATTGAGGGACATGGCTGAGCTGCCAAGCTAGAACTACTAATATGGTGATTATGTGATAAGGTACAATGCCAAATCTGTAGCTATGAAGCTGCTGGTTTTTGAAAGACGACTAAGTTGCTGGTTACCAAGGTATAGAGCTGATGGAAGTCGGTGGGACACTGGCTAAAGAGCTGAATAGTATTAATTTTTCAACAGACTCGCACCAAGTTACCTTACGCTATTGGTCTATATCATAAAAGTGAAAAGTGACTGTCTGCCCCCAGGCGCAGCCCGACCCCGACTACAAGCTGGACAAGTCGCTGATAGCGGAGAGTGTGCTGCGAACCCGCGACGCCGACGCCGCGCTCTCATACAGCGCCCGCTGCCCCACCACGCCCGCCATGCTCACCTGGCGGGAACTGCGCTGCCAGCTCACCCAGCTGCGGTGAGTGCCCACATCATCACCTGGCGGGAACTGCGCTGCCAGCTCACCCAGCTGCGGTGAGTGCCCACATCATCACCTGGCGGGAACTGCGCTGCCAGCTCACCCAGCTGCGGTGAGTGCCCACATCATCACCTGGCGGGAACTGCGCTGCCAGCTCACCCAGCTGCGGTGAGTACCCACATCATCACCTGGCGGGAACTGCGCTGCCAGCTCACCCAGCTGCGATTCTATGTTTTTAATCTTACTAATATGTTTATCTATTGCATTTGTCTGGTGTATCTTTAGATGTTGCCTGCAATATGCTATTATAGCTCTTATCGGATCGTTTGGTCTTCACTTTATTTTATGGTAAGTAACGAATAAAAGAGAAGTAGGTGTAATGGCAATTGCGTCTATGTTTTGTTAATGTTTGACTCATTTCGTAAATAACACGTTATCTTATTTTATGTCCCCACTGCTGGGGCACGAGCCTTCCCCCTTGATGGAATCACCGCAGGGAGAGTTGGCCGACCGTAAACCACCACGCGGTTCCAGTGCGTAACTCTTTATAACTCATGATAGTTTGGTGCTTCATGCTTCATGTACTGAACAATGACTACTAAACGATCTTATAATCCGTATAAAAGATACTGTTGTGTTCACGCGTGTCTAAATAAAAGAAAGAACAATGAATCGAAATTAACATTTCAATACTTAAATATATCCATGAGTGGGAACCCTGCGCTCCTGACGTCGAATCGATATCGAGTCGGCGTTGCCTAACGGAATTCGGGTTACACGATAAGTTTCAATTTCGCGTGAAAGTCGTAACAGTAGGCAAATTTTTGATGTGTAACATTTTCCGTTCGCTTTCTATATAAGCACGTTGTGGGAGTGATTTCGTGAATCGGAACGGAAGTATGTGTAACAGCGTAACAGGAAGTCGAGGAAGCGCGCAAGCGCGCGCCATTTTGTAAATTTAACATCGATATTATGAACGTGACATATTTTTATTATATGTGACATATTGTGTCATTTGAGTATCAAAAGTCATTTTGATATGTCAAATGTCTTGTAATGAGTATTTACTGCATTTATTTTATAGTTATAACATGATGTAATACCTTTTTCAGAATATAATGTTAAAATTGGTTATCGCTAAGACTAGACGTCTAATATTACACATGACACGCGAGTTTGGTTAGAGAGCGAGTGTGCGGTAGTGGTGTAGTGGTGTAGTGAGTGGTGCGGTTGTGTGCGGCAGCATGTGGTGGGTGCGGCTGGCGTGCGCGCGCGTGAACCCTGGCGTGCGGGCGGGCGAGGCGTCGCTGCTGGCGCTGACGCGGCTGGACGTGGCCGGCAACGACCTGCGCGCGCTGCCGCCGGACCTGTTCACGCTGCTCAGCCTCAGGTCAGTCGCAAACCAAGAGGCGGGACCATTATATTAGGTCCTTAACTATCAAATTGACGTTTTGTATGAAGATTTTTTATAAAATTATATTTTTCATACTAACGTTTTTTTTAAATTTTCTTAGCATTTATTTATAAGAAAGAAATAATAATAAGAAATTATTTATTGACGATCACACAGACATAACAGAAAAAAAAGACAATGAATGAGGAAACATTTAAAAAAATAATAATAATAAAACTGATAATAATAATAACTAAAGCAACAACAAGGAAGGATGGATGTGTGTGAAGGCCAACTAGGACCCTGCCTCAGCTTGTGCCGTTGCGGTGCTGAGAAACAAACATCACCACAACGACGCTGGTATTCTGACAGGGCCTATAGTGTGTGTGTGTGTATCTTAATCTTTTATTGTACATTAAAAATTACAGTCTAAATTACATGATAACACTATAAAAATTGTAGAGTAGTGTGTTTGTTTCACTAGCTAAATATATTAAAAATAAAAAAATCAAGTCCCTTCAAAGCTACAATGAAACAAAAGGTCAATTCCGCGAACAAAAAAAGTAGTCAATTTAAAAAAAAATATTGGGCGATAAAGACACAAAATTAATAATCATTGTTATTACTGAAGCTTATGTAACATAGTCCTAATTAAAGGTGTATAATAATATTAACAACCGGTATTGACTTTTAGAAGTAATACACTATTATTATGTGAAAAAAAAAACCGTGATAGTTAGACATTTAAAATTTTCACAAATGATCTATTTCTGTTGCCGCTATAACAACAAATACTTAAAAACAGAATAAAATAAATATTTAAGGGGGCTCTCATACAACAGACGTGTTTTTTTTTTTTTTGCTTGTTTTTGCTCAATATTGGTAACGGCAACAGGTAGACGCTTGAAATATTTACAAAATATTGAGTTATATTATTCACTTTAAAAATAAATAATTAAATTAAAATGAAATTAATATTTAAGTTCTTCCCATACGACAGACTTGACTTTTTTCCGTTTTTATAGATAATGGTACGGAACCCTTCGTGCGCGAGTTTGACTCGCACTTGGCCGGTTTTTAATGATTGTTCCTTTAGCTGTTGGCTTCGTGCGGTTAGCACATTAAGCCAGTATCAATGTAATTATATATATTCAATATAAAAACAATATTTACTTTGTTAATTTTGTCATCTAGACCAGCCCCCCGACCGCCTAACCGATCGCTTTGACTTCGTGTGTGGTTTATGACGTCATCTTGTCGTTTCGTGCCGCCTATGAAAGCAATATCGAAAGCTTTAGCTTTTGATATTGCTTTCATAGGCGGTGCGAGGTGGCAAGATGACGTCATAAACTATACGCGTAGTCAAAGCGATCGGTTAGGCGGCAAACATTTTCATTCGCGTGACAATATTTACTAACAAAATCTAATCTGAATTTTTTGCATTCATTATTTCAATAAATATTTTGTTTTTTGTAAAATAAAAACATTGATAGGCATGCATTTTTTGAAACGCGGGCTGGATTTCGATCATTCACGGCCCGGAGAAGGCCCGCGGGCCGTAGTTTTGCCCATCCCTGATCTAGGCAATGAATGATAGCGGAAAAGAGTGGTAATAAATGATACTCCCCCGACTCCTTGAGTGTCTCGGTAAAGATGTGGGGCTTTACTGAGAGACCTCACGCGGACCTTAAGATTAAAGTGCTGTTGCACTGTTCTGTTTCATTTGCCAACACTCATGGCTTTGAATTTACGTTAAAAAAACACTTGTAAAAGTTCATTTTGATTTAAAAAATAATAATTTTGAATTGAATTCATGCACGTTGAACTCTGTTTCATGTAAGGATTACTTCATTATATCGAAAGAAAATAATTAGAGTAACAGAAATCTTAACAGACACAACTTAAAGACTTTTTTATTTAATTTGCACGTAAATACCTACGGGCACATTTCAGAAAAGCTCTAATGATCTTAGGCAAAAATTTGTGGTGTCGAATTTCCTCATACTAACCCAGTAAAAAAACACTGTACATGTTCTACTTAGCGAACAAAGTCATGCTGTAGGTATCTAAACGCGGCCCAGAACAAGCTGGAGAAGCTCCCCCAGTCGGGGGATCCGCTGGAGGAGGAACCCGCCAAGGGTCGCAACCGCCGCGCGAGGCCGGAGGTGTACAGCGCGCCCGCACTGCAGGAACTGTACCTACAGGTACCTACAGATTGCACTTTTTATATAAATACCATGTGCTTACTGACTGATACATAAATAAATAAATAAACATGAAAACTCAAAAACGATCTGAATTCAATTAAAATATCCGAAATCTCAAAGATTTTCTTGATACCTATGAATTTAATCCTAAGACACTTCTTCTTTAAAATATTATTTATATACTCGGGGATTTTACATTCTTAAAAGTTGATTTGTATCTCTGGTCCTATCATTACTGCCTTGAGGTACACCCAAGAGATTAGTTTCAGTTCAGATTAATTAAAATAGAAATATTTAGGTTTCCAAAATTGTCACTGCCTTCCTTACTGCCGCACTCATAGACGTCAATTATCCCAAATTATAATTTAGCACCTAAAAATGTCTATTGTTAAATAGTCCCTAACAGTGACGTTATAAGCACATTTTCGACTGAACAATTGTAGGTGCTAAGTAATCATTAATGATAATTGACGTCCATGAGAGTGGCGGTTAGTTTGCTTTAGTATCGAGACAAATTATTATTTTTATTTTAGGTAATTCAGGTATCCAATGTTAACTCAGACACAGGCTACTACTTGTGTGTCAATATGCGTGCAAGTCAATTTGCGTGTGAGTTAATATGCGTGTGAGTCATTATGCGTATAAGTCAATATGCGTGTGAGTCAATATGCGTGTAAATCAATATGCGTGTGAGTCAATATTGGTGTGAGTCAATATCATCATCATCATCATCGGCCTATCTTAGTCCACTGCTGGACATAGGCCTCCCCTAATGAGCGCCATAGCGCCCTGTCCTCAGCTTGACGCATCCAGCATCTGCCTGCAGTCTTTCGCAGGTCGTCATCCCACCTGGCCGGAGGGCGCCCTACACTACGTTTACCGAGTCGTGGTCTCCACTCAAGAACACGTTTACCCCAGCGGTTGTCGGTTCTTCGCCAGATATGGCCGGCCCACTGCCACTTCAACTTGCTAATTCTTAGAGCTATGTCGATGACTTTGGTTCTCTGTCGGATGTATTCGTTACGAATCCTATCCTTCAGAGAAACTCCGAGCATAGCTCTTTCCATAGCTCGCTGAGCGACTTTAAACTGGTGGACCAGCCCTACCGTGAGTGTCCACGTCTCAGCTCCGTAGGTCATGACGGGTAGGACGCACTGATTCAAAACTTTCGTTTTCAAGCATTGCGGTATGGATGACGAGAAGACTCGACGTAGTTTCCCAAACGCTGCCCAGCCCAGCTGGATCCTCCTCTTGGCCTCCTTCTCAAAATTGTTTTTACCTAATTGCAGAATCTGCCCGAGGTAAGTATATTCAGAAACGATTTCAAGAAGGTGGCCATGTACGACGACCGGTATCGGATCAATGTGGCCATTGATCATGACTTTGATTTTGTCCAAATTCATGCCAAGACCGATGCGTCGCGAGGCTGAAGCTAGGCCGTCCAGCATCTGGTTCAGCTCCTCTAGCGACTCCGCCATTAGGACTATGTCATCAGCGAATCGCAGGTGTGAGATGTAGTCAAAAAAGAGCACCACCAAGCTCCCGCTCCACGCCTTTGGAGTTCTCCCACTGTGAAGGACGGCGTTAAAGAGCTTCTGCAATTCCTGTATAACAGGGGCTCCTCCAGCTTTCAAAAGCTCTGATGTAATTCCGTCCTCACCGGGGGCTTTTCCATTTTTAAGCTGTCTCAGAGCTAACACGATCTCGTCTTGACTGATGTCTGGCAGTTCGTCGGTGTAGTGGCGTGTCAAGGTGGCTCTGGAATCGTGGTCGTCTCGTCGGGGACGAGGGGCATGTGCAGCGTATAATCGGCCATAGAAATCCTCTATCTCGGCGGAGATCTCCGGCTTCGACAATACGGTCCTCCCGTCATGCGTTTTAAGCTTCGTCAGGTGGCTCCTGCCAAGCTGCTGAGTGAATACTTTGGACCCTCGGTTTCGCTCTATCGCCTCTTCAATGAGGCGTGTGTTGGAGCTCCGAAGGTCGCGCCGTACCATCTTCGCAATTCGCTTGTTCAGGTCTGACCTCTCCGACGAAGTCGCTTGGGTGGTTTTCCGTCTTCTTGTCATCAGCCCGAGAGTCTCAGCCGAGAGTTTAGATTTCTTGCCAGTACGCTGTTTTTTGCAGAACTAATGCCCTCGTCCCTCAACGTTTCGACCAGATTGTGTAGGGTCTCGTTAGCGTCATCAGTGGGTTCCAAAGCAACAAATCCGTCCCCGAGAAGCTGCTGGAATTTCTCGGTGCCCGCCATGATTTGGATTGGGTTAGGACGGAGCGTGGACTTCATCAGACGGTTTCTTTCAAGCTTTAAGTTGATATTCAGAGAGCCTCGGAGGAGTCGGTGATCAGATCCGGTATTGAACCTGTTGATCACTGAGACATCTCTGAATATGTGCTTGCTATCCGTCATGATGAAGTCGATCTCATTTTTGGTCACAGTATCGGGACTTTGCCATGTCCACTTCCTTTGAGGCTGTTTTTTAAAGAAGGAGTTCATTAAGAACAGCCCCTCTTTCTCGAGGAAGTTGACAAGCATTTGCCCCCTGTGATTCCTAACTCCATAACCATGCGGTCCTATCCGGGATTCGTTGCCAGTCTGGGTTCCCACCTTGCCGTTAAAGTCTCCCATAACAACGTTGAAATGAGCCTTAGTGGTGTTATGCAAGGCTTTGGATATGTCTTCGTACATATCCTCCACTTCATCATCTGAGTGTGCCGAGGTCGGTGCGTATACCTGAATGATCTTCATGCTGTAACGCTTTGACAGCCGAATGATCAGGTACGCTACCCTGGTCGACACACTGGAGATTTCTTCGACGTTGTTAGAGAGGACCTTATTGACGAGGAAGCCTACGCCGCCCTGGGATGTTTTATCACCCTCGCGAAAGTAGAGAAGATGGCCCGAATCTAGGGTTACGGTGTCCTCCCCCTCTCTACGAACTTCACATAACCCTAGAACATGCCATTTAATGTTCTCTAACTCCACTTCCAACTGCGCTAGATGGTGGTCAAGCCTCAGAGTGCGTCCGTTAAACGTTGCCAGGGTCAGTTGTTTGTGGCAGCCTGAGGTAGCCCGGTGATTGTTAGCACCCCCTGCCCCGCCGTTACCATGGCCGCTGCCATGGCCAGGAATAGCTAGGCGGCCGGGAACTAGGGGCCGTTTCCTTTTTCGTACGATCATCATAAGGGGGGTAGTGCCCATAATCCCCACGCTGGGCATGCGGGTTGGGGATCGCAGTTCAGTGTGTGGTGATGGAGTTGTTCTACAGGGGGCGCTGCTGCCCGCCCCCCGGTTTTGTCCCTTTGTCGCCTCTTACGACACCCACGGGAAGAGTTGGGGTGGTGCAATTCTAGGCCGGCACCACACGGCGGTGTGAGTCAATATGCGTGTGAGTTAATATGCGTGTAAGTCAATATGCGTGTGAGTCAATATGCGTGTGAGTCAATATGCGTGTGAGTCAATATGCGTGTAAGTCAATATGCGTGTGAGTCAATGTGCGTGTAAGTCAATATGCGTGTGAGTCAATATGCGTGTAAGTCAATATGCGTGTAAATCAATATGCGTGTGAGTCAATATGCGTGTTATTCAATATGCGTGTGAGTCAATATGCGTGTGAGTTAATATGCGTGTGAGTCAATATGCGTGTGAGTCAATATGCGTGTGAGTCAATATGCGTGTGAGTCAATATGCGTGTGAGTCAATGTGCGTGTAAGTCAATATGCGTGTGAGTCAATATGCGTGTGAGTCAATATGCGTTTGAGTCAATATTGGTGTGAGTCAATATGCGTGTGAGTCATTATGCGTATAAGTCAATATGCGTGTGAGTCAATATGCGTGTGAGTCAATATGCGTGTGAGTCAATATTGGTGTGAGTCAATATGCGTGTAAGTTAATATGCGTGTAAGTCAATATGCGTGTGAGTCAATATGCGTGTAAGTCAATATGCGTGTGAGTCAATATGCGTGTGAGTCAATATGCGTGTAAGTCAATATGCGTGTGAGTCAATATTGGTGTTAGTCAATATGCGTGTAAGTCAATATGCGTGTGAGTCAATATGCTTGTAAGTCAATATGCGTGTGAGTCAATATGCGTGTGAGTCAATATGCGTGTGAGTCAATATTGGTGTGAGTCAATATGCGTGTGAGTCAATATGCGTGTAAGTCAATATGCGTGTGAGTCAATATGCGTGTAAGTCAATATGCGTGTGAGTCAATATGCGTGTAAGTCAATATGCGTGTGAGTCAATATGCGTGTGAGTCAATATGCGTGTGAGTCAATATGCGTGTAAGTCAATATGCATGTGAGTCAATATGCGTGTGAGTCAATATGCGTGTAAGTCAATATGCGTGTGAGTCAATATGCGTGAGTCAATGTGCGTGAGTCAATATGCGTGTGAGTCAATATGCGTCTAAGTCAATATGCGTGTGAGTCAATATGCGTTTGATTCAATATGCGTGTAAGTCAATATGCGTGTGAGTCAATATGCGTGTGAGTCAATATGCGTGTAAGTCAATATGCGTGTGAGTCAATATGCGTGTGAGTCAATATGCGTGTAAGTCAATATGCTTGTAAGTCAATATGCGTGTGAGTCAATATGCGTGTGAGTCAATATGCGTGTGAGTCAATATGCGTGTGAGTCAATATTGGTGTGAGTCAATATGCGTGTGAGTCAATATGCGTGTAAGTCAATATGCGTGTGAGTCAATATGCGTGTAAGTCAATATGCGTGTGAGTCAATATGCGTGTAAGTCAATATGCGTGTAAGTCAATATGCGTGTGAGTCAATATGCGTGAGTCAATGTGCGTGAGTCAATATGCGTGTGAGTCAATATGCGTCTAAGTCAATATGCGTGTGAGTCAATATGCGTTTGATTCAATATGCGTGTAAGTCAATATGCGTGTGAGTCAATATGCGTGTGAGTCAATATGCGTGTTATTCAATATGCGTGTGAGTCAATATGCGTGTAAGTCAATATGCGTGTGAGTCAATATGCGTGAGTCAATGTGCGTGTGAGTCAATATGCGTGTGAGTCAATATGCGTGTAAGTCAATATGCGTGTGAGTCAATATGCGTGTAAGTCACGCATATTGACTCACACGCATATTGACTTAGCAAATATTTTAGTTTTATTTTTCTTATAAGTTAACGACATATTAATTTCTTTTGATGTCTGTAAAATACTATTCACCTTGTTTCCAAAAAGAAAAAAAATATAAAAAGGGTTGCTATTTTATGTTTTTTTATTATATAACACAATGTTTGGGTATGTTTAAAAAATATATTAATACATGTTTGCTTTGTTTGTAATTTTATAAATTTATTGTTTTTAAATTCTTATACTACCAATTTAATTTTGCATGCTATCATAGTTAGCTGAATAGGATGAGCCTAACATTATTATAACATCTCCCCATGTACCCTGTTCATACGCAAAATAAATATATTCTATTCTATTCTATTCTATGCGTGTGAGTCAATATGCGTGAGTCAATGTGCGTGTGAGTCAATATGCGTGTGAGTCAATATGCGTGTAAGTCAATATGCGTGTGAGTCAATATGCGTGTGAGTCAATATGCGTGTGAGTCAATATTGGTGTGAGTCAATATGCGTGTGAGTCAATATGCGTGTAAGTCAATATGCGTGTGAGTCAATATGCGTGTAAGTCAATATGCGTGTGAGTCAATATGCGTGAGTCAATGTGCGTGTGAGTCAATATGCGTGTAAGTCAATATGCGTTTGAGTCAATATGCGTGAGTCAATGTGCGTGTGAGTCAATATGCGTGTGAGTCAATATGCGTGTAAGTCAATATGCGTGTGAGTCAATATTGGTGTGAGTCAATATGCGTGTAAGTCAATATGCGTGTAAGTCAATATGCGTGTGAGTCAATATGCGTGTAAGTCAATATGCGTGTGAGTCAATATGCGTGAGTCAATGTGCGTGTGAGTCAATATGCGTGTGAGTCAATATGCGTGTGAGTCAATATGCGTGTAAGTCAATATGTGTGTGAGTCAATATGCGTGTAAGTCAATATGCGTGAGTCAATGTGCGTGTGAGTCAATGTGCGTGTAAGTCAATATGCGTGTGAGTCAATATGCGTGTGAGTCAATATGCGTGTGAGTCAATATGCGTGTGAGTCAATATGCGTGTGAGTCAATATGCGTGAGTCAATATGCGTGTGAGTCAATATGCGTGTGAGTCAATATGCGTGTGAGTCAATATGCGTGTGAGTCAATATGCGTGTGAGTCAATATGCGTGTAAATCAATATGCGTGTGAGTCAATATTGGTGTGAGTCAATATGCGTGTGAGTCAATATGCGTGTAAGTCAATATGCGTGTGAGTCAATATGCGTGTAAGTCAATATGCTTGTGAGTCAATATGCGTGTGAGTCATAATGCGTGTAAGTCAATATGCGTGTGAGTCAATATGCGTGAGTCAATATGCGTGTGAGTCAATATGCGTGTAAGTCAATATGCGTGTGAGTCAATATGCGTGTAAGTCAATATGCGTTTGAGTCAATATGCGTGTAAGTCAATATGCGTGTGAGTCAATATGCGTGTAAGTCAATATGCGTGTGAGTCAATATGCGTGTAAGTCAATATGCGTGTGAGTCAATATTGGTGTGAGTCAATATGCGTGTGAGTCAATATGCGTGTAAGTCAATATGCGTTTGAGTCAATATGCGTGTAAGTCAATATGCGTGTGAGTCAATATGCGTGTAAGTCAATATGCGTGTGAGTCAATATGCGTGTAAGTCAATATGCGTGTGAGTCAATATTGGTGTGAGTCAATATGCGAGTGAGTCAATATGCGTGTAAGTCAGTATGCGTGTGAGTCAATATGCGTGTGAGTCAATATGCGTGTGAGTCAATATGCGTGTGAGTCAATATGCGTGTGAGTCAATATGCGTGAGTCAATATGCGTGAGTCAATATGCGTGAGTCTATATGCGTGAGTCAATATGCGTGTGAGTCAATATGCGTGTGAGTCAATATGCGTGTGAGTCAATATGCGTGTAAGTCAATATGCGTGTGATTCAATATGCGTGTGAGTCAATATGCGTGTGAGTCAATATGCGTGTGAGTCAACATGCGTGTAAGTCAATATGCGTGTGAGTCCATATGCGAGTAAGTCAATATGCGTGTTAGTCAATATGCGTGTAAGTCAATATGCGTGTGAGTCAATATGCGTATAAGTCAATATGCGTGAAAGAAATCAGTCGTTATGCGTTTACACGCAAATCCCTCAAATTGTTTGTTTCTTATTTAATTTTGTTGTAGTATGTCTAGTCTATTCTTAAACTGGGTGACACTTTGTGCTGTTATAATTTCTTCGGGCAGTTTATTCCAGGCATCAACTGTTGCTCAAAAGTGTTTATGGGGGTTGTTATGGGAGATTATTTTAGTGAGTTTACGATTGTGTCCTCCCAAATGCGGATTTTTTGGTGTTTGTCAAAATCCTTTCAAAGCTCTGTATGTCATAGTGACCAGTGAGAATTTTGAAAATTTCTATCATATCTCCCCGTATTGTTTTCTAAAGTTTACGCGAACACTACACATTGAAATGAAACAACTTTTACGGATCTACTCGCGTTTATTTTGCACATTACTTATTTAATGTTTATCCTGACGTTTCGAACCCTTTGCAGGGTCCGTGGTCACAGGGAGACTGAGGTGTTGGTCATCTCATAATTAGTTGGTAGCTTGTATACCCTCATTTAAATTTAATCAGGTGCGTTCCGTTTTACGCAGAAAGAGCTTACAGTATCTTTTGGTCTGGCAGTATGGTGTCGGGGCTGGGATTTAATATTTTGTATGATGGGATCCCAGGCTGGTGGTAGATTCCAACCATCTTCTCTATTAAAATTAGGATGTTTTTTAATTTCAATAGCCTCGCGTATCATCCTAGGGATGAATCGTTGTTCTTTAACGAGTATTTGTGGTTTATCAAATCTGATGTAATGGTTGGGCCCCTCTAGGGAATGTTCGCATACTGCAGACTTATTTTCGCGCCTATGCTTGACGTCGGCTATATGTTCTTTATGTTCTTACATCGGGCAAACAAAGAGAAGTATAGGAACCCGTGTTAAAGAACTGTAAGCTCTTTCTGCGTAAAACGGAACGCACCTGATTAAATTTAAATGAGGGTATACAAGCTACCAACTAATTATGAGATGACCAACACCTCAGTCTCCCTGTGACCACGGACCCTGCAAAGGGTTCGAAACGTCAGGATAAACATTAAATAAGTAATGTGCAAAATAAACGCGAGTAGATCCGTAAAAGTTGTTTCATTTCAATATCTCCCCGTTCTCTTATATCCTTTAGGCTGTTTTAGGAACTTTAACCTTTCCTCATACTGCATGTTCATAAGTTGTCTTGATATTTTTGTAACCCTTCTCTGCACATTCTCAAGCAAGTCTCTAACGAAACAGGGGTTCTAGACTTGGAAGACATATTCCAAATATAAGTTAGTTCGTTCATACGCAAAATGACCAATACGCATAAAGAACAACGGGAAATACTAATTTTGACATACACGCGTAACGACCAACACGCATAATGATAAGTTATTCTAAATTAGTGGATGTATCTTGCACCTGAATAACCCTTTTATCCAATACACTCTTACTTTGAAACGCGATCGTGTTGGGTCCCAGGACAACCGCCTGGAAGAGATCCCTGGCGCGCTGTTCCGGCTGCCCGCGCTGCAGTCGCTCGACGTCAGCAACAACAAGCTGCGCACGCTGCCGCCCGCGCTGTGGACCGCGCCGGCGCTGCGGGACCTCAACGCCGCGCTCAACCATCTGCGGGACCTGCCCGGCGGACAGGTATACCACCACCCCTCACAGGCACCGGCAGGTATACCACCACCCCTCACAGGCACCGGCAGGTGTACCACCACTCCTCACAGGCACCTGCAGGTGTACCACCACTCCTCACACAGGCACCTGCAGGTGTACCACCACTCCTCACACAGGAACCGGCAGGTGTACCACCACTCCTCACACAGGCACCGGCAGGTGTACCACCACTCCTCACACAGGCACCTGCAGTTGCTGGACGTTCAACCACAAGCTGCGGGATCACGATGCTGCGCTTAGTCACTTGCGGGACCTGCTGAGGGGAGACGAGGTATACCATATAGGGGGCTAACTTACCTTAATGTACAAGTTTGCATTAAAAGAATAACAAAAAATGTTTATTTAAACACAGACACGAAACAATAGCGAAATACTTACTTAATTTTTATTGAATTCTTGCTGATCAAATATTCCTTAATTTTTTTTTGTAAAATAATCCTTTTCATTTATAATTCGTGGGCAGTTCTATATAATGTAATTTTTTTATTAGAAATTGCCATACGCCATATTTGCTGATTGAAGATTTTTACTTAAAATACAACTGGGTATTTATCTGCCGCGAAGCAGCTTTGTTTTGCATTGGCATATTCCGGTTGCTATGGTCGCTAAGTTAATTGTTGCTATAGTCTAAAATCGGCTTGTGACCCCTATTATTAATTGTGAATTTGACTGGTTAGATAATATAGAAACATTTTAGCAACAACTGTCAAAACGATTATTGTTAATAGAAATTGTATTGGAGTCGTGAACGCTACGACATCATTCTTTTGTTCCGTCAATTCAGTGTTTAAACACTAGAAAGATGGGCGGGGGGTCCGTTGACCCATTTTGAAGTTTAGCGTTCGATCATTTCGAAACTATAATTTTTTTTACCAAATCTTTCCGTGACTTTTAACAAAATGATTTATATTTTAATATTCTATTAAGGTTTTTGCCACATGATTATCTTAAACATAACATTTACCTAGAAAGACGGCGCCGGGTCATTTGATCCATACATACTATTTATGTGCATTGATTACTAGAATAACCGGCGTAAATTATTTAATATAGTATACAATTATTTTTACAAATTTTTCATTATCTGTTCAACTACTGTACAACGGCAACAACCATATTACAGTGGAAGAGGGCGAAGGCGGCAAGTGCGTGGGGATTCGCGCAATGCCAAGCTACGGGTAATGTGGATGAAAATGTGTCGTCGTAAATAAAATGATATAAAATTAAAAACGATGTTTAATTGTTAATCTCGACTTTTCTAAGGATCACAAATCCATCTTAAATCAAATGCTCGCTGCATAACAGTAAATAAAATTGTATAACGACAAGCGGTCATTCGACCTCTAGCCGTCCTTCTTGGTAAGATTATTTTTCATGCTTAGCTCAAATAAAATATAGGTCTATGTTTTAAAGAACCGTCACGTGATTTCATTTATTTGATAATGTTCTGGAATTATTTGTTGCCGCTGTCAACATCCCTATTATTAAAGGAAAATGTGTCGATCGCTGATTCCTGTGAAACGCCTTTGCCTCTAAGCTAGTTGTATAAGTTTGTCATTGAACCCTCCTCGCTCGGGCGCAGGCGGAGTGCGGCAGCCCGAAGCCCTCGTCGCCGGGCGCAGCGCCCGCGCCCGACGCTGTCAGCGACCACTCCGCCGACGTATCACATTCGGTGAGTTTATATACAAAAACACAAATGTTCAACAAATTTCCACGAGCAGGATTTGAACCTGCACCTTTCTGACATACCGGGTCAGGTGCTCTCCCAATTGAGCTATCGTGGTTCTTACCAGCCCGCCAAAATTATTCAACACTATTTACTTTTTACTTTGAAAGCCAAAGGCGCCCATTCAATGTTAACAACTACCGTCATTAACATCCGAGTTTATATACGTTACCAGTACTGGACTTTTTATGTTTTATTTCATATTTACTATACAGTTAGTAAAAGTAAATAGCCTATGACTGTCCCACTGGTGGGCCAAGGCCTTCATCATTGAAATCAAGTTGTTACTACAATTGATGGGTGATTGCTTAATCAGAATGCCTGTCGAATGCGGCTTGGTGATCACAAACCTGGGCTATGCACCGATTAAATGAATCTTCCATACATTTAATAATTACAAAAATTTCATATACGGCAGCGCCGTCTTCCGTAAGAGGAACCTCAAGTTATTAACTGGTTATCCATATAATGTCACTAGATGGCGGTAGTATAAATAGCATTTTAAATTAATAAGTTACGTTAAAGTTATTTGCTAGTACCTTTCTTATAGCCACAACTTTCGTCATCTTTTCAAAGAGCTCATTGGCCGAGCGGCTGCGACGACGCATCGCGCTTGAGAAATCCTATGTTCGATCTTTTGGAAATGAATAAATAACTTTTTGATTTTTATTTTCATTTATAAGTTTTTAATATGTTTTTATCAATCTTACAATTAATATTATACAGAAAAAAAATATATTAACTAGTTTTTTGTAAATATTATATATTTTTAGCGCCATCTATCGGGGAGAAGCGTAAACGCGCACGCAAACGTCTACTACCGCCATCTATTGTACAGGGAACCTAGTTTCCCATCTTTTTTCTATGAGAGGCACATCTATACCCAATATTATACATAGTCTATGTAGAAACCCTTCAGCCGAAAAAATAAACATCTTTTAAAAATAATTACCGTCGAATTTAGACCACTGGGCGACCACTAGTACAAATTGATGCGATAATACTTGGAATATTGGTTAATTGTTGTATAAATGGTGCGCAGGCGTCGTTGTCGCGCAGCCCGTCCATCGAGCGCAGTGAGAGCGAGCCCGCCGACGACGACGACGCGCCCGTCGCTATCGCGCACCGGGAGCATCACACCGTGTGAGTACCGACGTTGTGACGGCTGATGTAGTTTAAAATACGTTTGTTAGAAATAAAGAAATACATTTATTAGCACACTAAGTACAACAAAAGGACTTCTTGGCGGGAAAGTGAAGAGTCATGTCTGCGGTTTTGTTTTATTTTCTAAAATTTGTGTTATGTCGAATATTAATGTGAAATAATGGTGGATTATTAAACGTTAAGTGTTCGTAAGTACGCATGGGTGTTGGCAAATGAAACAAAACAGTGCAAAGGCACTTTTCAAATTCTTTCCAGACGTCTGCCCAAGGACTTAGTAAAGCCCCACATCTTTACTGAGATACTCGAGGGGCGGGAGGGTATATCATTTCTCACTTCTCATTTCTATTATCATACTTCATCATCTATACAAGAAGGAAATAAGAATAAGAATAATAAAAAAAGAAAAGAAATATTGTTTATTTATATATTACTTGTAAGAAAAATTACTTTGACACTGGCTAAATGTGCTAATTGTACGAAGCCATCAACTAAAGGAAAAAAAAGTACAACAAAAGTTAAGTACATGTCAAAAATATTATGATTACTTAGCTATACCTGATTTTAAGCAGAAATAGAGTCCCGATTCGAAGATAGTGCTAACTCTTATGGGACGAAGACTCTCCCAAAATTTCAAACTGGTGGCTGGTGGTAGATTCATTAGTCCAGTTTTAAACAATACTTTATTAATCATTATTCTAAGAGAATCCAATAAATAAATAAAAATAAACAAATAATTCTGTTTTTTTTATAGTTTTTAGCTTCAAACAGTACCCGTTAAGATTTATTTTGAACAAACGATTTAACGTACACTTTGATATGAAACAACTTTTACTGATTTGTCGCGATTATTTCACACTGAACGTGGTCTCCATGAGCGAGTGAAACGCAAGAAAACCCCTAATAGTAGTTTCAATTTAAACTTTATAAAACACTAGCGGCCGCTCGCGGTTTCACCCGCGTGGTTCCCGTTCCCGTGGGAATATCGGGATAAAAACTATCCTATGTGTTATTCTAGGTTATAAACTATCAGTATGTCGAATGTCATCCAAATCCATTCAGTAGTTTTTACGTGAAAGAGCAACAAACATCCATTCATACTTACAAACTTTCGCGTTTATAATATTAGTAGGAATATTAGATTTTGCCTTACATCCATTTAGTTACTAGTACAATAAATTTGACAAGTTACGTTTTAGTAGTACAATTACCTACCATTATTGAATTTGGTATCCATAACATGCGTACACCAGTTGTTCGGAGGCGGTGCGCGCGCACGAGTGGCGCGGCGAGCTGGAGCCGGAGGCCGCGCTGCCGGGCGGCGCAGGCGCATGCGCGGGCGCGGGCGCGGGCGCGGGCGCGGGCGCGGGCGCGGGCGCGGGCGCGGGCGCGTGCGCAGGCGCAGGCAGCCGGCTGCAGGCGCTGAACCTCGCGCACAACCAGTTCACGTGCGTGCCCGCCGCGCTCGCCTGCCGCGCGCCCGCCCTGACGAGGCTCAACATGGCGTACAACTCGCTCAGGTACAGAACAACTACTATATGTTTCTCTTGGAAGGAAAGTGAACAGTCGTGACTGCGGTTTTGTTTCATTTTTATTATCTACTAGCGGCCGCTCGCGGTTTCACCCGCGTAGTTTTCCCGTGGGAATATATCGGGATAAAAAGTATCCTATGTTTTAATCCAGGTTATGAACTATCTGTATGCCGAATTTCATCCGAATCCATCCATCCGTTGCAGCGTGAAGAAGCAACAAATATACACACATGCATACACACAAACTGTCGCATTTTTAATATTAGTGTGATATAAATGAAAATTAATGTTGCTAAACGCAAAACTCAAGAACGACTCGAACAATTATAGTAGGATAGTTTTAATAAGGAGAAAAAAAAATACTATTAACTTTTGACAGAACGAAGTCTGTCCGGGCAGCTAGTCTTGAATATTAATGTGAAATAATGGTGGATTATTAATTTTCAAATTCTTTCTAAAAGTCTACGTAAAGTTTCAGTAAAGCCCCAAATCTTTACGGAGATACTCAAGGGGTTGGGGGATATATTTTGTCACTTCTCATTACTGTTATTATTCATCATCATAATATATTAACAAAACATACGAGTATATTATCAATTTTTCTTGTAATTACTTTGACACTGGATAAATCGTTTAGTCGCATATTTCTTTTTTTATACTTAGCTCGGCAAATGACTCCATCCCACCTGATGTTAAGTGGAAATGAAGTCCAGACACGAAGACAACTGGTGCAACGTGGAAATAAACCAAACGAAACCATCAACTAGAAAAAAAGTACCACTTTTTGTTTATTTCTTTTCAGAAATTCACCACTATAGTTCTCATTGACAAAGTAGAAGAGCGCTCGAAGTTCAAATTCCTGGTCGAGCAAACTGTGTTTCGAATTGAATAGACCTCAATATTGGATGGAACGTAGCTCCTACACTAATTTGTGTATGTTGTCAGGTCGATGTCGTACGTGACGTCGTACCCCACCAGCCTGCGCCAGCTCGACCTCAGCCACAACGAGATCACCTGCTGGCCCAGCCTGCCGCAGGTACTCACCGCAAGATATCAACTTTATGAACGGGTTCTAATTGGAGCTAAGAATTCATTTTATTTTCAATAAATATTGTGTGTGTGGTTTTCACACTTACTACAATTAAATACACTTTTTAAGCTGTTAAAGTTGTACACATTCTATGATGTCTAATTGTAAATAATTAAATTACATTTTTTTTTAATTAAAATTAAAATTAATAAAAATTTGAATTTGAATTTACACGAAGTACAAATGCGAGTCAGTAAATTATGTCTTTTCGAGCCTGAAGGTTAGGTAAATAGACCTATTTAGATTACTGATATTTTTACACTCGGTTCTGATCAATCAAACAAATAATTATACAGTTCCAGAAAATTCCAAACGCGTCGCTTAAAAATGTTTAAAAAATTTTTTATTGTTGTAGCTTTGCGTCTTTCAAAAGAAATACAGGAAATATGAATGAATATCTCCTTCCAGATCGAAACGTTCAGTTCGTCGGAGGGCGACCCACTGGCATGTTACTGCCCCAACTCCCCGGCGGCCCGCGCCCGTCCGCGCTCCGGCGGGTCGGTGCGCGCGCAACTGCTTAGCGCTGCCTGCCCCGCCCGCCGGCATCTGCGGCTGGAGGGTCTCCGGACGCTGGTAGGTCCAACTCCTCAGACACCAACAGCTAGCGGTTCACACTAAGATCTAGAGCATAAGGCAGTGGTTCTGTATTTCTCTAGAAGACATCTGAGGCTAGAGGGACTCTGAACGCTGCTAGGCCCAACTCCTCAGACTTAAACAGCTGGCGGTTCACACTAACATCTAGGGTATAAGGCACTGGTGCTGTGCCCCGCCCGCTGGCATTTACGGCAAGAGGGGTTCCGGACGCTGTTAGGTCCAACTCCTCAAACACCAACAGCTGGCGGTTCACAATAACATTATGCCATTAGGCAGTGGCTCTGTATTTATCTAGAAGACATCTGCGGCTGGAGGGACTCCGAACGCTGGTAGGTCTAACTCCTCAGACTCGAAACAGCTGGTGGTTCATACTAGCATCTAGGACATAAGACACTGGTGCAGTGCCCCGCCCGCTGGCATCTGCGGCAAGAGGGACTCTGGACGCTGGTAGGTCCAACTCCTCAGACACCAACAGCTGGCGGTTCACACTAAGATCTAGGGCATTAGGCTTTGGTGCTGTATTTATTTAAAAGACATTGCGGCAGGAGGGACTTCGGACGCTGGTAGGTCCAACTCCTCAGACTCAAACAGCTGGTGGTTCATACTAGCATCTAAGGCATAAGGCACTGGTTCAGTGCCCCGCCCGCTGGCATCTGTGGCAAGAGGGGTTCCGGACGCTGGTAGGTCCAACTCTTAAGACACCAACAGCTGGCAGCTTACACTTAGATATAGGGCATTAGACGCTGGTGCTGTGCCCCGCCCGCTTGCATCTGCGGCAAGAGGGACTCCGGACGCTGGTAGGTCCAACTCCTCAGACACCAACAGCTGGCGGTTCACACTAAGATCTAGGGCATAAGGCACTGGTGCTGTATTTATTTAAAAGACATCTGCGGCTGGAGGGACTCCGGACGCTGGTAGATCCAACTTCTCAGACTCAAACAGCTGGTTGTTCTTACTAGCATCTAGGGCATAGAGCACTGCTTCAGTGCCCTGCCCGCTGGCATCTACGGCAAGAGGGATTTTGGACGCTGGTAGGTCCAACTCTTAAGACACCAACAGCTGGCAGCTCACACTTAGATCTAGGGCATTAGACGCTGGTGCTGTGCCCCGCCCGCTGACATCTGCGGCTGGAGGGACTCTGGACGCTGGTAGGTCCAACTCCTCAGACTCAAACAGCTGGTGGTTCATAGTAGCATCTAGGGCATGAGGCACTGGTTCAGTGCCCCGCTGCTGACATCTGTGGCAAGAGGGACTCCGGACGCTGGTAAGTCCAACTCTTAAGACACCAACAGCTGGCAGCTCACACTTAGATCTAGGGCATTAGACGCTGGTGCTGTGCCCCGCCCGCTGGCATCTGCGGCAAGGCAGACTAGACGCTGGTAGGTCCAACTCCTTAGACACCAACAGCTGGCGGTTCACACTAAGATCTAGGGCATTAGGCACTAGTCCTCTGCCCCGCCCGCTTGCATCTGCGGCAAGAGTAACTCCGGACGCTGTTAGGTCCAATTCCTTTGACTCCAAAGGCTGGTGGTTCACACTAACATCTAACGCATTAGGTATTGGTTTTGTACCCATCTAGAAGACATGTTCGGCAAAAGGGACTCCAGACGCTGGTAGGTTTAACTCCTCAGACACTAACAGGTGGCGTTTCACATTAACATCAAAAACATTAGGCACTGGTGCTGTGCCCCACCCGCCGGCATCTGCGGCTGGTGGGACTCTTGACGCTGATAGTTTCAACTCCATAGATATCAAGAGCTTGTAGCAGAGGGTATTCTACTTTACTCCGCAGTTTAGAAACGTTCGGCCGGCGCGCCCTCACGGGAGGCGTAAGACAATAATAGGTTCCCGCTCGGTTCGCACGCTCCATGTCGCGCGTCGTTGCGCGTAAAACGAACGATCATTTCTGTAATTTTTGGGCACGGAACAAGGACTACTAAACAATCTTATAATCCGTATAAAAGATACTGTTGTGTTTACAGGTGTCTAAATAAAAGAAAGAACAATTAATCGAAATTTAACTTAAATATATCCATGAATGGGAACCCTGCGCTCCAGTCGTCAAATCGATATTGAATCGGCGTTGCCCAACGGAACATGAACGCTCGGGTCACACGATAAGCTTCAATTTCGCGTGAAAGTCATAAGAGTAGGCAATTTTTTATACCTAAACTTGACTTTTGTTAGAGAGTGAGTCTTCTGTACGGTAGTACTATTAGTTATTCTGTGCTTGTAGGTAACTTTGAGGCTGTGGACGCTGGTAGGTCCAACTAATTTTACTAGATCTCATTACTCTTGAAACTAGATCACAGCAAAACAACGTTTCTCGGCAGTACAGGTGTGATTGCCATTCATTTTGATTGTATTAAATACGGCCTACCATTAGACATATGTTTTGGTTTGTCTCAGATCCTGTCGAACAACCTGCTGACGCGCATCCAGCTAACGACCGACGACGACGGGCTGCTGGACGAGCCGCGCCGCGACGCGAGTGACGACGCCTGGGTAAGCACTAGATATATGCAATGCAGTATTGGGTTTATGGACGCCACACACGACTTTAAAGTTTATACTGACTGGGCTAATGATGATGATGGAGAAAGTTATGGGTCCTCAAGCCGATTGGTAGATCATAGAGTTGAGTGAACGAAAACAAAACTACTGACGCGAACCAATTTCCATCACAAGCCTATTAGCTTTCTGGATAAGCTATTGACAATTTCTTTCTTTAAAACGTTTTTAGGGTTCCGTAGCCAAATGGCAAAAAACGGATTCGTCATGTCTGTCTGTCCGTCCGTATGTCACAGCCACTTTTTTCTGAAACTATAAGAACTATACTGTTGAAACTTGGTAAATAGATGTATTCTGTGAACCGCATTAAGATTTTCACACAATAATAGAAAATAAAACAATAAATTTTGGGGGTTCCCCATACTTAGAACTGAAACTCAATTTTTTTTTCATCAAACCCATACGTGTGGGTATCTATGGATAGGTTTTCAAAAATGATATTGAGGTTTCTAATATAATTTTTTTCTAAACTGAATACTTTGCACGAGAGACACTTCCAAAGTGGTAAAATGTGTGTGTGTGTGTGTGTGTTTCCCCTGTAACTTCTAAAATAAGAGAATGATAAAACTAAAAAAAATATATGATGTACATTATTACCATGCAAACTTCCACCGAAAATTGATTTGAACGAGATCTAGTAATTAGTTTTTTTTTAATACGTCATAAATCGTGAACAGCAAGTTGATGTATTTCTGTTACCGCTATATCAACAAATACTAAAACAGAATAAAATAAATATTTAAGTGGGGCTCCCATACAACCGACATGATTTTTTTTTTACCGTTTTTATAGATAATGGTACGGAACCCTTCGTGCGCGGGTCCGACTCGCACTTGGCAGGTTTTTTTGTATAATGATTTATTTCTCTAACATGTACCTTTGCTGCTAATAGAATCCGGTATCTTTGGATTTGACATAACCTAATTTTTTATTTAACGGAATATTTTTCTATCACTTTTGTATGTTAGTTTTTGACTTTAGCTGTATCCCCCACGATATGTTCCCCCCGCAGAGCTCGGGCTGCGCGCTGCGGTCGCGGCTGGTGTTCCCGCAGCTGTCGATGCTGGACGTGTCGTGCAACCTGCTGCGCGCCGTGCCGCCCGCGCTGCACGCGCTCGCCAACCTCGCCGTGCTCAACCTCAGCGGGAACCGCGGTACTGCACGACACGCACTCACATACCACACCACCAGAGACCCACACAAACACTCACTAATAATCAATGATAATATATGAAGATGAAAACGACGTCTGAAGTTTCACAAGTTTGACTAATTAGGTAGACAGGCACCTTTATTTATAACTAGCGGCCCGCTCGCTGTTTCACCCGCGTGTTTTCCGTTCCCGTGGGAATATCGGGATAAAAGTATCCTATGTTTTAATTCCTGTGTGGTGCCGGGGATAAAGAATTGCCGACTAAGGGACCATTCCAGAGGATGGGCAGCAGCATCTCTCTGAGGTTACCCTCAACCTACTGCGATCGCCAACCCGCCTGCCAAGCGTGGCGATTACGGCTAATACCCCTCATATTCTTGGGGGAGGCCTTTGTCCAGTGTGAGTGTGCAGCAGTGGACGTCTTTTGGCTGAGATGATGATGATGATGATGATGATATTTTAATTCAGATTATAAACTATCTGTATGCCGAATTTCATCCAAATCCATTCAGTAGTTTTTACGTGAAAGAGTAACAAACATCCATCCATACTTACAAACTTTCGCGTTTATAATATAAGTAGGATTGCTTAACTTCAGATGAATCTTGTTTAAATTATTACGTGCGTACCACCTTACCGCTCGACCACGACTACTAACATCTTGCGACGCGGCATACGGATTTCTAGTTCATTGCGTTTTTTTTATCACTGCTGACTATGACTGCCGTAGTATAACGCGCAATGAATTAGTAATCAGTTCGCCGCGTCGCAAAACGCTCGTACTCGTGGCAGAGACCTTACGTACCTCCCGCCCCGCGTACCTACGGCAGGCGAGGACTCAGTTAAGCGGTCAAACTATAATGAGAGCTATTCGTAGACATAATAATCCAAAATGTAATCCATTTTAAGTAGACATTCGTGGACGAACTAATAAATAAATAAATAAATTCTCCAAATTCTCCTACTTACCTTACCTCCTCCCCCCCCATTTTCAGTACTTTTGTTCTTCGCAGTAACAATTTTCGATCTCCGAATAATCTTTTGGTACGTCCCCCAGACATAACCGACTTACCCCCCCAAATGGGCCTGCTCTCCCGCCTGTGGAACCTCAGCGCGAGCGGCTGCTCCCTGCAGGAACCGCTGCGGTCCATGCTGCGTGCGGGACGCTGCCGGAGCGCCGACGTCGTCGGGTACCTCAAGTCCGTGCTGCAGGAGGCGCGACCCTACCCCAAGCTCAAGCTCATGCTGGTGGGGCAGCAGGTATACTCTCACACCTCAGCTGCAGGTATACCCTCACACCACACCTGCAGGTATACCCTCACACCACAGCTGCAGGTATACCCTCACACTACAGCTGCAGATATACCCTCACACCACAGCTGCAGGTATACCCTCACACCACAGCTGCAGGTATACCCTCACACCACAGCTGCAGGAGGCGCCACCCCTACCCCAAGCTCAAGCTCATGCTGGTGGGGCAGCAGGTATACCCTCTCACCACAGCTGCAGGTATACCCTCACACCACAGCTGCAGGAGGCGCGACCCTACCCCAAGCTCAAGCTCATGCTGGTGGGGCAGCAGGTATACTCTCACACCTCAGCTGCAGGTATACCCTCACACCACACCTGCAGGTATACTCTCACACCACAGCTGCAGGTATACCCTCACACTACAGCTGCAGATATACCCTCACACCACAGCTGCAGGTATACCCTCACACCACAGCTGCAGGTATACCCTCACACCACAGCTGCAGGAGGCGCGACCCTACCCCAAGCTCAAGCTCATGCTGGTGGGGCAGCAGGTATACCCTCTCACCACAGCTGCAGGTATACCCTCACACCACAGCTGCAGGAGGCGCGACCCTACCCCAAGCTCAAGCTCATGCTGGTGGGGCAGGAGGTATACCCTCTCACTACAGCTGCAGGTATACCCTCACACAACAGCTGCAGGTATACCCTCACACCACAGCTGCAGGTATACCCTCACACCACAGCTGCAGGAGGCGCGACCCTACCCCAAGCTCAAGCTCATGCTGGTGGGGCAGGAGGTATACCCTCTCACTACAGCTGCAGGTATACCCTCACACCACAGCTGCAGGTATACCCTCACACCACAGCTGCAGGTATACCCTCACACCACAGCTGCAGATATACCCTCACACCACAGCTGCAGGTATACCCTCACACCACAGCTGCAGGTATACCCTCACACCACAGCTGCAGGAGGCGCGACCCTACCCCAAGCTCAAGCTCATGCTGGTGGAGCAGCAGGTATACCCTCTCACCACAGCTGCAGGTATACCCTCACACCACAGCTGCAGGGGGCGCGACCCTACCCCAAGCTCAAGCTCATGCTGGTGAGGCAGGAGGTATACCCTCTCACTACAGCTGCAGGTATACCCTCACACTACAGCTGCAGGTATACCCTCACACCACAGCTGCAGGTATACCCTCACACCACAGCTGCAGATATACCCTCACACCACAGCTGCAGGTATACCCTCACACCACAGCTGCAGGAGGCGCGACCCTACCCCAAGCTCAAGCTCATGCTGGTGGGGCAGCAGGTATACCCTCTCACCACAGCTGCAGGTATACCCTCACACCACAGCTGCAGGAGGCGCGACCCTACCCCAAGCTCAAGCTCATGCTGGTGGGGCAGCAGGTATACCCTCTCACCACAGCTGCAGGTATACCCTCACACCACAGCTGCAGGAGGCGCGACCCTACCCCAAGCTCAAGCTCATGCTGGTGGGGCAGGAGGTATACCCTCTCACTACAGCTGCAGGTATACCCTCACACAACAGCTGCAGGTATACCCTCACACCACAGCTGCAGGTATACCCTCACACCACAGCTGCAGGAGGCGCGACCCTACCCCAAGCTCAAGCTCATGCTGGTGGGGCAGGAGGTATACCCTCTCACTACAGCTGCAGGTATACCCTCACACCACAGCTGCAGGTATACCCTCACACCACAGCTGCAGGTATACCCTCACACCACAGCTGCAGATATACCCTCACACCACAGCTGCAGGTATACCCTCACACCACAGCTGCAGGTATACCCTCACACCACAGCTGCAGGAGGCGCGACCCTACCCCAAGCTCAAGCTCATGCTGGTGGAGCAGCAGGTATACCCTCTCACCACAGCTGCAGGTATACCCTCACACCACAGCTGCAGGGGGCGCGACCCTACCCCAAGCTCAAGCTCATGCTGGTGAGGCAGGAGGTATACCCTCTCACTACAGCTGCAGGTATACCCTCACACTACAGCTGCAGGTATACCCTCACACCACAGCTGCAGGTATACCCTCACACCACAGCTGCAGATATACCCTCACACCACAGCTGCAGGTATACCCTCACACCACAGCTGCAGGAGGCGCGACCCTACCCCAAGCTCAAGCTCATGCTGGTGGGGCAGCAGGTATACCCTCTCACCACAGCTGCAGGTATACCCTCACACCACAGCTGCAGGAGGCGCGACCCTACCCCAAGCTCAAGCTTATGCTGGTGAGGCAGGAGGTATACCCTCTCACCACAGCTGCAGGTATACTCTCACACCACAGCTGCAGGTATACCCTTACACCACAGCTGCAGGTATACCCTCACACCACAGCAGCAGGAGGCGCGACCCTACCCCAAGCTCAAGCTCATGCTGGTGGGGCAGGAGGTATACCCTCTCACCACAGCTGCAGGTATACCCTCACACCACAGCTGCAGGTATACCGTCACACCACAGCTGCAGCAAGCTTTTATTATCTAATACGTACTTGTTTGTTAACAGGGCATCGGCAAGACGAGCCTGCTGGAGTGTCTGCGCCAGGAGTCCGCCATCCAGCACCGCAGGAAACCCACCGACGTGAGTCTAGCACTAAACCAACTATCTAAGAAACGTTCTATCGAAGTTATGTTCTTAGAAAAATCTTCCGTTTGAAACGCTTTAATCAAAGTCTGTTTTGTATTTAGGGTAAACAATGTAAATAGATTTTTGAGATAAGGGAACTTGTTCTAACAAACCGCAGGTCTAGAGTGAGAGTTCAATGTAAGTTTGATGTTTCTTAAAATGTGTAATATGGAAATAGCAACAACTGATTAAAAACGTTCTAAGTATACAGGGTGTTTCTTGTAAGGTGTCAAGCCGATGCGGTGTTATGGGGGACTACCATATCTATCTTTTGAACCCCCATGTATGTTCAGCGATTTTTGATAGTTTGCGAGTTATAAATTTTTTAAGTATTTTTATGGAGTATACAAATAATACCCTGTCAAGTACCCTTTTTTATTTTATTATGGAAGCTTAGATTTTTACGCAGTTTAAAAAAATTGTCAGAAATACTGAAACTTCGTTTTTAGATTTATATTTGATACTAGAAAATACCATTTTGTTCAAGTTAATTAAATTATTTTTTTGTAACTTATATGAATATTAGGGAGATGATTATTTTACTCATAAAACTACAATTCATGGCAACTTAGTTAAAAAAAAAATGCAGCGAAATGTCTACCCAAAAACAACTTAAGTCACTTCGTAATACAATACTTGAAAAGATTTTAAAAAATATAGCTCGCAAACTACCTAAAATCGCTGAACATACATGGGAGTTCAATATATTGGTATGGTAGTCCCCTATCACCGCAAATTGGCTTGACACCTTACAAGAAACACCATTTATAAACAACTTGAATTCAGCATTGTTGATCACGCCATCTATGATTTTACATCGGAACTATAAACTATATGAAAACACTATTGCGTTACTTTTATGCTTCTATTAACAATGTTTCCTGTTTTTCTTAGGAATATTATGTAAGGGTTATTTAACATATAATATTTAATAATATATATTATAATAATTATTCCATTAGAGCGTGACCAGAAACCATGTGATCGATTTATAGCATTCAAATTAGTTCTAAAATAAAAACAGAAAAAGTATGTTTAATTTTTTAAATATATTTGATCTTTTATTCGTTTTATTCGGTACAATAACACTCTCGCTTACTATAATACTGCAATAAAATAAATTGAAATTATTTTTATTATATTAAAGTATTTAATTAATTTTAGATTATTACTTTAAAGCTCTTTGTAAACAATAGATGTAAGGGTATTGCAATAAAGATTTTATTATTATTATTATTATTATTATAATATTAAACCAGCTCCAATTTCCGGTTTCTGCAACGTTTTCTAATTATCACTACCAGATTTGTTTTCTTAAAATCTGTCCCAGCACTGGGCCAAGCGCATGGGCAACAAGTCGAGCCGCCGCAACCTGTCGACCGTGGGCGTGGACATCGGTGCGTGGGTGTACGAGAAGCAACGCTCCACGCGTGGGCCCGTCACCTTCCGCACCTGGGACTTCGGCGGCCAGCAGGAGTGAGTCCTGGACAGTCGCTACTGTTGATTATTATTATTATTATTTTGATCAGCCACTAGCACTTTACTCGCGACTTCGTCTGCATGGATTTGAGATTAAAAAGAAACTTTTTTTAATAAAATATATAGCCTATGCTACTCGCAAGGAATATAGCATTATATCAGTGAAAGAATTTTCGGAATCGGACCGGTACTTCCAGAGTTAACCCCGTCATACAAACAAACAAAATCACAAACGTTACATCTTTATTAATAGTAAAGATTAATAAATAAATAAATGTTTCCCACACTCACCAATTCTCTAGCCTCGAGAAAAGGTTATTTATGAAATTCGAGAAATGGTTAACTAGACAACGGGTAAACATACTAATATACTTAAATACATACTTATTATACATAGGAAACACCCAGACCCGAAACAATATAGAAAAACAGGTATTTCTAAAACCCGGGACCTCAGAGATGGCGACACCATGAAAATCGGCGTGCAAGCCACTCGACCAAGGAGGTCGTCATAGATTCACAAAGGCTTCCCCAAGGATCTCCAGAACGCCATAAATATATGAAATACCCTTAGGTACTACGCGACGCACCAGTACTTCGTGTCGCGGCGCTCGCTGTTCCTGGCGGTCTGGCGCGCCACCGACGGCCGCCAGGGGCTCGCCGCCGCCATCGGCTGGCTCAGGTACACGCACCATGGCACACCGCACACCGCACACCTCAAAACGTAGTCAACATTCAAACTCTACAACAAAACAAGAGAGGATTGTGGATTCGGAGACAGCCATTTCAGAGCGTTTACGACGCTCACTAGCGCCACCAATGAAAAAAAAACATATCTAGTAATTAGAGATAGAAAATCAAATTATGCTCAACAAACTATTGGAATGAAGTAATTTAACATTTTTTCGTCACCTAATGAACATCTGACATGTTATGGTTTAGTTAAATACGGCGTTATAGTTAATTTTAGCTGTAACGTCTTATTCAACATCATTAGGTGACGTAAAAATGTTAAATTACTTCATTCAAATAGTTTGTTGAGCATAATTTGATTTTCTATCTCTAATTACTAGATATGTTTTTTTTCATTGGCGGCGCTAGTGAGCGGCGTAATCGCTCTTATGGAGCTAAGGCTGAATTGTAATAAGTTGCTTGATAAAATGTACAACTTAAGTTGTTTTTGTCTTCTCATTTGTACCGTTGCTACAGTGCACAGTACACAATAGCCCTTGCATATTTGTTCACTGCAACAAATGCTAAGTGGAGTCCCCTTAGTTCGTAAATGTAAAAAAGACTGTTTTAACCTTTTTTATATGGGATAAAAAGTAGAGTATTTAATACGGTCTTATCGATGATAAAATGTTGTGTAAGACGACCGTATAGATCCGTCTAAAGCGTCCCCCGCGCCCGCGGTGTCCCCAGGTCCATACAAGCGCGCGCGCCGGGCTCGCCCGTCATCATGGTGGCCACGCACTACGACCAGGTTGCTAACGTGAGTATACATATTTGTAAATAATATACGTCATTGTTAATTCTATATTCTATTTTCTATTGTAATATTGATTTCAACCCTTTCGTGTGTTATCATTATTTATTTTATAGTTATACAGGGTGTTTGGAAGGTGGGTACAAAGCCTTAACGGGATGTTAGTATGGACCATCTAGAACATTTTGAGCCACACTTGTCTTAGACCAAGTCTGTTATTATTATTTTTTTTTGTTGATCTGCGATTTTAGTGCCAAAAATCCTAAATTTGCTAATTAATTGCTAACAACATTCAGTTTAAGTTAAAATGTCTATTTTTACAATTTATTTTATTAGTATAATGTGTCTCTAATCGTATCGAAGCATTTTTGAAGCACTATTGTTACCAAAAAATAAAGTTACAGGCCATTCAAAAGTGATAGAAAGTCTGGAAAAATAAATTTTCGACTTTAAATATCAATTTAAAAAATAAAGAAAATAGCTGCAGATGTTCAAACACATTTAAAAATATGCTAGGTTATTGCCCTTTCTTTTGAGATATGACTTACGCAGATATCTTACCATTTCTTGAAATTATGGTGCTTAAACCAGTTAAGAGTGATAATATCAATTTTTAAGGAGATTAAAAAAACATAATTTTTGGTGATCTAACTTTAATTTTCATGTTCAAAATGTCGTCCACCATTACGAATACATGCTCGAGCTCCGATCCGATCCGAACCCTTCGGAGACTTTGGGAGGGCACGGGAACGCGCACTTTTAAGTGTGCGATGCCGTACCCTCTAGAAATCCTCCGAAGGTAATTCGTTTCAACACGGCTTGAGGTACCCTTTACGTCCCTCTCCGCCCCAAAAAAGCCCGGTGAAGCTGAAAATGCCCCCTGGGGCAATCAGCAGTCCCTCTCCAAAAAAAAAAAAAAATGCTCGAGCACGTTTTCATATTTCAGTCGTGCTGATTTTTAGCATCATTATCATCACAGAATGGATTCTCTCCCATAATTCCTCCTTCGTAGAAATTTTCGCCGTGTAGACAAGTTTCTTTACCCGTCCCCATACAAAAAAATCTACCAACCAACCCTCCATTATGAAACGTATTGGACCTTAACTGTACGAGAACACCTCAATAATTGTTTTCCAGAGAGCTGGATCGGCAGAGACGGGCCAATTTCTTGGCCCGCAAGATCGCCTGACTTAACCCCGGTAGATTTTTTTTGTATGGGGACGGGCAAAGGAACTTGTCTATACGACGGAAATTTCTACGAAGGAGGAATTATTGAAGAGAATCCATTCTGCGTTTGAACGGATGAAACAAAAAATGATGCTAATAATCAGCACGACTGAAGTAAGAAAACGTGCTCGAGCATGTATTCGTAATGGTGGACGACATTTTGAACATGAAAATTAAAGTTAGATCACCAAAAATTATGTTTTTTTAATCTCCTTAAAAATCGATACTATCCACTCTTAACTGGTTTAAGCACCATAATTTCAAGAAATGGTAAGATATCTGCGTAAGTCATATCTCAAAAGAAAGGGCAATAACCTAGCATATTTTTAAATGTGTTTGAACATCTGCAGCTATTTTCTTTATTTTTTAAATTGATTAAAGTCGAAAATTTATTTTTCCAAACTTTCTATCACTTTTGAATGGCCTGTAACTTTATTTTTTGGTAACAACGGTGCTTCAAAAATGCTTCAATACGATTAGAGACACATTACACTAATAAAATAAATTGTAAAAAATAGACATTTTAACTTAAACTGAATGTTGATAGCAATTAATTAGCAAATTTAGGATTTTTGGCACTAATATCGCAGATCAACAAAAAAAAATAATAATAACAGACTTGGTCTAAGACAAGTGTGGCTCAAAATGTTCTAGATGGTCCATACTAACATCCCGTTAAGGCTTTGTACCCACCTTCCAAACACCCTGTATAATGATATAATACCTGACCCCCTTTTTATTAGAATATAATGTTAAAATAGCTGATTACTAAGGTGAGATGTCAAATGTTACACATCATGTGCGACTACTGTAAGGCTCGCTGGTTTTGTTTGGTACAATGTGTTTCCGTTTCCTTGTCGCAGTGCAGCCTGGCGGAGTGGGAGAGCCCGGAGGCGCTGCAGCGGCTGATCCGCTGCTCCGTGATGGGTGCACCCGACGCGGACAAGCGCGGCCTGCCAAGGGTGCTGGACTCCATCGAGGTGGGGGGGGCACTCAACATTAAGGACCTTAAAATGTTTTTCTTTTGTTTATATAATTTTTAACGCAAATTTTGTTGCGAACAAATTACAAAAACACAAATGTTGAAAAAATTTACACGAGCTGGATTTGAACCTGCACCCTTCTGACATACCGGGTCAGGTGCTCTCCCAATGGAGCTATCGTGGTTCTAACCAGCCCGCCGAAATTATTCAACACTATTTATTTTTTACTTTGAAAGCCAAAGGCGCACATTCAATGTCAACAACTACCGTCATAAGGACCTTCTTCAAAAACCCTGTTCGCAACTTAATTTGCCTGCGTAATCACGAATATGGCAGACAGTGTATAGAACCCCGGAAAGTTATAAACATACCTGAAAAGCACCAAGCAAGTTTTTTGGTTATTAAGTAAAATCACAAAGTTACAACCCCAGATCGACAAACAGCTGAAACAGTGTTCTTGGTCGTCAACCTCATGGTCCAAACGAAACAGAAGTCAAAACAAATCGAGGTCAAAAAAAAATGTTTTAAAATAGTTTGTTTTTAAATCTTTGTAAATATGATTTTGCATATTACCACTGTGTTCTTTGTACTTGGTTGCATAACTATGTTTCGGGATTATACACATACTACCATACACCCTGTATAACCATAATCACGCGCCTTACATATGTCTTTGAATTTTTTTTGGAATATAGTGTTTTTTTTTTCTTTTTTGCAATATTACAAAATTTCTTTAAAAACATGTTAGTGATGCTAAAACCTGCGTTCGCAATAACCCTGATAAAAAAGAGTGGCTGCCATCAGTTGGATGAGATGAGCCGAAAATCGAGATCCGTGACATTTTTTTCTGATATTGAGCCGTCAAACGAGCATACGTCATCATAATGAAGATGCAAAAACAATAAAAGGTTGTGTCTTTATTCATAAAATGTTATCGTATGTTGCATACGTGGGAGCGTAGCAAAATATGTTTGTAGCATTGTTGTGTTCCGGCAGCTACAGATAAGATAGCCAGTGCCTCACTAGTTGAGGATCCTGGGTGAAGTGCGCTTCCACCAGTTGGCCTTATCATCACTTAAGAGCGTTTACGCCGCACACTAGCGCCACTAATGAAAATTACGGCCACTTTTAACTATAACGCCATATTTAACTAAACCATAACATGTGAGGTGTTCATTAGGTGACGTAAAAATGCTAAATTACTTCATTCAGATAGTTTGTTGAGTATAATTTGATTTTCTATCTCTAATTACTAGATATGTTTTTTTTTTCATTGGCGGCGCTAGTGTGCCGCGTAAACGCTCTTAACGTCAGGTGAGATCAAGGCACTGTGCTTACTCGTTAATATATATATAAGATGCCGCTTTAGCTAGACTAATGGGTGGCCTATTTTTGAGAACTCTAGATAAGTTATTACTTCACTATTACTTATTATGTTAGACTAGCGGTCGCTCGCGGTTTCACCCGCGTGGTTCCCATTTCCGTGGGAATATCGGGATAAAAGCATCCTATGTGTTAATCCAGGTTATAAACTATCTGTATGCTGAATTTCATCCAAATCCATTCAGTAGTTTTTACGTGAAAGAGTAACAAATATCCATCCATACTTATAAACTTTCGCGTTTGTAATATTTAGTAGGATAAATGTCGCCCTCGATTTCGTCCGCGAAGACTACACTATCCCACAGGAACCTGTTACCGGGATAAAAAGTATCCTATATCCTAGTCCGAGTCATGGTCTTTCTATGTGCAAAGTTTGCATAAAAATCCGTTCAGCCATTTTCACGTGATGCGCGGTCAAATAAACAGTTAAACAGACAAACAGACAAACATTCTAAAAACTGTTGGAACGTGTTCTGTTATCGATTCTGAGTATCCCCAGCCAACTTTTTTTCGAACTACAGTAGAACCCGCTTAATACGATCACGCTTAATACGATTTCTCGCATAATACGCCATTTTACTTCAGTCCCTGCTACTTGAGACATCTTTACATACATTTCTTAACGCTTAATACGATTCGTCATCTCCTCATCTCCCGTTTAATACGCCTAATACGCCGACTCGCGCCACACGTATTATCTTTTGCGGCAAGCAGTCAGCGTAACATTGCTGAAAAACACTGATTTTAACGCTTCAAATGGCTGGATAGATCGTTTTAAAAGTCGCCACGGCATTTGTGTACCGTCACATCAGTGGGGAATCGGTGACAGTGGCACAACAAGATGCGGATACATGGATGGCAACACTTCCCGAATTGTGAATTGTTACTAAATTACGAGCCGCGAGACATTTTTAACGCAGATGAATTCGGTTTGTAATTGTATTTGTATAATTCAATACCTACATATACATATATTTTATTTTCCCTATCCCGCATAATACGCTTTCTCGCTTAAGACGCGTTTTTGGTTGGGTCCCTGTGAAATCGTCTTAAACGGGTTTTACTGTACTTCTATGTACAGACTTTCGAACCTCTTTAGCTTTATTATAAGTATAGATAGATGCTACAACTAGCAGCACAAAATCGGTCATTGTAAACATACTTGGGGGAGGCCTTTGGCCAGCAGTGGTCATCTTTTGACACATGATGATGATGACGACGATGATGGATGATGGTGTTGAACAGTGTTAATTGACGTCGCGCAGGTGTCCTGCAGCAGCCGCCACAACATCCGGCTGCTGGCCGACATCATCTACTCCGTCGCGTTCAGCGTCAAGCAGCCAGGTATGGGTCCTATTCAAAGAAAAAATCAATTAGAAAATAAATTATATTTTATTAAATAATAATTTATTGTACTAGATTTTCAATAGTCGCACATTATGTAACCATCACCCATCAATTCTGCCGCACAACTTATGAACGCAGTAAGTACAACTTACTGTGTCTGGATTGTGATATTTGAGGTGCTGACATTACGATCTATTTTCTCGGAACTGTTCATATGTTCTTACTGCGTTCATAAATTGCGCGGCCGAATTTTAGTGATGACTTGATTTCAATGACGGAGGCCTTTGCCTACCAGTGGGAGTGGGACAGATATAGACTATTTACTTACTAATTACTATATTATGTAGGAACGAAGTGGGTCGACCCTAGAGTTGGCGCAAACGACGTCTTCACTGCGGCGGTCTGCCATGTTAGGCTCCTCAAGTGGGTGTGACCATTATTATGACAACAGTGGCGGTAGCCAAAGTAACATTAAGAAAACGATAGCGAAGTTCGAAAAGAATAGAACGTATGGGATTGACATAAGATTGACCACGTGATTAAGCGCGGCTTATGTCAATCCCATACATTTATTCTTTTCCAACTTCGCTATCCTTTTCTTAATGTAACTTTGGCTAAGCCTACTGGGTGGCTATCTCGAGTTTCATTCGTAATTCGGTTATGTGTGGTTCAGCTCCCGCCTCCCTGTTCAAGCCCGAGGATAGGGATTCGGGGGAAGGAAGGGCCTACCCACTTCAAATCACTGTATATCCCGTTCACTAGGACTAGGATCACCGGTTTGGCAATCACCAGCCTTTACTGACCCAGTTCACAAGCGCTTTAAACCAGGTACAGATATGTACTTGGCCTAGTTATATGGCCATACCTACTTCCCTGTGTGGTGCCGGGGATAAAGAATTGCACCACCCCATCTCAACCCGTGGGTGTCGTAAAAGCCGACTAAGGGACCATTCCAGAGGATGGGCAGCAGCATCTCTCTGAGGTTACCCTCAACCTACTGCGATCGCCAACCCGCCTGCCAAGCGTGGCGGCAAATACCCCCCTGATGGGGGAGGCCTTTGTCCAGCAGTGGACGTCTTTTGGCTGAGATGATGATAATGATGACCTACTGAAGGAAACGGCCATAAAGACAAATAGAAGACTAATTAAAAGTTAAACTAATTTAACCTTTATCCCACTCCGTCTCCTACCGCCACCCCATTGTGGGGGAATGAATCGGGTATATTGGCGTCTCTTTCTCCCACTACGTCTCCCACCGTCACCGTATATTGGCGTCTCTTCTTCCCTCACTCCTGGCGGTCGCAGGCAGCAAGGAGCCGCTGCTGCAGCAGCCGGTGCCGGCGGCGTACATCGCGCTGGAGGAGTGCGTGGCGCAGCTGGCGCTGGAGCCCGCGCCCGTGCTGCACCACGACCAGTACCAAAAGCTGGTCAGTACCGTACTTATTTAACACGTCTTTTAGCTATGGAGAATAATAGGCGCAAGGATATTAAAGATAAGATAAAGATAAATCCTCCGTGCTTCCGAAGGCACGTCTTGCCGTCGGTCCCGGCTGCATTAGCAGTCGTTAACAACCACCGCACCGCACTGGGCCCGCGTGCTGGTTTACGGCGCGTTCTCCCTATCCATCCATAGAGAAGACTCGTGCCCCAGCAGTGAGGACATAATGCTGACGATGAAAGATAGATATTTTTGTTAGCGACGACGCGCCATGTATAATTAGTATTTTTGATATTTTGTCAACTCTTTTGAGGGTAATTGGGTGTCACACCTCTAGCAGGGCAATGTGCCTGCCATTTTCTCCAGCCCAGTTTGCAGCCAAAAGTACTGGGAGTGACACCACATTGCGGCTCGCGAATATAAAAACACGTGTTTAGCCATTTCATAGTTTTAAGTGTGTAATATTGAGGGTAGTGTGCAGTACCAATAAACATTATTTTACCAAAAAACGACGTGTAACCAGCATGCCTGACCACCTACAATTGTATTGCTTAACATCCGCCTAGGTCTGTAAAAAGAAAAAAAGGTGATATTGGAGGCCGAAGGCATCTCCTTTGTCTCAGTGTTGTGTGCGTTGTGTTGACCGTGGTGTGTGCGCGCGCGCAGGTGACGCAGTACATGCAGCAGCGCAACCTGCGGCCGTTCCGCGACGCGGCCGAGCTGCGGCAGGCCACTATGTTCCTGCACGAGAACGGTCAGACCACTGACATTATTTACTAAAGTTACATTTTCACTAGAGTAATAAATTATTAACAGAATTCGTACACACGCCAGCAGGTCAATATAGCCAAAACTGTCAAATTTCTCTAATCCATATTGATCCTTAAACCCAAGCAATACAGTTCAAAATGCATTGACGAAATTTGACATTTTGTGCTGTCGTCTGTAACATGTTTTTTTTATTTTGTTATACTCACTAAAAATAAACGGTATAAACGGTGTAAATAAAATGGTAAGAATGATAATAGTTACTCTAGTGCAATTGACCATGATAGTTTAAAAAGTTACATTTTGTTTATTTATAATTATACTGAGTTAGTAAGTATCTTTACTGTTGAATATAAAGACGCTTCCTCTCAACTTTTTATTTTTAATTGCGTGCCTGACAGGGTCCATAATTTGGTCTTTTATTATGTTACCATATCGTTAGGTACATTTTTTTTATACTTTGCACAGCAAATGACTACATTCCACCTGATGTTAAGTGAACATGAAGTCCAGACGCGAAGACAACTGGTGCAGCGTGAAAACAACGCAGCATCAGTCACCCTCACCCAACCGGCCCACAAGATGGCTCTTCACGCTTCGTTTGATTGACATTATGGTTTTGCAAATATATTGAGTTAGAGCATTATCAACGGGATTCTGACCATGTTTATTACTTATTCACCCGCGTTCTATTAGTCATAGCGTGATGTAATATAGCCTATAGGCTATAGCCTTCCTCAATAAATGGACAATTCAACGCAAAAATAATTTTTCAATTCGAACCAGCAGTTCCTGAGATTAGCGCGTTCAACCAAACAAACAAACATACTCTTCAGCTTTATAATATTAGTATAGAGAGTATCCGATATTTCGTTACAGTTGCATGCTCCATGATCACGGAATTACTGTAGTTATTGCGGGTGGCTTTTATGAGCGGACAAAACGATCTACCCTCTTTTTTTAGTCGTTTTTTGCGCTCGACGGCCTTACCACTGGTTTCTAAGTCACTTTTCAGTCGAAATTGCTCTCGACACAACACACAAATACAACATGTAACAGAAAGGTGTGGTCACAATGAAAAGATCCAAAGTGTATCCGATCTAGGTTTTGTATGTGTTGTTACTGAGACATAATTATTAACTTTAATTTGTCATGCAACTGTAAAATTTTCTTTTTTAAATGAAATTATATAAAATACATTTATTGGCACACACTACACAATTACACGATTTTTAAAAAATAGTTTTTTATTTCATAATAAAATACATAATATATAGTGAAACAACCCTAGAGAGTAATCTAAATACTTGTGTTGGAGTGTCTCCAGTTTTTACATTTTTATTGTTTTTATGATGATAAATATTTATATTAGTGAAGTCATGCGCGTCATGCGCGCATAAGCAAGCAGCAGTGATCATAAATGTAAGTACACAGAGGTTACTAAACCACTAGGGCTGTGACTTGTATATTTTATGTGACATCACAAGAGAATTCCGCTTGTGGAATTTTTTTCTACACTCTGTCTTTTTTAAATTGTAATTTGTTTGCAACAAAATTAATTATAGTAACTTGTGCCGTCAGCACAATATTCATAGCACGTAGCGTTCGTGGTAGATACTTAATAACGTGATGTAATAGAGAAACATGTTATGTAAATTAAGCAAAACTCATTAGTTCCTGTTTCGTGATTTTTCTACAATCAACAAATCTCCCCCGCCAATTTCTATGTTTATAAATTTATATATATACCTGTATTTTTAGTTATTAAACTAGTCAGAAATTATACTCCGATACATTAACCAGTTGTGTTATTATTTAACTACGGAGTCCGCAACATAACTCTACATACAAGTTCTAGATCGGATACACTTTGGATCTTTTCATTTCGACCACACTTTTCTGTTAAACGTAGTGTATTGAGTATTGAGTGTTCTGCGCGTGTGTTTCGTGCAGGCGTCCTGCTGCACTACGAGGACGCGTCGCTGAAGGAGCTGTACTTCGTGCGGCCGCAGTGGCTGTGCGACGTGTTGGCGCACGTCGTCAGCGTGCGCGAAGTCAACCCCTTCCGCAAGGACGGTGAGTGCGCCCGGGGAATCGGAAGGAGGGGAGGGAGAATCTAGAAGTTACCGATACCGCGCATGAAGTCGGCGACAAGTAACAGATGATGATATTCAGTATCATGATCAGTAACTGGGAGTAATACCGATTGTTGTACATTTTTGGGGGGAGACCTTTCATCAGCAGTAGACGACTTTTTGGCTAAGATGAATAACTATATTATTAACTGTTAAAACTACACCGTTAACTACGAATAATAATCCCTTCCGCTCAAACGGCCACTGGTTACTTTTGTAACCAAATCAAAATGGCTCAAAACGGCCATGGGCAGTATAGTAACCAAACGATCTTGCGTTCGTAAAAGTTCTTCTTATCTTTAAAATAAAGATTCGATTCGTTTGCTTTAACTTTTATATAATTCTGTATTAAATTCCTAACCTTTTATATTAAAGAAACACTCCAATCCAGTCCGCCATTTAATATACAAGAGCGTTTGAAATCTGACACCTGTCATCTGTCATTGTTATAGTATGTTGTGCCAAGTAATGTGTTTTAGTGAAATTAACTGCATTTTTTGGTATTACTGTTAAGAGAAGTGTAATACATTGTTAGAAAGCCTATTAAATACAGTATTTAATGATGTTATTATTTTATTTATTTCATTTATAATATTTACGTAGTAAATTTTTAAAATATTTTTTTTATTTATTTTTTATTTTTTTCCGGGACTGGTTAGACTTGTCTTTAAAATTACATATTTTATTAATCTTTTAATTATAATTGCTCATTTTTACAAATCTGATATAGTATTAAATACTCTTCATGGTGATATTATTATTTCAGACCTAAGTACCAGGTTAATTTAAAAATTAATTAAATAAAACTAAAAAATAAAATTTCCTTGTACTAAAAATCAACGCAGAATTTTAAAAACTTCCTAAAAAAAAATTTTTCCCGGGATTATGCGTGTTTTTTATTAATATAGCTTAGGAATGTGTTTACAATGCTTTTAAAATTGTAAAAAGTATAGGTCATTGATTTATATTTAGAAATATAAGAATTTTAATGAAGCAAAATGTCAAAAATGTAAAAAAAAAATTTAATGTTGATTATTTCCTATAAGAATCGTCTAATCCAAACAACACTATAACAGATGTAGTGTAATCTTATCAGCTTCAATAAAAACAACACTTAAATGCTACGCGCGCCAACGCAGAGTCATAAATAACGTTTTTTGTAAACAATTTTGTATATAGTTTACGCGAACACTACAATTCAATGTGTACGAACGTTCTTTCTCTGTATTGAGCATTTCAACATTAAAATGTTAACTATTAACCCCTTATTCATAAAAACTATTTAAGCATTATTTAGTTAAATATTGTTTTGTAAACGTCACACAAACGTCATTTTGAATTTGAAAAAAAGAGACAAAACAATGATTAACTAAATAATGTTTAAATAGTTTTTATGAATAAGGGGGTTAGTATTTAGTATCTACTTCGGTATTATAGAATTAAGTTTTAACGAACTACGGTAGATTCATCCATCGTTCGATATTTTAAAAACCATTAGGTGTTTAAATTTTAGGGATTCTATGCATAGTCTATCGGCTGTCGATATTTTAATTTCAGGTATTGTAAAACATTTAATTTATTTTATTTTTATTTCATTTGGGATAAAAAAGGAGAGTCCTCATAAAGTACCATGCTACGTATATAACTTGTTATTTAACATATTTGCTACATAGTGTGGAATTACCTTTAGGAAGTTATTGCAAAGCCAGCATCGTTGCCCACGGCTAACACCAGAGGGGTGAATCTTCCATACATTGAATAATTACAAAAATTTCATATACGGCAGCGCCATCTTTCGTAAGAGGAACCTCAAGTTACTAACCAGTTGGTTATCCATATAATGTCACTAGATGGCGGTAGTATTTAAATTAATAAGTTACGTTTAGTTATTTTCTAGTAACTTTCATATGGCCACAACTTTCATCATCTCCTCAAAGAGGTCATTGGCCGATCGGCTACGACGACGAATTATGTGAGAATCCTAGGTTCGATCCTTCGGATATGAATTAGATAACTTTTTGATTTTTATTTTCATTTATAAGTTTTTAATATGTTTTTATCAATCTTATAATTAATATTATACACAAAAAAAATATTAACTAGTTTTTGTAATTATAATATATATTTTTAGCGCCATCTATCGGGAAGAAGCGTAAACGCGCACGCAAACGTCTACTAACCGCCATCTATTGTACGGGGAACTTAGTTCCCATCTTTTTTTCTATGAAAGGCACGTCTATACCCAATATTATACATAGTCTATGGCTCACACTACCATGTCGTCCAGGTATAATGCGCACGGAGGAGCTGGCGCACGTGTTCAAGGCGTCCCCCGCTGCTCGGCGGCGAGGAGGCGGCCGGCCTGGCGCTCTCGCTGCTCAACAAGTTCGAGTTGGCGCTGAGCTGGGACGCCAGGCTGCTGCTGGTGCCGCCCCTGCTGCCCGATGACCCGCCTCTGGCTCCGCAGGTCAGTAACGCACGGGGGTTGGTAACGCAAGGCTGCTGCCGGTGCCGCCCCTGCTGTCCGATGAGACGCCGCTAGCGCCGCAGGTCAGTAACGCAAGGGGGTTGGTAAAGCAAGGCTGCTAGTACTGCCCCTGCTGCCCGATAAACATCAAAATCACCAATTTTGAGTGTACGCGCCATTAGTGACCCACATTTAGCATAATCAAAGTAAGGCTCCAACCGAGGTGGAATAGATGACGTCAGTGATAAGTTTACTTATTTATTTATTGCACATGTAGCTACAAACATTAGACATTAGACTTAGGGCTAAAATCTTAATAATAAGTACATGGAATGGACACTGTTTCAAGGGTGTTGCAAGTCTGGTATTTTACATAGGTAAGCGCTTAGTTATTTAAAAAAAACCATAATATTACAGTACAATCGTGATAATTCGGTACAAGTTGGTAGCCGATTGCCTTATGTGCACATGTCGGAACCCTTGGAACCTGCTGCTGGCGCTGCGAGCAGCAGGTTCCAAGGCGCGAGACTGCTGCTGGCGCTGCGCTGTCACTGCCCGAGCTGCACAAGATCCGGTTCAAGTCCCACCTAAAACAAAATAATTTAACAATCCTTTAATCTTTATGTGTAATCTGATTTCTTCTATAGTTACATTTTCTTTTTATTTTCGACAGCCCTCCCTGTTTCTTGTTTGTTTAAAGGGCTTGTCTAAACAAACAACCCTGTTTTTGCGTCGGGAGTTAAAAAGAAGTAAAAGAATTTGCTTAAAATAAAGATGGTTGAAAAATGCTTCGCCGGCAAGAGCGTGGCATTATCATTTGCACAATTTGTACAGTATTGGCAATAAAGGATATTTCTATTTAAAGAATACCAATTGTTAGATCATACAGCATTAGTTTCTCACCGATATGTTTTCCCCTTAGCTGCTGATCCGGTCCCGCGCGGGGCGGGCGTGGCCGGGCTCCGCCCCCGCGCAGCTGGCCCCCGCCCCCGGCCCCGCCCCCGTGCAGCCCCCGCGCTCAGACTCGCCCGCCATACACAGTTAGTGACACGCGACTTTATTTAATACTAGCACTTTGCTCGCATCGTAGTCCACGTTAATTTGAAATTTCTAAAAAAATTTTTTTTTTTCATAAAAAAAATAGCCTATATTATGCGCAAAGAATGTATCATCATGTCAGTGAAATTTTTTTTTGAATTCGAAAAGTAGTTGCAGATATTACCGTCCACAAACAAAGTTACAAACTTTACCTCATTATTATCAGTATAGAATAGCTGTCGCCCGCAACGTTGTACACTATTCCACAGGAACCTATTACCTAAAAATTTACATAAAATTTACTTTGACTTTGACCACCTGCCTGCCCATTGACCGGTGCGTGCGTCGGTCGAGCACTGTTTTAGCCCTATAGTGTCGTCCACCTGTTCGTTAACTCCCGATTGCTTGTGTAGCCGACGCCGCGCGAGCTGCCTGCTGCTGCTGCTGCTGCTGCTGTAGTTCTCTCTAATGATTTTTTTTTTGAGAAAAATTGCTGACTGACTCCAACGGCATTTTCAGCGTCACCGGGCTTTTATGGAGGCGGCGAGGTACTTAAAGGGTACCTCGAGCTGTGAAATGAATCACCTTCGGAGGTTTTCTAGAGGGAACGGCATCACACACTTAAAAGTGCGTGTTCCCGTGCCCTACTAGATTTTCAGAAGGGTTCGGGTCGGATCGCAATGTCTAATGGTATACTGCAGCGGACGCAGCGGAGGTGGTGGTGAGCTGCCGCGCCAGCTGCCTGCCGCTGCGGCGGCTGCTGCTGGTGTCGTACGTGCCGCGCGGGTTCTGGCCGCGCCTCACCACGCGCGTGCTGGCCGACGCCACGCTGGCGGGGCTGGCCGCCAGGCTCTACACCAAGCCGCAGGAGGTACGCACCATCTACATAGCCTATATGGATCCTTTCAAATTTAATTTAATGTCAAATTGGTGATGTCGTTAATACAACATCATTCAAAACGCGTCGCGATCGCATTCACTGACACTTGTGAATTAATTTGAAGCTCTGGAATAGCTTTCAAATGTCAAATTGAAAGGTATCGTGATAGAGTTTGAAATTAGATAATAAGACCTCTGGTCTACCACCGGTTCCGGCCATCTATCCACGAACGTTACAACATTGTCCATCCCCCAGTTGGAAGTCGACGAAGCCATCGCCAAGGCGTTGGACTTCAACTGGGGCTGGTCGCTGTGGAAGACCGGCATGCGGCTGTCCAGCGGCGAGTTGACGCTGCTGCTGCTGCGGGAACTGCCGCCCACGCGCGACGAACTGCTGCCTGCGCCCGCCCCAGACCAAGGCGGCCTCAGGTCGGTGCCTCACTATACAGCGCGAGCTGACGCTGCTGCCGCCCGCCCCAGACCAAGGCGGCCTCAGGTCGGCAGGCTTATTATCGAAAAAAGCAATCAGTTGCTAATTGCACAATGCAAAGCGACTGCCACTAGTTGCGGTTGCTACGATCGATCGGTTTAATGCCCTCATGCACTTTTAGTTCGTCGATCGCTCGCTCGCGGCGCTATCGCAGCGTTCTACGTTCCGTAATACGAAATATGTGTTTTGATTGCGATAAATTGCAAATTGTTGCGATTGCAATTGTCACTGAAAAATCGGTAATGAACCTGAGGTAGTCTCTAGGAACTTAGTGGATCACCAGCTTATTTTATGACCCCACTGCTGGCGCACGAGTCTTCCCTATAGATGGATAGGGAGCTAAGGCCATAAACCAGCACGCGGGCCCAGTGCGGTGCGGTGGTTGTTAACGACTGCTAATGCAGCCGGGACCGACGGCAACACGAGCCGGCGAGCTCGAGGTGATACATTTTTGGTCACCCATCCGATGACATTTTCTTACAAAAATATTTAATTTTGTAAATAGTGTTGAATAATTTCGGCGGGCTGGTTAGAACCACGATAGCTCAATTGGGAGAGCACCTGACCCGGTATGTCAGAAGGGTGCAGATTCAAATCCTGCTCGTGTAAATTTTTTCAACATTTGTGTTTTTGTAATTTGTTCGCAACAAAATTTGCGTTAAAAATTATATAAACAAAACAAATACATTTTAATATTTCATTTATTAAAGAAACCATCTTATTGATTATTTTAAAAATACGTTCAATATCGGTAGAGTCCATAAAATCACGGTAAGTTCGGCAACACTGCTATTGTGCCTCAATTCAATTAAGATTTTCATTTGTTGTCGGTTTAATGAAACCGTAGGTCGCTCTCAGACCGCTTATACACGTCCGTTTTTTTCACCGGACAACGGTCCGTTGTTTTCGCCCGATTTGCGGTGGTGTATGGTTTATAACGTATGTGTGTACATGCACCGGACATAGGTCCGGCGAACAAATTTCGCCGGATGCACCGCCGCCTACCCTCGGCGCAACGGACAACGGTCCGGCGTAAAAAAAACCGGTCACCTATGCCAGTGTATTGGCGCGTGTCGACGCTGCCGGGGACGTATAGCCGGTTTTTTTAGTAAATTGAGTGCCGTATTGTACTTGCGTTTTTAATTAAAATGGAAGATATTGACATGGACATTTCAAAACTCCTTAATTTCTTTTAAAGTTTATAATAAAATATTTCACTAAATGTTTTTTTTAAGGGGGACTACGGTAATTGGCACTCTCGCTTAGTTTTTCGCTTCTAGCTTCTTAATAGTGATCGTATTGCAATAAAATTCCCCTTACTTTACCTGTAGCATATCAACTTTTTGTCGGTCCGTTGTCCGGTGAAAAAAACGGATGCGGCCAGGGTCGCCCTAGTGCGAGTTTCATTCGCCGTTCGATCACGTTTACGAAAACGTGAATTTGTATGGCAAAATTTTAATTCTTCTCGTGTGCCGCCAGGAGGCGCTGCTTCAATGCCATACTAATTTTCGTTTTCGTAAATGTGATTGATGAATACGGATACACTAGGCATTTTGGGCTCAGACTAAGTGGAGAGACGATCTCCGCAAGGTGGCTGGCAAGAGCTCGATGAGAGTAGCCGCGGATCGTGCTCGGTGGCGTGCAGGAGAGGTCTATCTCGTGTTGATAACCAGTATGTGGTGGCAGTGCCTATCAACCAAAAAAAAGCTAGTAGTAGGTATTGCTGCGTCTCACGTTGCCGTCTTTACGAGTAGCATAGTTTTTAAAGCTTTTCACCCTTATTTCACCCTCTAGTAGAGATTTTTCGAAAAATGCAAAGACACATCCTTCTTTATTTTTATTGAAACATCTATAGATCGATTAAATTATTCATTTTTTATAGATACTTAATACTTTAAAAATAACAATTTCCCCAATAAAAGTTTTCCCCCTTTTTACTCCTTTAAAGTAAAATAAACAAAATTCCTGAGACATGTCATTCTTTATTTCTTTTCAAAAAGCAAATACCAATTTTCATGTATTTTACTTCAAAACTGACAGACTTTCATACAAACTTTTACCCCCTATTTGACCCCCTTATGGTATGATTTCCGTAAAATCCTTCCTTAGTGGCTGGTTACGTCACTCAATTAACCTACCGTCCAAATTTCATCTAATTAGCTTCAGCGGTTTAGGTTCGGCGATGATGAATCAGTCATTCAGGACAAGTCATTATCACTACATAGTATAAAACAAAGTCGCTTCCCGCTGTCTCTATGTATGTATGCTTAGATCTTTAAAACTACGCAACGGACTTTGATGAGGTTTTTTTTTAATGGATAGTGATGAATCACTGTTGTTCACTGAATTGAATCACTGATGTTTATACATATAAACCTTCCTCTTGAAAGAGGAAAGTTTATATGTATATCAGCATTGCACCCGTGCAAAGCCGGGGCGGGTCGCTAGTCTTTATATATATAAATATTCTGTGCGTGTGTACGTTATTAAACTCCTAAACGGCTGGATCGATTTGGATGAGATTTTCTGTGTGCGTTCAAGTGGATTCGAGAATGGTTTAGATTTACAGTCGGACCCGGTAGGTGGCGCTGCTATAGGGGTCCATCATAGTATGTATATACGTGACATAATATGTTGTGTCGGTACCTTGCCTGGCAGGTTCCTAGTGCGGTCGGAGGGCGCGTGGGCTCGCGTGGAGGCGGGCGCCACGCCGGCGCTGGAGCTGCTGCTGCCGGCCGCCACCGCGCGCGTGCGCGTGCGCCGCCAGGGCCCCCACCACCCCCCGCCCCCCACCGCCTGCGGGGTGAGTGCGGACCATGCTAAATTCAAAATTCAAAATCACATATTTAGTTTAGGCTACAAATAGCTCTTATGAACGTCATTATGCCATCGGTTCGTAAGTCTACTCTGGGCGGGAGATCTTGTACTGAGAAGAACCGGCAACAAACTCGGCAAGTGTCCAGCTCTTTTCTCCCTTGCAGCGTCATAAATATTGGAAAATGCCCTATCATAAAAGGACACTTTCCATCACAAATACAAACACAAAATAAAAGACAATCACAACATGTTAAAAAAAGGAGATAAAATAGTAATATCTAAGTTTGCAAGTGTACATCAGTTGCTCAGAGAACAGCTGCATAAACAGATACAGATCTTCATTACAATAAGACTGTTACTACTGTTACTACTACTTCATAGTTACCTCAGTAATCGTCGCCAGTATGTTAAACTAAGCCGTAACAATGGTTCTTCTATGGAATCTGAAAGGGTGCCCGTGGGCAGGGGTGTGCCTCAGGGTTCAATTTTGGGTCCTATCCTTTTTATTTTGTACTCAGCAGACATTACAACACAAATCACGCACTGCAAGTACTATATTTACGCAGACGACACGCAAATTTATATATCCTTTAAACCAGATGACCTTGATCAAACGCCATTGTGGCTCCACCGTGGCACCAAAGTCGCGGACCGTTTTTCAAGCGCTCGGGAACCTAGTGCATTATTGATCGAAGCTACTAACCCATGGATCTGAGTTATTTACAATTTTATTATTATTATTTCTAATTGCCCCCATTCACGGGCCCTCGACCTCATCACTTCAAATTTAATCATGTTGGCTCATACTCAAAGGCACTGCCTTCTATCTTCTTCTTCTTCAGCCTGTATTCACCCACTGCTGAGTGTAGGCCTCCTCACATGCATGTCATCTTGCCCGGTCTTGTGGGCTTCTCCAAACAATTCTTTCCGTGACCTTTCCTTTCATCGCTTCACTCCAAATTTAATCACATAACTAAGTGGATTACGCTTAGTGGCATCGCTTCGAGCGTTGGATTACCAAACATTCCATAACCCGTTAATTTGGTGTGGTGGAGTAGCATGAAAGAGTGCAGTGCCCTTGGACTTGGACAATTATGATTAAATTTGGATGTTGATGGTATGGAGTGCCCGTGAATGTACCTTAAGGATATGTGTTGGCCAGGAACCAGTGGCAGTGGTCGGTTTTTTTCCTTTACAATTAAAACTTGGTATAATCCTGGACTGTAAGTTACACTTGGACAAACATATCAACCACATCACTAGTAAAGCCTTTCAGTTCTACGGATTTGTAATGCGCTCTTGCTCAAACTTTAAAAAATCTTCTACTTACTTGTACCTCTATAAGGCGTTAGTCAGGCCTCAGTTAGAGTACGCTTCCAATATTTGGAATCCTTACTATAAAAAATATAGTGACCAACTGGAAGCAGTTCAACGCAAATTTCTACGTACTGCACATTACAAATGTTTTCGCTCTCGCAAATCATATAGCCACCTATTAGACAAGTTTAAAATAAACACCCTCAACGTTAGAAGATCTTTATTGGATTATGTATTTCTATATAAGTTACTGCATAACGGTTTTGATGCCACAGTCTTAATTAATCAAATATATTATCGCGTACCTAGTAGATCTCAGCGAATAAGGGATGTGCGACCTCATCGTCTTTTTATGCCACACTTTTCCAAATCTAATGCTGGCAGCGCATCCCTCTTTTTTTTTATTTTTTTTTTTTATTTATTAGGTTTGCCAACATTTTTACACCAATTACTTATTCTCTAAAATACATTTTTTTTTAAACTACAGTGCAAAAACAATAACAGGCAAACACAGCATTATAATATATAAACTGTGTACAAACATAACATAACATATAAAATAAGAGTAAAGATTCTCTTTCGCGTATTGTACACTCATACAACAACAATATAAATGATTTGGACATTTTTCTTCTCACCCCTAGTCAGTTTAAAAAGCACACCTTACAGGCACTTGTTGGATAGTTTTACTTAAAGTAGTTTTTAATTTAATCATATACAAATTCGTACTGTTTATATACAATTCTTTACACAAAGCACAATTTAAATGTCACCAACTTAATTGTATTGTAGGTTTATTTTATATTTTTTATGCAAGTCTTTTCATGTTGCATTTTAATGTCTGTCTTAATTGTGGTTGTTTTTTTTTTACCTCTGTTGTGGACAATGTCGCTGGTTGCACAATGATTCCATTTGCTTATAACTATGTATGACATAATATGTTATTGTGTAATTGTTTATTGTCCTGAATAAAATAAAAAAATAAAAAAAAATAAAAACATGGGGTTCAGCATCTAATTTTAGTGTTTACCAAGAATTGAATACAGCTCACCTGCTGAAATCCCGTCAAACTCAAATGAAAGTCTATGTTACATTTTGGCGAAAATTAACGAAAAAACCTAAACAATATAACTATTAATACAATAGTATAAGATTCAAAACTAGTCGAATGTGTATACTTGTTAACGCTCGGGACTGCACTACCATTCCACACTTACACGATTTTGTCCAATTGCATGAATGAAATTGACAATTTTAAATTAGCTTCAAAAGCGTCACTTTTTTTCTCAACTAGCTCTTTTATTTTTGTTTCTAAATGAGTATAAAGGTGAATCCTTCCTTCAGAGCATCAGTCTTGAGCCGAACCCGGAGACGCTGGCGAAGGTGCTGGCGCTGGTGTCCGACCACGTGGACCTGCTGCTCGAGGACTGGTACCCCTCGCTCGGTAAGTGCCCTTTCAAGGCTACCCGTTCTACCACTGCGTTCAGAACCAGATTCTCGGTTTCTAGCTGACACACTGAAAAACTATTAACATCTCATAGCCTTATGGTTATGAGATGTTAATAGTTAGTTAGTTAGTAAAAAAAATGTTATTTGTTTTCCATTTGTGTGAGCAATAAAGTGTGTTGCCTATCTATCTCGTGCCGTGATCGTGGAAACATATACCGTGCTTTTTTAACTGTCTTAGACTCAGACGGATTGATCAGACCATCAAACTGAACAGCTGTTCTCAAGAACATGGGTCAAAAAACGATTTTTTATTTTACTTTCCCTTAGAAAGCCTGTATTGAGATTGACCGAGCATGGTTCGTATGGGAAAGTAAAAAAAAGACTCGTTTTTTTGACCTATGTTTCTTGAGAAGGGCTGTTCAGTTTGATGGTCTGATCAACCCACCTGTAAGTCTGACTGTTAAAAAGCACGGTATATAATTAGCGGGCGATGTCCGCAGGCACTCGCTTCGTGCATACGTCTGAAGGCCGCTGCCTCATCACCCGGCTGGTGCCGTGCCCGCTGTGTCTGCGCGACCTCGAGATGGCCCCGGACGCCGACGACGCCGGCGACCACGCCGGTGACCACGCCGGTGACCACGGTGACCACGCCGACCACGCTGACAACGGAGACCATGCACTCTCGCCGGATCATGCGGCAAGGGTACGTATACGCACTGACTTATAGATTTTTTTTAAATATTATACGGGTAAGCACGTAGCCTTGATCTCATCTGATGTTAAGGCGACGCATCGCTAAACAATAAATCTCATACGTTTTGATACGAGCGTTTGCGGCCCGTACTATAAGAAAAACTGTTTTTTTTTCCTTCAAATTAAAACTACAAATTATTTAAAAAAATTAACTACAATTTTAAAGTGTGTGTTAAGACTAATCTACTAAGAAAATTTTTATGCTTAAATCGGTCGTAATCGGTCGGTTAGCTTGTAAATTGTGAATCTATGTTTTAAAAGAGGTTACTTTGATATTTTTTTCTCTGTTATAAAAGTTGAAAAATCGTGTTTCTGCAACTAGCAAAATGAAGTCAATTAAATGAAAAATCATGTCATCAAATATCACTTTCATATGTTTTGTAATTGTTGAGAAAAATCAAGATCCCCGCCACGTAAATTACCAATGCGTCGTCTTAAGTGATGATAAGGCCAATGATGGAAGCGCACTTCACCCGGGAACCTCAACTACTGAGGCACTGGCTCTCTTATCTGTAGCTGCCGGAACGCAACAACGCAACAAACATTGATGTTATGTCGACATATTTAGATAAGATTGTGGTAGCTAGCCAGGCGGGCAAACAAGCCCTACTACCAACCAAACCGAGTACACAAACATGTAGAATTGAATAGAAACACTTCATTTGTACCTCTAATACATCACACACATGACAAAAATCACAGGTTCACCTTTAGAACAGACGACTTTAGGCGCTTCGTTCTCAAAGACTTTGCCAAATATATGGCAGTCATCTTTACAGACGAAGAAGAGTAATTCGGGTTGCACAATAGATCCCGATGGGTCGAAGTGCTACTGGGAGGGGGAAACCTCGGCAGGCTCTACTAAGATAAGATATGGTCGTGTGCGCAGGCGCTGAGGCTGGCGCTGGCGGGGGCGGGGGCGGGGGGCGAGGCCCGGCGGCTGTCCGAGGAGTCCCGCGCTTCGGACCGGGACAGCGGCGTGGGCGCAGAGTCCAACGGTGAGTTTTGTAGATACTAAGCGAGATATAAGGCTACTTTATGTAGAGATATTAAAGTAAACTTATAGTAAGACTATTTAAAGAACTGTCACGTGATATCCCTATTGTAGTGTTTGATGTGTGATTTATTATTCTTAAAGTAATAGCTAGCGATACAATGGGCAGCTAGCAGGGCTTCGAATACCGGTATTTTCAATAACCGATACCTTTGACTTTAATAAAGTACCGGTAACGATTTGATACCGGTATTGATAATACAGGTTAACCGATGAATACCGGTAAGTAATATTGTACCGGTATACCGGTATAATACACCATAATACAGGTAACCAAAATAGATAGATGAGTGGTGCTTGGATTGGCTAACTGCACGCGTTGCGCTCTCGTCTCGTTAGTTTGCCTGTTTATGTTCATTTCGCGGCCGCAGTGCTCTACAAATCATGTTATAAACAGACTGGCAATGTCGCAGGCAGGTACCGGTATTTTTGAGGTACAATACCGGTACTCATTGAAGAATCGGTATCCAGCAACCGAAATGGAAAATTCAGGTATTTACCGATACTAGTGGTCACTCAGTGGTTGAAATTCGACGTAATTTTATCAAGGCTGCACGGATCGTATCCTAAGCAATGAAAAATTAAAAAAGATATAATGTGAGTTTGGATTGGCATTGACAGATTTTAGTCGTTCCTCTTTCATTTTTGAAATTTTTGAAAAGAGTATGTAGGGAGCCGATGCAGGGTAGAATGCCACATTGAGGAAGGCAAAGGGTAGATCTTTCTCCAAACTGGGTGGTATAGCTCGGGGACCGAAGTCCAACGGATGTTAGTTGGAGGTGCTATATATAGCGAAGGAGATGGTGAAACTTCGCTACCGCGATGCAGGCTTCCCATACTATTTATCGTCGTAGTATGGCGACGTCGTTGGTTTGCGTTTGTGGCGCCATCTATTGACACGGTTTGGGAAGGTATTGCTTCGTGTCAAATAATGTGCGGCGTATGCGGTAGGTGGAGCCGCCACAAGTATATATGCGTGTGTGTCAAATACATGGTAGTGTGTGTAATGTTTGTTTTATTTATTTATTTATTTATTTAGGTAACAAACAGCCATATAAGAACAAATTACATGAGACACTTAATAAAAAAAAAGACCTATAGTACCATAAATTGAAACAATTTTTGAAAATACTTAGGCATATAAATGACGGATACAAAAACCAGTTTTATTGATTTAATGTATTTTTAATGTTTTTTTTAATTTAAAAAAAATATTAACATTTGGATAATCTTCTCTATATAAACTATAAGTGTGCGAAATTTCATACTCCTCCGTCCGCGCAATTTTTGTACAAAAGGGGGTACACAGTTTTTGCTTCTCGTATTAATATATAGATTATACTTGTTTTGTCGGTACCAAAGTTGCAAGCCCTGGGAGCGAGTGCCTCATACACTACAAGAATATATTATGACGCTCCTCTTTCCCTTGCGCCAGCGTCGTCCCGCGGCGGGTCGGTGGAGGGCCGGCTGCCCCCCGGCGACGGCGGCGGCGGCGGCGCGTGCGCATGCGCGTGGCCGCTGGAGGAGTGCATCCTCAGCGCGTGCACGGGCTCGCCGCTGGCGTGCGCCACGCACGGCCGCCTGCCGCTGCGCGAGCTCGCGCCCGACACGGTCAGATCCATACGCTATATATAATTTTGGGTATACATGTGCCTCTCATACAAAAAAAACATATACAATAGATGGCGGTAGTAGACGTTTGCGTGCGCATTTTCGCTTCTTCCTGATAGATGGCGCTAGAAATATATATGATATTTACAAAAAACTAGTTAACTTTCTTTTTGTGTATAATATTATTAATTGTAAGATTGATAAAACTTATAAATGAACATAAAAATCAAATAGTTATTAAAATTATTTCCGAGGGATCGCACCTAGGATTTCTCAATCACTACTATAGCACGATGCGTCGTCGCAGCCGCTCGGCCAATGAGTTATTTATGTAAATGACTAAAGTTGTGGCTATAAAAAAGTTACTAGAATATAACTAAACGTAGCTTATTAATTTAAAATGTTATCTATACTACCGCCATCTAGTGACAAAGTTGATTTGACGTGATATGACGTTTCAACACGGCTCGAGGTACCCTTTACGCACCTCGCCGTCCTCAAACAAACCCAGTGAAACTAAAAATGCCGTTTGAAGCAATCAGCAATATCTCTCAAAAAAGAAATAAACTAATAAATAAACTTTCCTACACTCACACCAATTATCTAGCCCAAGAGAAGCTTCGTTATGAAACTAGTTAAACGGTTACTAGACAACGGATAAACATATTTAAAACACTTAAATACATACTTATTATACATAGAAAACACCCAGACCCGAGACAATTTAGAAAAACAATAATTTCTAAATTGACCCGACCGGGGATCAAACCCGGGACCTCAGAGATGGCGACACCATGAAAACCGGTATACAAACCACTTGACCAATATATAAAATAACAATTTAGTTGTACCTTCAGGCAAAACAGCTCTCTTTCAGAAAAGCGTACTACATTTAGCGCCTCTAGTTTATAATAAAATGCCAGACAGAATACTGTATGTATTTGTCAAGCTGCTTCATAAAGCAGCTTGACAAACTGCATTTCAAGAAAAAAGTCACCGAATTATTAGTCGATAAATGATATTACTCCACGCAGGATTTCTTTAGTGATAACTGTTTTTAATCTGTTTTAATAGGTAACATTATGTACTAATTTTTATTTTCTATTGTTATATATTTTTTTTATTATTATTAACATTATTTAATTATTTTTTTGATTTTATTATTATTTTAATTTGATACTTTTGACATTCAACTTTATGAAATTTTCCATTTTAATTAATTATCTTTGAATTATGTATATTTGCACATCCAATGAGGGTAAAATGTGAAAGGACCTTTACCATTTATACGTCTTGTTACTGTACTCACATGACGCAAATAAAGATTATTGATTTTGATTTTGATTTTGACCAAGGAGGTCGTCAAAGAAAAGACAGAAATGCTGAATGTTGATTTGCGTGCTCCCCTTAGCTGCTGCTGGACGTGGAACAGCATAAGCGTGCCCGCTGGGAGGACGTGTCGCGGTGGTCGGTGGTGGGTCGCGGCGCGTTCGGCACGGTGCTGGCGGGCGCGTGGCGGCGCGAGCCGGTGGCGCTGAAGGCGCTGCAGCCCGTGCCGCCGCCGCCCGGCAGCGACGTCGCCGTGCACCACGCCTACAAGGTACAAATAGATAACTAATAAATCTTTATTTGCATAGAACATGGTGTCAAAAGATGTTACAAGATTTAACGTGCTAAACATGCAAATTTTAAACATTTATATAAAACTAATTCATTAAATAAAATCATTGCAATAATCACAAACCATTATTCGTTATTGCCATCAAAAAAGAAAAAGTTCTATATGTCATAGAAATTATTTTCGTGTAACCAACTATATAGTTTAACAGACAGAACATGTTTCAATATTCTTGATGTGTAACATCTTTCCTCTCGCTTTCTTGCAATTTGTGGGAGTGATTTCGTAAAATGGGACGGAAGTGTCCAACAGTGTAACAGGAAGTCGAGGAAGCGCGCAAACACGCGCCATTTCGTAAATTCTGTAATCGATATTATGAACATTATAATATATTATTGTAATATGTGTGACTTACTGTGTCATTTGACTATCAAAGGTCATTTTAATATGTCAAATGTCTATAGGGGAAGTGAGAGATACTCATTGTATTTACTGCATTCTCTTTATGATTTGTAAAAAAAATATTTTATTTTATTCATTAGAAAAACTTACTGCTACAATCTGTAATACACAGTAATTTACACGAATAACTATGAGCTAATAACAAGTTTCCACAAACAGATAAAAAAATGTAATGTAATCATAATTCGAGAAGTATAAGCATGACGCTATTTTCCAGTACCTATATAAATAACAAGTTATACAACACACAGAGAAAACATAAAAAACACTACATGAGATCGGATAACTTTTTGACAGTGCACGCCATATGATCTCGGCAACATGTTACACGAAAATGTTTTTGGATTTCTTTCGATTTTGTAGCGAATATTTACCAAACTACTTACTGCTAAAATAATATTACATCATTCGATTGTACGCGCAGGCGGCGCTGTCCCGGTGGGACCGCGAGCCGGTGTCGGCGGCGTGCCGCGCGTACTGCGGGCTGCGGCAGGAGCTGAGTGTGCTCAGCCAGCTGCGGCACCCGCACGTGCTGCCGCTGCTCGGCGTCTGCGCGCGCCCACTGGCGCTGCTGCTGGCCATGGCGCCCCGGGTGAGTGCTGCACTGCGGCAGGCCAGCTATGGCTGGCCATGGTGTGGCCTGGCGATTGGTCCTGCGAGCCGGATTGTGGGCCTTCGAACCGGATAAAGTTGCCGCACTGAATTTATATAAATAGCTAAGAAAATGTCATATTTTTATCTTATCTATAAATCAAAGGAATATTTATTTTAAAAGCCTAAACTTAATAAAACATTTTGACATTTTTTTAAATTTACAGCATTTTTGTTTTAGTTTTAATCGCTTTACTATCTTGTTATTGTACATATTTACTTATGGTTAAATGATTTTTATACGTTGAGAAATCGCTAAGATCAATGTATACAGTCATATCTATCTATCTTGGGCATATGGTTAAATATTTATTGAAGAAATTGATCAGTATCGGATATCTTGGCAGTAGTCTGGCAGGGTCGCCATGTAAAGGCGTAAGGTTCCGCGCCAGGGAACGAAAGATAGTTTGCGGTTATAATGTGTATAATGGCTCCAATTATATGTTGCACTATAGATTATACAAATGTAGGAGATGAGTGTGCGTACATGAGTACTGTTGGATGTGCAGGGCGCGCTGGACGGCGTGCTCCGGTCGTACCGCAACGAGGGCGCGCGCGTGGGCGGGCGGGCGGCGCGTGCGCTGGCGCTGCAGCTGGCGCGCGCGCTGGAGTACCTGCACGCGGCCAGGGTGCTGTACCGGGATCTCAAGGTGAGAGGCTATCAAGTGGTTTCAAAGGAAACCTACTCCGCTCATATTTGCTCTCTCTCTCTCTCTCTCTCTCTCTCTAATTGTATTGTATGTGGAACTTAATTTAATCGAATATAAAGTAATAAAGTATTTTTGATGAGTAACGTTTTTCCTCTCGCTTTTTGTTGTGGGAGTGATTTCGTTAAATGGGACGGAATTGTGTAACAGGAAGTCGGGGAAGCGCGGAAGCGCGCGCTATTTGATTTGACCAATGAGCGCGCGGTATTGCATTACTCTTAGTGTCAATTAAATAAAATACAATTATTATTAAAAAGAATTATTCTTTGTTATGAAAAATCATTTCAAATAATACCTGACCCATTTTGTTCAGAATATAATGTTAATAGCTTATTACTAAGGTGAGATGTCAAATGTTACACATCTAGGAGTACTGTAAGGCTCGCTGGTTTATTTGATTAGTTATTGTAATGTGTATGCGTTGCCGCAGTCCGAGAACGTGCTGGTGTGGGAGATGCCGCTGGCGCGTGCGGCCGCGGCCGCCGAGCTCAGCGCCGCGCCGCTGCAGCTGCACGTCAAGCTCGGCGACTACGGTCAGCATCGACAACACTTACTATTGTTTCTTTTGTGCCTTTAGTTAATGGCTTCGTGCGATTACCACGTTTAGCCAGTTGAGTGTGAAAGTATTTTTTCTTACAAGTAATACTTACAGGGGTCCCAAAATTAGCACGTCACAACTGACACCGGAGGTAGGTGGGCGTCAGATGCGTCGAACGAGTCTAACTTTGTCCATAGAAAAATTTGAAATAATTTTTTTTCGCGGTTGCAGCTCAAAGTCAAAGCCATTGTTTTTGTGTGATAATAAAGTTAAGAATTTGTCGTTTTTGCACATGACTTTTCTACTAAATAATGTTGTTTCATCATTAAGTAACTATTATCAAAGATGTAAAAAAAGTTAAATAAAAAAACCTATTACAAAAATTATCTAAAATTGGTGATTTTTTAAAATACCTGAAATTGCTCATATCTCTAAACTTATGAAACTTTTATATGGACAAGTTAGGCTTGTTCGACGCATCTGAGGCCTACCTACCTCCGGTGTCTGTTTGACGTGCTACTTTTGGGACAACCTGTATATATATTTCCTTCCTGTATGATGATAATGAATGATAATAACAATGAAAAGTGAGAAATGATAGATCCCCCAACCCCTCGAGTATCTCAGTAAAGATGTGGGGCTTTACTGAAACCTCACGCGGACTTCTTGAGAGAATTTGAAAAGTGCCGTTGCACTGTTTTGTTTCATTTGCCGACACTCATGCACACTCACGAACACTTAACGGTTAATAATCCACCATTATTTCACATTAATATTCGACATAACACAAATTTCAGACATGACTCATCACTTTCCCGCTAAGAAGTCCCTAAGCGGGCACGAATGCCCACAGCCGGAGTCCATCAAACCCCAAGCGAGCACATATGCTTGCGCTCCTCCACTCGACATTACTCTAAATGTCGTCTATTTAGAGCCTACTTTTGTATGTAGAAGTTTAGCCATAAGCAAACTAGGATAAATTTGCTACACTCAAAACACCCAACAACTTTATTCTCTGTGCGTTTTCCATTTTTTTTTTTTTTCGCCATTTTGCGTATAACGTCATCGGCACCGGTGCTGTCATTAGTTTTGTTCGAATCCTTGAAAGGTTAATATTGTAACTAAATTGTCAAATGTCCTCAATAGACATTGGACTTTACGTGTACGGCATATGGTTCATTATTAATTGGAAAAAATTTGACATTTGTGGATGGGTTGATGTGCAAGCGTCTATACCAATTTTTTTTTTGAGAGAGATTGCTGATTGCCTCATACGGCATTTTCAGCGTCACCGGGCTTTTTGGGGGCGGCGAGGTACGTAAAGGGTACCTCAAGCCGTGTGAAACGAATCACCTTCGGAAGTTTTCTAGAGGGAACGGCATCACACACTTAAAAGTGCGTGTTCCCGTGCCCTACTAGATTCTATGGTTCGGATCGGATCGGGGAGCGGAACCACCAGAGGGCGGGCGCCTCTAAAGACTCGGACCTCGGCTCGGGTTGACCGGACCATGATGGAGGAGAGAAGCGCCCAGGTACATGTCTGTACCTGGTATGTCGCGCGTGTGAACCGGCTCGTCGTACCCTTGTTCTACGAGCACGGTTTTCATAGGCCTAAACTAGTGTGCATGTTTAGTGTATTCTGTAAATGTGTGGTGGCATTTAGAGGATCAGGCGGGGGTCTGTACCAAAAAATTTTCCCATGCGTTTACAAGTAAGCATCGATTTGATCTAAACATGCTTAAAAGTGTAAAATGATGGTGAATGTTCAAGCTAATACTTAATTTTAAAATATAAACAAATAAATTCAAAAAAATATATCCGCGTAAATTTTAAGCCTCATTTCGTTCGCCTCGGTACGTAAGTCTACTCTGGGCGGGAGATCTTGTACTGAGAAGAACCGGCAAGAAACTCAGCAAGTGTCCAGCTCTTTTCTCCCTTACAGCGTCAAAAATATTGGAAAATGCCCTATCATAAAAGAACACTTTCCATCACAAGTAAAAGCACAAAATATAAAGGACAGTCACAACATGTAAGAAAACACAAAAAAAGAAAAAAATAAATAAATAAAATATTTAAGTTTGCAAAAACATCATTTACCAGTATAATTTTTTACAATGTCAACGTGTATGTGACAGGGACTTACCGATTGTCCCGGAAGAACCTATACCCTATCAAAAGGAACAAAAGGGGGCAGTGGCGAGGAAGGTCAGGAAACGACAGGAGCCTCCTTTCTGCGTGTCACGCCTGCTGGCGTTGGTGAGGCACTGCCGCGTGTATTGCCCGAATCGTGCCGCTTCACGCGCAAGCACGATATCCACCACACCAGATGCCCGACCGCCTAACCGATCGCTTTGACTTCGTGTGTGGTTTATGACGTCATCTTGTCGTTTCGTGCCGCCTATGAAAGCAATATCGAAAGCTTATAGCCTTTAGCTTTTGATATTGCTTTCATAGGCGGTGCGAGGTGGCAAGATGACGTCATAAACTATACGCGTAGTCAAAGCGATCGGTTAGGCGGTCGAGGGGCTGATCACCACACACTAATACGAATCACTCTCCCGCGAGAGGTTATAACGCAAACACAAAACTCGCGTTTCCACGCTGGCGAGCTTCCGATTCAACCACGCAGCCGGATTTGCCCTCGTTAGAACATTACATAATTAAGGCAAACTTTACAAAATTCTCTCTCGATAGAGGTTTTATCAAATAATATGAACAACAAAAATCCCGCGCCGCGACAATATTCAACGTGTCTCAATCTGACATTTTACAATAGTGAAGTGACATCCAAGTAGTGATTTCAGTTCAATCAGTATGAATATTTGGAGGCATAGGAACCACGGCCATTGGGCCGTACAGTCTGTTCAGAACATTTAAAAAAACATGTTTTTTACCAGTTTAATTATTTTACAATGTCATACAATAAGTAATGACGGTATGTAATTTTATTATTTTACAAAGTAACTGAAAAACATACTTTAATCACATAGCAGTAAGCTTTGTTTTTATTGGTATTTATTCGGTGCGAGTCCGAAAAATCCACAGTTCCCAAGATATAAATATATATGAGAGGAAACTCAAAAAAACTTGCGTTTTTTGCCTTCTCATCGCATGGCCATACCATGACAGCAATATTCAGAGAAGAGGTTCTATATATAGACTGGCCAATCAACTGTTTTATCGTGTTCATGCGTAGTAACCGTGTGCTGTGTGTTGTGATGGGTGGGCAGGCATCAGCCGCATGGCGCCGCCGTCGGGCACCAAGGGGTTCGGCGGCACCGAGGGGTTCATGGCGCCCGAGATCATGCGCTACAACGGCGAGGAGGAGTACAACGAGAAGGTGACGTACTGACAGTAGAATTGTACATTTAGTGCCTTTCAAATAAACAAAGAATAAGGTCCGAATAGTTATTCCCTGTTGTGTCTTCATCATCATCATCATCATCATCATCATCAGCCTATACTAGCCCACTGCTGGACATAGTCCCGTGCACGCCCTGAGCACGATCCGCGACTACTCTCATCCAGCTCTTGCCAGCCACCTTGCGAAGATCGTCGCTCCACCTAGTCTGAGGGCGTCCCACACTACGTTTGCCGATACGCGGTCTCCACTCAAGAATTTTTGTCTCTTAATTAATTGATTATCTTATTTAATGGCTTCGCGTTTATCATTTAGCCAATTTCAAGTATTTTTTATTATTAGTAGTAAGGGTACAATTGTACGGTAAATAGAAATTAAAATTGAGTCTCACGACACGTGTTATTTCGGGAAGAACTCGGGTGAAAAACCCTTTCTGTCTCTTTTACTCTAATTTGAAATGACGTTTAAATGACAGGAACGAAACACGGAATCACTATTCGGATCTTATTCTTTGTTTATTAGTAAGACATTTAAAGAAGAAGTGTAGGTAGTTAAACACAATTTTTGTCACCAAAAAATTACAGATTTTAATTGAAATGTTACGCATTGACAGGTAGGAGCAGGTGGTCTGTTTTCAATCGTTGTTAAACACTAAAATCAGTCGCTGATCTCTTATTTTACGAAAACCGGTGCCACTTCTCTGTATTGATTTAAGAGCGTTTACGCCGCACACTAGCGCCACTAATGAAAAAAAAAACATATCTAGTAATTAGAGATAGAAAATCAAATTATGCTCAACAAACTATTTGAATGAAGTAATTTAGCATTTTTACGTCACCTAATGAACACCTCACATGTTATGGTTTAGTTAAATAAGACGTTACGGCCACTTTTAACTATAACGCCATATTTAATTAAACCATAACATGTCAGGTGTTCATTAGGTGACGTAAAAATGCTAAATTACTTCATTCAGATAGTTTGTTGAGCATAATTTGATTTACTATCTCTAATTACTAGATATGTTTTTTTTTTCATTGGCGGCGCTAGTGTGTGGCGTAAACGCTCTTAATATATACTTATATATTCACCGTAGCATTTTACTTGTGTTTTGCCATAAGCAGAAATGAAAAACTCAACTGAGTGGGTAGTGGCCAGATGGGTAGTAAACAGATGGGTAGTTACCGGGTGGGTAGTGGTCAGATAAGTAGTCATATGGGTAGAAATGAAAATGATGATGGGTGGTCAGATGGGTAGAAATGAAAAACTCATTAAATTTTGTAATCTTTAAAAAAAGGTTACAAGGTAGGTAATTGTAATGCGAGGAACAGCTGATTTTTACCTTATCTGACCTTATCACCAACTTTACGCATTTATACAACGTTAGTCAGAACGGGGGTAGTAAGCCGAAAGGAGGGTAAAGTATACATGATAGTGAATAAATTTTGTCTAAGAACTTTTCCATAAAAATGGATAATTTTAGATTAACAGCTTTTTTCAGATTTCAAAACAAATTACGCTGTGGTAGCCCTGGCGGTCACAAAAAAAAACAAATTAAAAGTTAATATTATTGGATACATTAGTCCAATTAAGGAGAGAAAACTCGACTCTTTACAATGCCCGTACATTGACATTAGAGGTAAACCTGAGAACCTACGTCAAAACTGTAGTCTACTAGATTTTTGTAGACCAATCAGATGTAAAAAAAAAAGTTAAAAAAAAGAAAAAGTTATTCACAATCATGTATACTTTACCCTCCTTTCGGCTTAGTACCCCCGTTCCGACTAACGTTGTATACTCTACATACATATTACGATCACTTTTTATCAGATAATATTGAAAAAAAATCTTTTAATAAAGTTCAATTAGAAGCCGCTTACGCTATATACAGTTTATAATTCTGGGCCACGTTGTTAAATGATAAACTCCATACGGGATGGTCTATGCTTAGCATTAACAAATTTTTTGACTGACAATAATGACAGAAATATATAGATTTTGTTTAAAATTGTTTGTTTACTAAGACAAAAGTTTCGCATTTTGTTATAAATTATTTCATCAGATTTTTTATGTTTTTTATAATGAACAGGTGGACTGCTTCTCGTACGGCATGGTGCTGTACGAGGTGGTGTCGCTGCGGCAGCCGTTCGAGGGTCACGAGGCCGTCAAGGAGGCCATCCTTGAGGGCGCGCGCCCCGCACTCACCAACCGGGTGAGTCAGCCGGGTACTTACCGAGTGGGTAGTGGCCAGATGGGTAGTAAACAGATGGGTAGTTACCGGGTGGGTAGGGGTCAAATGGGTAGTAACCGGGTGGGTAGTGGCCAGATAGGTAGTAAACAGATGGGTAGTAAACTGATGGTTAGTTACCGGGTGGGTAGTGGTCAGATGGGTAGTAACTGGGTGGGTAGCGGCCAGATGGGTAGTTACCGGGTGGGTAGGGCCAGATGGGTAGTAAACTGATGGGTAGTTACCGGGTGGGTAGTGGCCAGATGGGTAGATACCGGGTGGGTAGTGGCCAGATGGGTAGTAAACTGATGGGTAGTTACCGGGTGGGTAGTTGTCAAATGGGTAGTTACCGGATGGGTAGTGGCCAGATGGGTAGTAATCAGGTGAGGTAGTAGCCTGATGGGTAGTAGCTAGACGAGTAGTTATTGGTGGGGTTCTTGATCAGCCGATTAGTTACCGGATGGGTAGTCACTGGGTGGGTAGGTTACCAGATGGGTGGTGACCATGTGGGTGATCACCAGCTGGATGCCCACCCCCACCCGATCCGAACCCCTCGGAGAACTTAATAGGGTACGGGGACACGCATTTGTGCGCGATGTCGTTCTTCTTTAAAACCCGCCGCCCCCTAAAATCCCGGTGAAGCTGAAATTGCCGTCAAAGACAACCAGAAAAGTAAATGTTGTACCTTATATTGGTAGAATAGATATATGATGTTCCCTGCTCATCCGCCAGGAGCTGTCGTACCCGTGCAACATCCTGGAGACGATGCGTCGCTGCTGGAGCGGACGGCCGGAGCGGCGGCCGTCGGCGGCGGCGCTGGTGTCGGTGGCGGCGGCGCCCGAGTTCGCGGCGCTGAGGGACGTGGCCAAGGCGAAGGGGGCCAGCGCCGCCGCCGCTGTGCCGCTGAGGGCAAACGGTTAGTATACGAAGGCTACGTTTTATTACTGTTTTTTTTTGCATTTTTTTTTGTTTTTTTATAATTTTAAAATATAGAGAAAGAATTAAATGAGTACCCAACCCAGCCAGGAATCGAACCTGGGTCTTCCGCAATTCGGGCGGCTGCATTATGCTAACGGGAAAGCTGACGGTAAGCACTGAATTTTTTCTTTATTATTTTTTCACTATATTTTATAATTATTTAATTCAGCTTTAGTGCAGCAATTAGCACTTAAAAAGAAATATAACAATATATAAAATATCATAAACTTTGTAAATGTTTAATGTGTACCCAAATAGTTCAGCCAGGCGTTTGTGTGTTGTTGTAAATGAAACTGTAAAAGTATTACATTAGGGTACATCTATATAATACTTTTCAGACCTTTTTAAAGCCCCGTCGCAGTATCTGGGTTTAATGTCGGTGTACCTTTTTAACTGACTTCAAAATAGGAGGAGGTTCTTAATTCTTCTGTATGTTTTTTGGTTATCTAATGTACAGTCACGAGCAATGACATGTAAACAATGTAACTCTTATTACAATGGAATAAGAGTCAAAAGTGTACACTTGTTAATGTTCGAGACTGTACATCGACCCATCGAAATCTGTCAAAATTCTTTAATACATTTTCAACCATATGCCTTAACATTAAGGTTCAAAGTTTATTGAGAACAGTTGACAGTTTATGGTAGTGTTTTGTGCAAGCGTGTGTACCTATAGTGAATGAGGTTAGAGATCACAGCGTTGAAATAAGGTATCGTATTGAACAGGCACGAAATACGTCCATGAGATTGGGTAGTCTCCTTATCAACTGCTCCCTGAAGTTATCCACGCGGATAAGATTAGCAAGGTGCTATGTGTTTTCTATTCTACTGTATGGCGTCGAAGCTGGACCCTTACAGAAACGATGTGTTAGCGGGTACAGGCTTTTGAGATGTGGGTATACAGGAGAGTACTCAAAATACCGTGGACTGATAAGGTGAAAAATGAAAATGTGTTACAGACACTCAACAAGAAACTAGAAGTTCTCGATTCGATAAAGCAGCGGAATTTTCAATATCTTAGCCACATAGTGCGCAACAAAAAGTACGCCCATCTCCAACTTGTCATCCAGGGGAAGATACAAGGACGCCGCAGACCAGGCAAACGTAAAACCTCATGACTCAAGAACCTCAGACAGTGGTAAAGACTGAGTACTTGAGCCTTGTTCCGAGCGGCAACTGACAAGGTCAGGATTGCCTTGATGATCGCCAATCTCCGGCAGGGGACGGCACCATTAGAAGATGAGTAAGAGTGTGAATGAGTGGATGTATGTCAGAGGGTGAGTAGGTGTAAGAAGATTAATTTACATAATAAAATTCTAACACCATTAGAAGAAGAAGCGTGTGTGTACCTATGTTTGCGCATTATTATAATTTTATTATGTAAATTAATCTTCTTACACCTACTCACCCTCTGACATACATTCTCTCATTCACACTCTTACTCAACGAGAGGACTCGAAAAAATAAAAAAAAAATATTGTTACATACTTATACAGGATGTTACAAAAATACCCGTTAAGCCGAAAGAGGGTTAAATAGTGCTTTATAACAAGTCCATTTACAATATTTGAGAACCGTATTATCACTGTATGACACCGCCAAAAAAAATAAAACCATTATTTTTTTCATTGAATACGACGGAGATATTATTATAATATCTCCGTCGTGTATGAACCGATTTCGATGATTATTTTTTTAATTGATGAGTGCACTAGTCTGATGTGTCCTCCCCCCTCCAGAGGATGGTTCGGGCGGCGGGTGGGAGGTGTGGGCGGGCGGCGTGCCGGGGCTGGCGCGCTCGCTGGTGGTGGAGCGCGGCAGGTTCACCCATCAGCACGTGCTACGGCTGCAGCACGGTCAGTACTTATTTATTTATTTATTACACACACATATACGCATCCAAAATCCATCGCTCTATCCAAAAAATTCAAAAATGGAGCTGAGGAGCGGCCGAAATCTGTCAATGCCAATCCAAACTCACATTCTATCTTTTTAAATTTCATTGCTTAGGATACTATCCGTGCAGTCTTAATAAAATTACGTCGTCCAGTCGTCGAATTTCAACCACTGGGCGACTAGTTCATATTAATTTACCTTTGATAAATTAAAGTACTAGATTATATAGTCCGCTTACAGATGAAGTGAGTATAAGCTTGGAATAGTTGTTCACTTTTGTACTACAAAACATTGTTTAAAATTAAACAATGGCTAAATACGTTTCTAAAATATTGTGTCTCTGTCTAAAAGTATTAGCTAGAAAGTGACAGCATCTGGTTTATGTTCGTTTTGTGGTAAAGGTTAGTGTTTTGTCTCTTCATACGATTCAAAATAATATTTGTGAGACATAAACAAAACTACGCTAAGCTACGAAATATCTTTACGTCCAATATACCGCAGTAGTGTCTCAAGGCGAAAGTCTTTGACCAGTGTGTGTTGCCAGTGATGACATACGCGACTGAGACGTGGTCGCTCACTATGGGCCTCATAAAAAGGCTCAAGGTCACTCAAAGAGCAATGGAGAGGGCTATGCTCGGGGTTTCTCTGCGTGATAGAATCAGAAATGAGGAGATCCGCAGAAGAATAAAGGTAACCGACATAGCCCGAAGAGTTGCTAAGCTCAAGTGGCAGTGGGCAGGGCACATTGCTCGCAGGACTGATGACTGCTGGGGCGGGATAGTCCTGGAGTGGCGACCGCGTACCGGAAAGCGCAGTGTGGGCAGGCCTCCAACAAGGTGGACCGACGATCTGAAATTTTTTATGATTGACCACGTGATCAAAAACGCACGGGATAACGCTGAATCTGGAGTGATGTCACCAGCTTGTTTACAGACAAAGACAAAGATTTTTTATTCTCATAAAACATGGTACATAAGTGGTTTTATAATAAATACATTGAAGTCCACACATTTCACCAGAAACTGGTACGCAAGAAATTAAATAAAAATAAAAAAATCAAAACATTTTCAAAATAGTATTTATAAGATTATTATTTATAATATTCAATTCAATTCAATATATAATTCAATATTCAATTCAAAATAGCAAATTCAATTTCAACAGTTGAAGTATTTGTTTAGATAATAAAAACATTCTTTAATGAGTCGTTTTTTAAGTACAGCAAATGTCAATCAAAGTTTTGTACGTTTAATTTGACAGCTTATGATTTGATTAATAATGCAGACAAAACGCCCGAAGGCGAGCCGGTGTCGGTGACGGCGATCTGCCGCGTGGGCGGCAAGCTGTGGCTCGGCGACAGCGCGGGCCGCGTCAGCGTCTACTCGTGAGTGCACGCTCACATTTACTGATATCATTACAAAACATAAATAACCATTAACTCTAATTTGGATTGTTACTTATGCTCTGTTTGTGTGGGACCACGCTGTGTTACGAGCATAGATTAGACATATACAGGCGCTACAGTATCGTTTGTTTGTGTCCCTGCCAGCGCGTCGTCGCTGGCGCTGCTGTGGAGCGTGGCGGTGCACGAGGCGGTGGGCGGCGTGCCGTCCGCACCCGCCGCACTGCTGCCGCTGCCAAGACTGCAGCGCGTCGCACTCGCGCTGCACTGCGGCAGGTACGTCACACCCACCACCACTCGCGCTGCACTGCGGCAGGTACGTCACACCCACCACCACTCGCGCTGCACTGCGGCAGGTACGTCACACCCACCACCACTCGCGCTGCACTGCGGCAGGTACGTCACACCCACCACCACTCGCGCTGCACTGCGGCAGGTACGTCACACCCACCACCACTCGCGCTGCACTGCGGCAGGTACGTCACACCCACCACCACTCGCGCTGCACTGCGGCAGGTACGTCACACCCACCACCACTCGCGCTGCACTGCGGCAGGTACGTCACACCCACCACCACTCGCGCTGCACTGCGGCAGGTACGTCACACCCACCACCACTCGCGCTGCACTGCGGCAGGTACGTCACACCCACCACCACTCGCGCTGCACTGCGGCAGGTACGTCACACCCACCACCACTCGCGCTGCACTGCGGCAGGTACGTCACACCCACCACCACTCGCGCTGCACTGCGGCAGGTACGTCACACCCACCACCACTCGCGCTGCACTGCGGCAGGTACGTCACACCCACCACCACTCGCGCTGCACTGCGGCAGGTACGTCACACCCACCACCACTCGCGCTGCACTGCGGCAGGTACGTCACACCCACCACCACTCGCGCTGCACTGCGGCAGGTACGTCACACCCACCACCACTCGCGCTGCACTGCGGCAGGTACGTCACACCCACCACCACTCGCGCTGCACTGCGGCAGGTACGGTCACACCCACCACCACTCGCGCTGCACTGCGGCAGGTACGGTCACACCCACCACCACTCGCGCTGCACTGCGGCAGGTACGGTCACACCCACCACCAATCACATAGCGCGTCGCACTCGCGCTGCACTGCGGCAGGTGAGCGCAACACTCATTTATTTATTTAGTTAGCACAACTACACAATATAATTCAGTACATTCACAACAGCAGGTATTAATACATACATCGATGCCGTACAATTCAATTCAATAAAAAAAAAATCAAAATAATTTTTTGCAAGTGTTTTTTGAACGTTAATTCAAACCCTACGGTGGATATGGTAATCCATACGCACTCCTTACCAGTAAGGTTTTTGGTATCAATGCTGGTATCAGCTCCGAATAGTTATTCCGTGTTTTGTTCCTGTCATATAAACGTTATTTCAAATTGGGATTTATATTATTCGGGCCTTATTCTTTGTTTATTTGTAATGCACTTTGTGTTTGGGTGCGCCGACCAAAAAAAGCCAAAAATGGTGTCTTTGGGTGACTCTGTAAGCTTGAAAGACATTTAAAAAAAATAAAAATAAAGTTTAGTAAATAGCCTATATCCTGTCCCACTGTTGGATAAATGCCACCATCATTAAAATGAAGTCATCGCTACAAATGAGTATTGGCTTAATCACCACGCTTGCCAAATACGGGTTGGTGATCACAAACCCGGGCTATGCATCGAAAAACCCGAAACGAATTTTACCCGACCGACCTGAGAATTGGGCCCGGAACCTTCGGGTGTGGTGCTAAGCGCCTTGCCACGCGCCGCCGAGGCGTTGTCACACGCATATTCTATTTAATTGACGCCTGGCGTGGTGGATTCCGCAGACTGTTCCTGGTGACGTCGCAGCGGCCGGGCGCGGAGGGCGGGTTCGTGCTGTCGGAGCTCGGCGCCGCCACCAGTCTCGCGTGCCTTGCCGGAGTTCCTACACCACTTGGGTGAGTGAGTGAGTGAGTAGTAAAGTGAGTGAGTGAGTAATAAAGTGAGTGAGTGAGTGAGTGAATGATTGAGTGAGTAAGTGTTTGAAATGAAATGAAAAAAAAAATAGTTATTAGTAACATACATGTTTAACATACAGCGTGTGTCAGTGACACTAGCAGAACACAAATTGTGTTAATCTAGCTAACAACAACAAACGATGATGGTGATGAAGTATTTAGACTTTTTAAATTAATTGTAACGTAATATTGTTTGACTTGTTTATTGTACAATCAGTTCAATTGGAATTAAATTATATGAAGAAAAAATCTTTGTACCACTGTTTTAGCACATTGCGCGCACGCAGGAGTGTGATTTGGCAAAGTTAAAGCTCATATGGAGAAAGCGTGCGAGCAGAAAGATAAAGTCGATGTACATTACATTACAATGTATACTTTTTGAATAACGATCGAATTTAGACCTCTGGGCGACGAAAAAAAATTACCATTAATTTTACCCGATTACAAAGCCGATTTTGACTACCTCTGTCGTCTAGTGATTAAAACCACTGGCTTAGACCCAGAGGTCCCGGGTTCGATTCCCAGCAGGGGGTACATGTTTGTGTACTCAGTTTGGTTGGTGGTAGGGCTTGTTTGCCCGCCTGGCTAGCTACCGCCAACTTATCTAAATATGTCGCCATAACATCAATGTTTGTAGCATTGTTGTGTTCCGGCAGCTACAGATAAGAGAGCCAGTGCCTCACTAGTTGAGGATCCCGGGTGAAATGCGCTTCCATCATTGGCCTTATCATCACTTAACGTCAAATGAGATCAAGGCACTGTGCTTAACCGAAAAAAAAGGAGAAGTTTTTAATTTGTCTATAAATATATTTTTCTTTATGAATGCTAACATAATATCCGTATATATGCCCCGATCAGAGGAGCCTATCTATCCCCTTCATCTATGCACCGATTATGATGATTATTTTTTGATTGAAAGAGTTTTTTCTCGACGTGGAGCTTGTTTTTCAAGTAGTGTGTGTCATGGCAGATGCGAGGTGTGGGCGGGCGGGTCGGGCCTGCACGCGTACGAGGTGTGGGCGGGCGGCGTGCGGTCCGCCCACGCGCTGGCGGCGCCGCCCGGCCTCACGCTGCTCGCCGCGCACCAGCGGCAACCCTTCGTCTTCGGGTACTGCTACCCAGGTACGGTGCACGCAGGTACACACGCGGGTACACCCAGGTACACACGCAGGTACACTCAAGTACACAGGCGTGTACACTCAGGTACACACGCGGGTACACAAGCGGGTACACCCAGGTACACACGCGGTACACCAGGCTTTGGGGCGCGGTCAACCCGAGCTGAGGTCCGAGCCTTTAGAGGCGCCCTCGGGTTGTTCCGCCCCCCGATCCGTTCCGAACCCCTCGCAGAATCTAGTAGGGCACGGGGACCCGCACTAGTACGTGATGTCGTTCCCTCTGGAAAACCACCGAAGATTATTCGTTTCACACGGCTTGAGGAACCCTTTAAGTTTCTCGCCGCCCCCAAAGAAGCCCGGTGAAGCTGAAATTGCCGTATGAGGCAATCTGCAAACACTCCAAAAAAAACAAATTTTGGGCAGAGGTCACTCCATTTGTTGAAAAAATATATTTTTTATTTAATATTAACTTTACCCTTCAACGCCCAACCGATCATATATGATCAAGGAACAACATTCCGTCAACGCCCGAGGGATCATATATGATATATATATATATATATATATATATATAGTGCGGGGGGCATCTGAGGGGCGCTCAGACCCTCATCGCTCGGGCGTTGACGGAATGTTTTTCACTGATCATAATATATGATCGGTTGGGCGTTGAGAGGTTAAAAGTATTTGTACGTCAAGCCAAAGCCATGCATGATTTCGTATACCCTACGGTGGAGAACTGGAGACCTTGTACCGAGAAGAAGTCGCAAGAAACTCGGCAATTCTGTTTCTGATTGCCTTACAAAAGTTTCAGCGATAAAACCTAGCTGTAACTTGTATTCGTTCTTAATTAATTTGTAAAGGGTCATGGCGGAATTTCCACACAAAATAATGTAATATTAGAGAAATTGGAATCGCCTTGAAATTGGTCTTCATCATCATCATCATCATCTCAGCCAAAAGACGTCCACTGCTGGACAAAGGCCTCCCCCAAAGATCCCCACAACGACCGGTTGAAAAAAAAAATGATCTTAGGTGTCTAAAAACTCAAAAAACTCAAACTCAAACTTTTATTTGCAAACTAAGTGGTACATAGATGGTGTTTACATTGATAGTGTCCTTATTACTTAGTCACCTTGTACAGGTATAACAAATAATACTTATATTAACTATAATATGTAATACAATATGTTATAAAAATATATACCTATATTTATATTAAATTGCTATTAAAGCTTAAATTATATTGTGAATTGAATTGTATAATAAATCAATAAATTGTATTAAATTGTATTATATTATATTATATTATATAACCCAGACCGCCAAACGTAAACACAAATCATCATATCGCATGGTTAAATATTCCTCTACAGTGTAAAAACATTTATTAATCAAAAACTTTTTTAATTTTGTTTTAAAAACTTTGTAGTTTGGTTCAGTTTGTAATTCGATCGGTAATTTGTTATATATTTTTACAGCCATATGATGTGGGCTATGATTTAACATTTTTATTCGTGAGGGTGGCAAATGTAGCCTTCCTTTGTGGCGAGTGTTAATGTTATGGGTGTTCTGTACTTGTATAAATTTTCCGCTATTGCTTTTAACAAACAGGCAAATATCCTGTATATATAGTGATGGTAGCGTAAGCATATTAAATTTTATAAAATAGGGCTTACAGCTCTGCGTGTTGTCGATTTGGGAGAGAATTCTGACACATTTCTTTTGCAATATAAATAGTTGGCTAGCATTTACGCTGTAACCCCAAAGCATCACTCCATATTTGAGCCACGAATGTGCATACGCGTAATAGGCGGTTAGTGCCGTTTCTGCGCTTGTACTACATTTAATTTCAAAAAGTGCATACGTAAATTTTGACAATTTTGATTTTATGAGTTCGATATGACTTTTCCAGTTAATATTAGTATCTATATTTAGGCCAAGTACATTAAACGACTCTACTGATTCTATTTTGATGTTTTGTAAATTAATATTTAGTTCTAGATGTGCTTTTTTGTACGATTGGAATTGAATTACTTTTGTTTTATTATAATTTATCTCAAGATTATGCTCTAATAGCCAGTCTGATATGATATTATTATTATCTAAAAAATATCTTTATACATTTACAATATTTTTTGAACCCCGGAATAAAATAAAATATTTTAAGTAAATATTATATGTAAGAGCTTATGACGAGCTAATTATTTTTGAACGCGTTGTCTTGAATGCTTAGTCAGCTGTCAATGTGATAGACCCACGCTTCATACATGCGTCAGACTAGACAAAACACTAATCAAATCATCTGCCTAAACACACTGGCTAAATCATAGCGAAAGCCATCACAAAAGAATTAAATGAATTGAATCTCTGATGAAAGATAAAACTGATATTTCATACAAGATAATTTTTTACTAGAAAAAAATCAACCAGTCTTAAGTGGGAAGCGAACCCACGACCCTTGGATTATCGATCCAATGCTCTCACTGCTAAGCTACCGAGACCCTAGAAGACTCGTTGAATTTTTCTAGTAGTTTGTGATTTACGCTGCAAGCCAGCGGTATTACGTCACTGTGGAGTTACTACCCTCACAATCAAAAAAACACAATTCGTTTGGATGAGCCAAACTTTAGTTTTCAAAAGTCAAAATTCAAAGTCAAATCATTTATTCTACATAGCTTTCACAGGCACTATACAATAATATCCAAATAATAATAAATAACTGACTTTTAGTTATTGCGTTCCATTTAATAAGGGTTTGTTTTACTTTACTATGAAAAAACATAGTGTTTGTTTGAATATATACATTTTGACTGTGGTGCCCTACTATACATAAAATAAATTAACTTAATATTTATTTGATCAACCACTCTGTTTCTCTTCATGTAGGAGTGTGCGTGTACCAGTGGTCGGCGGTGACCCGGCAGCAGACCGCTCGCCTGGACTGCAGCAAGCTAGCGCCATGCTCCGAGACCCTGCACTCCATGGGGGAGCTGGTGGGAGACGAGCAGTGTCGGGTGAGTGAACTAGCACGGCAGCGGAGGGTTTTACAAGCACACCAGATGGGGGGTGTACCACTATAGCAGCTGGGGTTGTACCTTAGCAGCTGGGGATGTACCACCATTGCAGGTGATGGGTTTACCACTACTGCAGCTGGGAGGTGTACCATAGCAGCTGGGGGTGTACCATAGCAGCTGGGGGTGTACCATAGCAGCTGGGGGGTGTACCATAGCAGCTGGGGGTGTATCACAGCAGCTGGGGGTGTACTATAGAGGCTGGGGTGTAACACCATAGCAGGTGATGGGTTTACCACTACTGCAGCTGGGGGGTGTACCATAGCAGCTGGGGGTGTACTGTGACAGCAGCTGGGGTGTATCACAGCAGCTGGGGGTGTACTATAGAGGCTGGGGTGTAACACCATAGCAGGTGGAGGGTTTACCACTACTGCAGCTGGGGGTGTACCACAGCAGCTGGGGGTGTACCACAGCAGCTGGGGGTGTACCATAGCAGCTGGGGGGTGTACCATAACAGCTGGGGGTGTACCATAGCAGCTGGGGGTGTATCACAGCAGCTGGGGGTGTATCACAGCAGCTGGGGGTGTATCACAGCAGCTGGGGGTGTACTATAGAGGCTGGGGTGTACTATAGAGGCTGGGGTGTAACACCATAGCAGGTGGAGGGTTTACCACTACTGCAGCTGGGGGTGTACCACAGCAGCTGGGGGTGTACCATAGCAGCTGGGGGTGTACCATAACAGCTGGGGGTGTACCATAGCAGCTGGGGGTGTATCACAGCAGCTGGGGGTGTATCACAGCAGCTGGGGGTGTACTATAGAGGCTGGGGTGTATCACAGCAGCTGGGGGTGTACTATAGAGGCTGGGGTGTAACACCATAGCAGGTGGAGGGTTTACCACTACTGCAGCTGGGGGTGTACCACAGCAGCTGGGGGTGTACCATAGCAGCTGGGGGTGTATCACAGCAGCTGGGGGTGTACTATAGAGGCTGTGGTGTAACACCATAGCAGGTGTTGGGTTTACCACTACTGCAGCTTGGGGTGTACCATAGCAGCTGGGGGTGTATCACAGCAGCTGGGGGTGTACCACAGCAGCTGGGGGTGTACCACAGCAGCTGGGGGTGTACCACAGCAGCTGGGGGTGTACATAGAGGCTGGGGTGTAACACCATAGCAGGTGATGGGTTTACCACTACTGCAGCTGGGAGGTGTACCATAGCAGCTGGGGGTGTACCATAGCGTAAACATTTTTCAATTTGTCAGTGTCTTATTATGTGATAATATTATGCTTAAATATTTAAAAAAAAGGAATACAACAGACGATAGCAAAAATATACTAAAATAGTTGTTTAAAGCTAATATGATATAACCGTGCCCAATGACAAAAGTGCATAGCATTTGCCATTACTAAATAACAATTGATATTTGGTTTAATAAAATAAATTCACTAACACAAAATAAATACACAAACATAATACCAAAATCATTTTTTATGTGTATGTAGTATTGCTATTTTGCCATTCACAAAGCCCCGATACCCAGTTTAACCTTTTCACCGCCCAACTATCCTGACGCGATGTCCCGCTGTACGCCAACGTATAAATGTATAACAGATTCTATAGTACGAAAGCAAGGATGGCGATAACATCATATCGATAAAAAAAAAAATGTGTAAGTTTAAGTTTGTATTTAAATTTACAAATATAAATAAACACTGATACATTATAATGGTAGTTTGTTTTATTTTATGAACATTTTTAGTAAGAAAATGAGTATGCATTATCAGAGACAAAAAGACATGCATACACTTGCTAGAGGTATATTATAATAGGCACTTCACTATTCATTTCATAACGTCGTCCGTTGACTTCATATCAAGTCTTTGGCGCTCGTAGCACGAGACATTTCTTAAGGAAAAGGGTTGTCTATGCTTTTTTTCATTACAGTTTTGTTGGTCTAAACTTAAAATAACCTATCGACGTTTTATGTACCTAATGTGTTCACGGTCAGTTTTAATGTTGATAAGTATACAGCGTATTTTGGTTAAATGGCTGGCTTACAGACTTTTAACTACCGCTGAGTTATCGAGTGGACGTTCTCTGTGTACGTTTGAGTACGTTTTGTTTTACAATAAACATTTGAATAGTGTTTTAGTAGCCGCTTTCTTGTTTATATACGCACGAACGACAATGGAGTAAGTACCTTTCCTTTGTACGTCATAAATAAATATATTTACCTACTAAAATAAGAAGAAAGAAACAAATAATCGGATCGGAGACGTTTCTGAATCAGGTTCCACACCTTAAATCCGCAACAACTCATCAGAATAACATTCACTCATTTTGCACTGTTTAGGTTTTACCCGAACCGGGAAAGAAACACACATGCGCACGTTTGTAACGCCCGGCACTATGACATGATGACCTTGACCCCTGTGCGCTTACGACGTCACGGGTTAACTTGAAATGAAGTCGGTGGCGCTGTTAGCACTGCCATTTTGCCATTACGTAGAGATGGGTGTTGCAATATCGAAAGTCCTCAGTAAACTTAATTAATTCGAATGAAGTGATGTGATACGTACATTAATTTTAAAATTTATTGTGTAATACGTTATTTACTGACCGGAATTTATTTTAAATCATAGAATTTATGAACATTTAGATGGAATATAACAAAGTAAATACAGAGAATTGTAATATATGCAGCTTTTGCGTCACATCACTGGCCTACTTGATATGAAGTCGTTGGCGTGCGCGACATAAAAATATTTGAGACGTTTTTGTTTTCATTTATTTTAAAACTCAAAAAAGCCTGTTTTGCCTGGGAAAATAAAAAATATGGCTTCAGTTGTGTCCATCTTACAAAATCAAATCAAAGAAACAAATGTTTTATGTATCGTACATGTATTTTAATAAAGTAGGTACAATGAAAAACTTCTATAGAAGTGCTGGCGTGGGCGGCACGAAAATCTCGAACTTCTATAGAAGTTGTTGGCGGTGAAAAGGTTAATATATACGTGTGTGCGTACACTTTCTTTTCGGAGAGTTTTCTAATTGACTCAGGTGGCTTTTTTTATTTTTTTTATTTTACGGGTAAGCACAATGTCTTGATCACACCTGATGTTAAGTGATGATAAGGCCAATAATGGAAGCTCACTTAACCCGGGATCCTCAACTAGTGAGGCACTGGCTATCTTATCTCTAGCTGCCGGAACACAACAATGTTACTACTATTTTATCGTTAGCTTTAGCTTAGTTAGTTCGTTTTAGCGTTATCGGACTTTTTAGGGGCGGCGGGAAACTTTAAAGGGTTCTTCAGGCCATGTGAAACAAAGCACCGTGAGAGGTTCCCTAGAGAGTTTTTTTATGAATTGAGAATTTTGTAGTGTGTGCCTGCTACGTTTTTGTCATAATCGATAATAGTGCTACGTATCTGCGCGTTGCGTTATCGTGGTCTCTATGGTACCCGCAGTGCAGCAGTGCTGTATAAGATGCGTTGCGCAGGTGGTGTCGCTGTGCGTGGCGGGCGCGCTGGTGCTGGCGGGCACGTCGCTTGGCGCGCTGGTGGTGGCGGACGCGGGCTCGCTGCGCCCGCTCACCGTCTGCCGCCCCTACGAGCGCGACGTACGTACGCACCCATACCGATGCCTCTTACAACCTTGTTTGAAGGACCCAGTGTCATGTACACGTCATGTTTAAACCAACCAGTCAAGTTCAACGATTAAATTTTGTCGACTCTCATCTCACAACAGCGGCGTGAGTTGTGCTTACTTTACTGAGCGCTGAGCGGGATAGTAAGATGCGCTATCACGAGACAAAATTTGACCAAATTTGTTTTCTTTTTTCGAAAAAGGTTGCTTTTGGTCTGAGTGTAGCAAGAAATTAATAGTTCCTCAAGCAGGAGTGATCGATTATCCTAACTGTTTGACAATTGATTAGGTTTAACGAAAACCAGAATTTGTAGGGTAGTTGTTACTCTACTCGTCTGTCACCTGGCAGTGCTGCGTCAATGCCATTCAAATCATCGTTCTCTGTGCTTACGTCTGTATATAACATAAAGTTATTACACCAACGGAATAGAGCAACAAACACGAGCTGTCAAACGAAACCGAAATATGATGACATTTGTGTGTTGGTATTGTACTGTATTATATTATTGTAATGTATTAAGTACTTTAACAACAGTAATACATATTCGTACCATATCATAACCGCGTGATAGACAGTGGACACGAAATATCGATAACTTGATGCAGCGCTAGTGTAAAACGAAAATTATTTCTTTACACAAAATATTCGTAAATTCTGCATTATGTGTATTCGATCTTTGTTTTTTACATAAATAAAAGTTTATAGAAGAGAATTATCACACCTAGTGCTTGAAATTCGAAGCGCATTGGCAAAAATAAATCCTAGATCAAGAGGTGTCGATTTAGAATAACTTACCTGTGAAATTAACATTTTTCGGGGTTATTGCACTGTGTTGTACAACAATCAATCACTGAACAAGTCACCATGTTTCTGAAGCACTATTTCTCAAAAAAATATCCACGATTTCACGTAAAATCATAAAAAAACCACAGAGCTCAAATTCTCAGCATGCCGATAAAAACAGACGAACTGTCAAACAGTTGCTAAAAACAGTTCTGTTACGTCGCATCACGCATCTCTTTTTATCACAGTGTTGCTGCTGGTGACATCTCGCTCGCTCAGCCCTTTGTTGCTCTATTCCGTTGGTATAATAACTTTATGGTATATAAGTACTATCGCCAACGTGGATAACTAACCCCCTTCCCTGTTCCCCCCTTTCCCCCAGATCACGTGCATCGTGCCATTGCTGGGGGAAGGCGACGGCGCGCCCATGCTGGCCACGTTCGGGGACACATACCGACCGCTGCTGGAGAGGTTTGCGCCCACCAATCACCAGGTGAGCAGTCCCCCGATACCCATACCAAAAGCCGTAATAATATCGTAGCGACTTAGTCCTTAAAAAACAAAAAACAAAAATGATGCGACATTTATTTATTTATTTAATTTATTTATTTGCAACACAAACAGGTAGATATCTTAAATAGTGTTGACAGCATGCTAGATTATAAACAGTTGTTACAAAGTAATGCTATTGTACGTTTTTACATTATTATTTATTCAAAGGAATAGGAAAAAATATTATAAAGTAACCATATAAACTAATTAAATTAAATTAAATTAATAAACTAAACTTATGAAGTTAACAAAATTTTAAACATTGAATGAAAATCTATGTTATTTCTTGGCAACGAAACCTATGTCCAACCTGGGTCCTGGGCTTATAGTGTCGTACACTGGTGTTTTAACTTAGTTGTGCGAGCGACGATTTGAGACACAATTGAATATTACTCCCATTTCATTTCATTCATTTTATTTTATTATTTAATTAATTTGCCTTATCTCTAGCAGCAGCAGAACACCACCACCTACGCCGGGGGATATTGCCTGCTGTGGAGCGCGCTCCACTGGCTGCCAGACTAGGTGGAAACGAGAATTCAAGATTAAAGCCGATTGTAGGATTCTAACCATCTTTGTTGTGTAGGGTCACACCCAGGACTTGCAACCGGTACCGAAAATACAGGTATCATATCGGTAAATACCTGTATTTTCCATTTTGGTTCCTGGATACCGATTCTTTAATGAGTACCGGTATAGTACCTCAAAAATACCGGTACCTACCTGCGACATTGCCAGTCTGTTTATCGCGTGATATGCAGAGCACTGCGGTCGCGCGAAATGAACATTAACAGGCAAACTAACGAAACGAGAACGCAACGCGTGCAGTTAGCCAATCCAAGCGCCACTCATCTATACTAATAATCCACTAATTTACCTGGTACCGGTATTAGAACCGGTACGTATAATACCGGTATACCGGTACAATACTACTTACCGGTACTCATCGGTTTACCTGTATTAATAAATACCGGTATAAAATCGTTACCGTTACTTTATTAAAGTCAAAGGTACCGGTTATTGAAAATACCGATATTCCAAGCCCTGATCACACCACCAGTTTTATGTTAACTAGACTCTGTATGTTAATACATACATACTTACTCTCACGTCTTCCCAAAAAGGGGTAGACTCGACATTAATGACGTTGACGCCGCATTTAGCATAAGCAAAGTAGAGCTCCGAAGTGGAATATAACATCAGTGATGGGTTGTAGCCGATCGCCTGATGTGCGAGCATTTTCGGTTCGGTATGCAGAAAACCGGTAAAAATTGTAAAATGGTCAGACCTCGAAACACCGGTATTAATTGTTGTACCTATCGCATCTTCGGTTCGGTATGCAGAAAACCGGTAAAAATTGTAAAAATGGTCAGACCTCGAAATACCGGTATTAATTGTAGTACCTATCCTTTCGATCAATAATGTTCTAGATAAAGAATCCGGAACAAAAATGCATCTCCAAAGTGGTTGTTAAGGGTCCGAAGACTTAACTAAAAGGCGGACTGTATATCATAGGGTTGGTTTAATGCCAACAAATTACAAAATGGTAGTTCCCGGACAAACAGATTGTAGTATTAAGAGGGTCGCGAATGTCGTTAGTGCCGTCCGAAAGCCGAGTGTCGTCCGGTCGGTAGTCGATGCCGGCCGTGGGTTGGCAGCGGGGGGCGCCCGCGGCAACCGGTTCGATGCTCGCTTCGATGATGTCGCGCCCTCCTCTCTCGCGTCTCCTCCCGTGCGTATGTAGGCATCAACAGTAGTAATAAGTCCTTTTTGTCCATACCTATACATTTAAATTACGAATAACAAAATCTGAAAACACATTGGATAGCAACAACAACTTCAGTGTACTGTGAACCTTAAATCTTAACCATAAAGATTAATTATGGTTGCAAAATATTTATAAAATGTTTTTGTTTTGTGACAAAAGGACCCTTTCATTATGACCACACTTCTCTGATACACGCTGAATTAAAATATTTAACGTTGTATGGAATAATTTCAATTTATTTACTCTCAAATGAATCTCCTTTTTCAATGCCTTCGCTGCATTCAATCTGTAAGATTGTAAAATGACTCGTTCCTTTTATTGATAGTATATTTATATATCTTTATTTTAATACGTGAAGCAAAAACTTTGTACTCCTTTTTTACGAAAATTGCGCGGACGGAGGAGTATGAAATTTCGCACACTTATAGTTTATGTGTATAGAAAGTTAACCGAATGTTAATATTTTTTAAAATTATGCATAAAAATACATTAAATCAATAAAACAAACATTACACACACTACCATGTATTTGACACACATGTATATACCTATACTCTTTTCAAAAATTTCAAAAATGGAAGAGGAGCGGCCGAAATCTGTCAATGCCAATACAAACTCACATTCTATTTTTTTTAATTTTTCATTGCTTAGGATACAATCCGTGCAGCCTTAATAAAATTACGGTCGAATTTCGACCACTGGGCGACCACTAGTTATTTTGAATTTTGTATTCACAATGGTAGGTATATATATAGTTACAAGATAAAATTTTACTTGAAAAAATTAACCAGTGTCAAGTAGCTCGAGTTGGAAGCGAGCCCACGACCTTTGGTTTTGACCTTTGGAAAGGTCGCGGGTTCGATCCCCACTCGAACTTCCTGAGGCAGGATGATTTTTTTTAGTAAAATTTTATCTTGATTGTACCTATATTTTAAATTATTCTGATTTTGATGTGTATTAGCGTAATGGTAGGGTCAGGCCCTGGCCAAAAGGTGGGGGTTCGAATCCTGTGTGTGTATATTCTATAATTATTTTTTTCTGAATTAAAATGTCAATATTTTGAATATGATTGTGCTGTGTGACAGAATTTATATTAAATCTAAGTACAGATCTGGCAAAGAAGATCTGAGCAGTTGATCAAATATTATTATATAACGGAGACACACGTCTATGTGATATGTATGATAACACGTGGGAAATACCGCCTCTGTGGTCTAGTGGTTAAGACCACCGGTTTAGACACAAAGGTCCCGGGTTCGATTCCCAGCGGGGGGTATATGTTTGTGTACTCGGTTTGGTTGGTGGTAGGGCTTGTTTGTTCGCCTGGCTAGCTACCACCATCTTATCTTAATATAACGCCATAACATAAATGTTTGTAGCATTGTTGTGTTCCGGCAGCTAGAGATAAGATAGCCAGTGCCTCACTGGTTGAGGTTCCCGGGTGAAGTGAACATCTCTTCTTCTGTTTTCTAGTAATCGACGACTGTAGACAAATACCTGATTAACTAAGATAAGTATAAGTGATTAAAAGATCTGATGCCAATATATGTAGTATTGAGTATTTAATGTAGTTCAGTTAGTGCCAGATTGACCGAATCAACAACAGTTGTCATAGTGACGCTTAAGAAAAACTAACCTTAACTTGTAAGGTTAGAGTATGAGAAGATTAAATGAATGAAAAATGTCGACATGTCGAAATTTTTCATTCATTTAATAACAGCCTTAATGGTGACATGTTAAGACTTATTTTACTTAATGTAAAGATCACTTTGACCAATAAATAACTCTATCAACGCCGTAGTCTGATATATTGGACAACTGATTTTCGTGCCCAAGCCCGCCAATGTCTGTCAGATAACTAAGACACAATTAGATGAGTTATTTAATATTTTATTTTATTTAATAACTATTTAAACTATCATGGTCACTTTCATTAGAGTAATTATTAACGGGATTCTTACCATGTTTATTATTGGCTTGGTTAAAAAACTAAAAAAAAAACAATAAAGCCGTTTCGCGTTCTGATACTGAGAGTGTGTTGTCTCGTGAGCAATTTCGAGTAAATAGTGACTTAGATACCGGTGGTGGTACGGGCGTCGAGCGCAAATAACGACTAAGGAAGGAAGACGGGTTGATCTTTTTGTCTGCTCATAAAAAATCCACCCGCATTAACTTCAGTAATTCCGTGATCATGGCGCATGTAACTGTGCCGAAATATTGGATGCTCACATAATATAATAAACATGATAAGATTTTTTTATTTTATTATTCCCTGACCCACAGCGTCGCATCGCGTCGCCCCAATGCGCTAGCACTTCGTTTTCGCTTAGCGTAATTTCCTACTTTTATTAAGGGTCATACCGTGATGTTAAATAACACCTTAAATACCCTTACACAAAATTGGGCTATCATTTGCTAAAAGATTTTTTTAAATCCAACTGTAGCGCGTTCAAACAAAAACTCTTTAGCTTTATTATATTATTAGTATAGATTAAGTGTCTTATATATCAGACTTGGCAGTGAAAGGATTAAGAATCTGTTGATGACTGTACTTAAGTGAACAAATACCTGTAAGTAAAATTAATAATTATATATGAATAATAATTATAATAATAATCATTAAGTTTAGTGCTTATTTTAAGTTGTGACTGCATAATATTATATTAACTGATATTATATTAAATATAATAAGTGTACTTTACTATATGAATTCTGTTAATACTTGGCCAATACCAAAGATATTGAAGTTTAATAAATTATATGACAATTTGACAGTGTATCATTGTTTTGTTTACATAATATTTTGTTTAAAAATTTTGACAACATCACATACACTGCTCTGACTCCAAAGACAGTAGCTTACGCACTTGTGTTATGGAAATCGGGAATAACGACGGCACCACAACCACCCAGACCCGAGAAAATGTAGACAAAGTTCGTTTTTAGGGTTCCGTACCTCAAAAGGAAAAAACGGGAAAAAAGGAGTCCGTCTGTCTGTCTGTCTGTCAAGACCCTTTATCTCGGGAACGCGTAGAGGTAACGAGTTAAAATTAAAACAATATACTCAGGTCTGCGGTCCCTTGAAGCTGTGAAAAAAACCAAACTTCTAAGTTAACGAAAAAAAAGATACGGTCGTTCGTTTATGTCGCAAAAAACGTATATTTCGATACTCTCAAGGGAATCAAAATTCATAGGGTACTTACCCTAGACCTAGAACTATGAAGTTTGGCAAGTAATATCGTCTTACACTACAAGTACAGAAAAAGTCTGAAAACAGAAACTGAAACTGAAAACATATTTAATTAAATCACAACAAAAAACAGGGTCTATAAGCAAGGAACGGAGGTCCTGAAGTAAGTTAACTGTGTCATGTGGGGATCGTATGAAAGGGCATCATTTGCACGAGCTTAAACAGATTTTTAATTATTTTTATGATGTATAGTTTTCGATTTATGACGAAGAATGAAAAATAAATACCTTTTCCCTCTTTGATATATACTTACTAGCGTCCGATCCGATCCGAACCCTTCGGAGAATCTAGTAGAGCACGGGGACGCGCACTTTTAAGTGTGCGATGCCGTTCCATCTAGAAAACCTCCGAAGGTGATTCGTTTCACACGGCTTGAGGTACCCTTTACGTACCTCGCCGCCCCCAAGCAAGCTCGGTGAAGCTGAAAATGCCGTTTAAGGCAATCAGGAATCTCTCAATAAAAAAAAACTTACTAACGGCCGCCCACGGTTTCACCCGCGGTTCCCGTTCCCGTGGGAATATCGAGATAAAAAGTATCCTATGTTTTAATCCAGGTTATAAACTATCTGTATGCCGAATTTCATCCAAATCCATCCATCCATCCATTGCAGCGTGAAGAAGCAACAAATATACATATACACACAAACTTTCGCATTTATAATATTAGTGTGATAGGTAACCTAATAAGTAATAACTTAGGTGTATATACCTACCTAACAGTCGGGAAAAGTTCGAGACTCGATTCCTGAACTATATAATACTCGTATGTACCCATAAAATTGTACGGAACCCTACGATTGAGTTCTTTTAAAAGTCAACTCTCAAAGTGGCTCATAGCTAAGTTTTTCTACACAGTTGAAGAGTTCTTAGGCTAGGTATTTATTGATATGTATTGCTATTGGAAAATTATTAATTCACATTATTCTTGTTGACATAGTAATTAATTATTATTTTATGTATTTAATTCGAATGTGTTTTAATTTTTTTTTTTTAATTTTGTATTGAATTGGATTAAAAGTAATTTGTCGATTTATTAATTAATTTTATATAATTGTCAATGGATTTTTGCATGCTGAATATTCAGCGAAACATGTGGATCAAATTATTATTTCTCATCTTTAATGTACCGTGTTTCCTGCACAATAAACATTTCTATTTCTATTTCTCGGTGGGCAAGTCCGACTCGCACTTGTCCGGTTTTCTACATTCACCCGACCGGAAATCGAACCCGGTACCTCGGAGATGGCAACACCAGAAACTGGCGAAATAAGTATTTTTGAATTTCTTACCAAAAAACTTTTTTCGTAACTTTTACTATTATGTCTTTTTGCCATTACTGAGTACCGGGCAAGTAACTGACCGCGATCCCACCCTGGTGACCCTGATGGGAAGTAAGGATGCGGCCGGGGATGTAGCATACTTGCTTAGACAATGCGTTTACTCTTGCCTTGAAAATGTCCAGCAGGAAGGGAATTCCACTCCAAGGCTAGTGCTCTAAGTACACTCGAGTGTTTTTTAGGTGTCCCTTTACCTTGCTACTGTCTTTGGAGCGTTCTAGTCTGATGAGAAGATCGAAAACCTGAGGGCATTCCCCTACTAGACTTTCCAAGGTGATACATAATCATGTTAAATCTGAGGCATTACTTTTAATTTGCTGATACCAATTCTTCTCAATAAAAAAGACGAGATAAATACTTGGTAAGTAATTCTGCAAGACTGTAAGTGACTAGCCGGTATTATTACCTCACAAATGTATGTTCAAGTAATTGTCTGCCTACATCATTTCTAATAGTTGTAATTAACATTAAAATGACCTCACCTTTCAACAGTCGCGTAAATTCTTTGGTGACGCAATGCTGATGCCGGCCATACATGTATACAAGTGTATTTGGTAATTCTTTCGTTACCTATACTCAGTTACGCTTAGCTAAACTTAAAAATTACGACAATATTTATTATTTAATATCCATTACTTATTTATTTGCAAGTCATAGTTGCTTAGAAGTAGTAAGCCAGCAGTGTATACGATCAAGAGAGACTTTGCCAATCACCTGAAGTGAGCCATGTTACGAAGTGACGACCGGTTCCGCGTATCGAGACTGGCGGGAAAAACACGCTTGGAATGCAGTGATAGATAGCAGGTTGGTCCGAATCAGACACGATTGTAACTGTTATTATTAGTTAAAAAATAATCTGTTATTATATTAATGAAGATAACGAACGAAGTAGCGACTACCGTTATGTTTTCTATAATATTACCGGAGAAAGAAACAACCCTTGCCAAGTTTCTTGCGGCTTCTTCTCGGTACATGGTCTCCACCACCGTAGGGTTTACGAAGTCATAGTTTAAGTTTTTAAAGTTCATTTTAAATAAAAAAATTGAATTTTAAAGTAAAACAAAATAACAACGCTTCAAAAAAAAATTATGTTTTTGCAATACAACAACAACCTGTTGAAAATGTTTAAATACACCGATGATATTAAAATAACTCAGTAATTTAAAAAATGTGTAATTTTTTCAAATGAATATTTTTTTTAATATACAAATTTTGTATTAAATTAAATAATTTTAAATAATTTTAATTTTTATTAAAATAAAAATTAAATAAAGTACTTAAAGTATTAGTATTTATTTGAAATGGTCTTTAATAAAATTAAAATGGTTATATTCTTTTAATCAATTAAAGTTGTTTAGGTACTTGTTTTTCTGAATAGAATAGAAAAGAATAGAAGTATTTATTTGTGAAATGTAGGTTAGTTTTACATTTTTGTGTATTTGCAAAAACAATAATTTAACAAAATATAGAATAGCAGCATTAACCGCTTCGTTGAAACTGTTAACATTATGACGCCTACGATTCGGACCGCTCACTTATTGGACGCTGTGACGTGAACGTCTTGATCTTGAAAGAAACCGAACTGTCAAACTTGCAACTTTCCGCAACTTGAAACACCGAATTTATTTTTTTGTTACAAATCTTCAATTTTCAACAGAAAATTGTTGACAAGTGCCTTAAATACCATTGTTATAGTGTTCTTGACTTGTTTTAAGTGTTATTTGTGTTTATTTTTGAGTGTGTTAGTGTTATGTTTGGATGAAGTGATTGGATCAAATTAAGGTGGCATTTACCTATTTCGGCTGTTTTGAAGGACGGAAGAAACGTTTTGCCCGGTCTAAGGTGAGTTTAGGTTACTTTTAATAACTTTCTATGACTTATAAACAACTTATTATCGGAACATAACGTAGATATTTTATGAACTATCTGCTTCTATGAAAGAAAGTTTCTAGCGATCTGTCAGCCTATCTTCAACTTTAGAGCCGTAGTAAATCAATCTCCATGGTCTAGATTTACGACTCTGCACGTTCTCTACACGCAGTTTCTCCGATAACTGTAATATTGATTTGTTACTCTTCTATGGTTTCAACTGTTCATTTGTAAGCACTTTCCTTTTAACACTTTCTTCGTTTAATATTTAATTTGACGCATTATTAACTAATAATGTTTGCCTGTGACTTGTTATTTATGGTCTATAGATTTAAACAGACATAACGTATGAGAGGGAAATCACTCAACAGAAAGTGTCAGGTCATCGTAAATTTGGAATTTGATTTGAAATTTTGTAATGCCAAACAAACTACATAAAACACAAACTACACTAAAACAAACATTTGAATTGTTTTTGAATATTTTTTAGGGTTCCTGTACCTTGATCCTGGTCCTTCATGAATGACAAAGATCCGTCACAACCACAGCATCCTCACCTATAATCCTTTTCAAGCATCCTGTGAAATTAGCAACAATTCAAGATAAAATTTAAAAAAGTTTAAAAATAAATTGTTTTCAAATTTCTTGTGTCTTATTGCGTAATTGAATGGGTTACACTAATATGCAGTAACTTATGTATGGTTTAAATTGTACTCAAATTCTTATAGATATCATATCTCTGTCAATATAACAAATATTTTTTTAATACAACTGACTGAGCAAATAAGTCCGTAGTCCTTGATAATCAATGGTCACTACAGGCTGTTGACCCTTGCAACAAACACCACTGGTGAAACGTATCAATAACTCTTACTTATTTATTTATTGCAGTATCACTTTTACATATTATTATTGTGTCCATATGCCAGCCCCCCGATTCTCATAACCAAATTCACAATATTGTAGCAAATTAGTTGTTGAAACCATTTTCATATTAACATCCCATATTAAAGTCGTTCGAACGAAGTTCCAACCATATACTATAGTAGATCTGAATGCGGTTGGTTTTCATTAAACTCCCGCGCGCCATATGTACGCACCGTCGTCGTACATAAGGTCGTTGGACGTATATACCTATGGCGCGGGACGGGTTAAGGGAATCAGGGCGCTGACCATGTTACCGAATCTCACACTATTCAATGCAAAACAGAAATTGACGCACAATAAAAAGTTTTCATTTTCATTTTCATATTAATAGGTACTAGTATTAAGTTGCACAAATGTAAGAGCTTCTCATTAGAATTTAAAATTCCGTCTACATGCTTTTCTGTTTTTAACAATCATATATTTAAAGTAGCCTATATTGCGTCACACTGTCCAGCAAAGACCTCCTTCTATGACTCCATTTGTCCCTATCCTGAACATATATATGAAGGTGCTCCCTCACCAAGAGCATTTGCGTGTAATGTAACATTCAGATTTGAGCATTACATCAGTGAGGGAGGGAAACCGCGCACCTTGTAATGATACAAAACAAATGCTCGTCGGTCAGGGAGGTAGTATTGTAATGTAATGCTCAAAGTCAAATCTATGATGTTACATTACACGTGAATGCTCCCAGTGAGGGAGCAGCTTTAGACATAAGTAAAATAAATAGCCTATAACTGTCCCACTGCTGGGCAAAGGCTAAGAAATCTAGTCATCACTACAATTGATGGAAAATAACTTAATCACCATGCTTGCCAAATGTGAGTTGATGATCACAAAGCCCGGCTATGCATCGAAAAATCCGAAGCACACTTTGCCTGACCTAGGACTTGAACCCGGGACCTTTGGGTATCTGGCAGAGCCCTTTGTCATTCAACCACCAAAGGGTTATTATCCATAAGTGTCCCGATTCAGGACATAACCATCCCCACTATCCTACAAATACAAATACAAATAAATTTATTTGATAAATGCTTACTTACAAACTTAAAAATACAGTGGAATATAGTGTTGTAACATTGTCGTTGCAATTTACTCCATGTTATATTTTTGCTATGCATCTTATAGCCTCCTTGGTAGTTTTAAAAACTATCTGTCAAATTTTTTTGCACGGTTCTGAAAAAGAATACTTTGAGTGTCATGTTAATGTCAAGGAAATTTTATTGTATTTTTTATATGATCAGTCTTTCTAAATTCTTCAGTTCAATAACATTCTTTTATAATAACATCGATTGTGCAATTAATAATATTTAAAATATAATATGTGAAAACCTGTATCTGTAAACAGGTTTTTTCTGCTTAATTACAAATTTTACCTAAATAAATATTTACTGTGGATTTCTGAGCTTTTTAATGTCCTTCAGGCCACAGTGTTACCTAAATTAAGCATAATTTTCAAGGAGGCTGAGATTTTCTATGACCCCACACTAGGCACTGCCTGACCTGTGGCAGTCAAGTAAGGCGTTTTCAAAAGTTAAATGGGTGCCAGTAGTAATTAATAAAATAAAAAATAAAAATAGATATATAAATTGTTGTAAAAGGTGCATCACATTCGCTTATATCTACTTTAGTACCTCCATGAAAGTCTCCGTAAATTTATAGCTCCACGTCAAAAGAAGTGAGCGAATCTTGAGCCTCGCAATTCTTTAAGAATTGCGAGGCTCAAGATTCGCTCACTTTCTTAATTTCGCATAGCTCCAAAATGCGGTTCTAGATGAATGGGAAAGCGAAGCATTTAAACCGTTGGTCAAAGTTGGTTTTAACTCTAATACCAATCGTACACTATCCTCATTTTCTGGTCCTATGCAACATGCCAGTACTCACATAGAAACATAGTTTTAAGATACATGGTTATTTTAAAACCTACAATTACCTACAATACAAATTCAAAGTCTTATTAAGCACATCTTGTCAAAAGTGATAACACTGTTTACTCTTAAAACAATTTATGCTTAATTATCAACAGTTAAAGGAACACAACTAAATTGTTATTGGGTAATGTTTTATCAGTATGACCCTATTCTCACTTAACTTGAAATAAATACGACAGAGAAGTTGTTGATAGAGCCTCATCAATGCGTTCAATATTTTTACTTTTTGTGGGTGGTCTTATAAAGAATAAGCTATCTCTTGCACTGGAAGCAAAATAAGACCTCGTTTATAAGGTACTGTTATCAGATTAATTGGGATGCTAATTATAGCAGCTAATACTTACAAAACTTCAGTAGTAACAAACAATGTCATGTTATTTGATTTTACTATTTTATGCATCATCATCACCATGTTTTTTTTATGTCCCTATTGCTGGGGCACAAGCCTTACGGCTACGGATGGATATGGAGGATAGGTCATAAACCACCACGCAGGTCCAGCGCAGATTTCTACTTGTTACCAACTGCTAATGCAGCCGAGACCAACAGCGGCTTTACGTGCCTTCCGAAGCACGGAGGAGCTCGTGATGGTACAGTTTTTGTCACCCCTCCAAAGACCGGCCTTTGCGAAAGTTGCTTTACCTTTGCAGTCGCAGACCAGCCCCCCGAACCGCCTAACCGATTGCTTTGGCTACGTGTATACTATATACACGTAGCCAAAGCAATCGGTTAGGCGGTCAGGCTCCAGGCGTGTTAACCACTGCGCCATCGAGCTCCTCACTTGATGTATCTGCGCCGGTAAATCAGCATATGGCTCGCCTGATGGAAAGCGGCCACTGCAGACACGAAGGGTATCTGGTGGCCACGACATGATCAATCAGTGCCGAGGTCCTAGACACGGAAGCCTCGGAAAGTCTAGTAAGGGATTGAGACACGTTTCAGTGAAAACTCTCGAATGGTTCGCTTCCAGAGGAGCTTCATCCCACGAACCACCAAACTGTGGAATGAGCTGCCATCCGAGGTTTTCCCATTAAGCTACGACATGGACTCTTTGAAAAGGGGTGCAAAGAGGTTTTTCTCAGGTCGGCAACACAATCAACATCTCTGATGTTGCTGATGTCCATGGGCGGCGGTAAGGCGACACATCGCTAAACAATTATTATTCTTATACGGAGCGTTTGCGCCCCGTACCATAAGAAAAACTGTTTTTTTTTCTTTCCATTAATTGGAAAGAAAAAAAAACAGTTTTTCTTTCCAAACTACAAATAATTTTTAAAAATGAACTAGCATATTGGAGTGTGTGTTAGGACTAATCTACTTAGAAAATTTAGAAGCTTAAATCCGTCTGGTTTGCCTGTAAAATGCAAATCTATGTTTTAAAAGAGGTTACTTTGATATTTTTTTCTCTGTTATAAAAGTTAACAAATCGTGTTTCTGCAACTAGCAAAATAAAATCAAGTAAATGAAAAATCATGTCATCAAATATCACTTTCATATGTTTTGTAATTGTTGGGAAAAATCAAGATCCCCGCCACGTAAATATCCAATGCTTTGATCGCTATAATGGCTGTTGTCGCACAAAAGTAAACTCAAAACACAGGCACAAAATAAGAAGGCAAACTCCCAAACTCATCCCCGATCTGATCCGATCCCCTCGGAGAATCTAGTTGGGCACGGGGACACACACTAGTGCGTGATGCCGTTCCCTCTAGAAACCTCCGAAGGTGATTCGTTTCACACGGCTTGAGGTGGCTTAGGAACCCTTTAAGTTACTCGCCGCTCCCAAAAAGCCCGGTGAAGCTGAAATAAATAAATAAAATACCTATCATTATCCATTCTCTACCACAAGAATGGCTTGGATCCCCAGCAGCGAACAAACAAAAAAATGTAATTGAAATAGCTGTTCAACAGCTCCTGAGGATGCTGAGGACGCTTGCATCCATTGTTTCCTCTGTATGTGCATATTTTTTGCGGGCGGGAGGGCGGTGCATGCATGCTGCATCTTAGTTACATAAACGAGTCATTTAGCAGAATTAACCCCCTCCTTGCATAGTATTCCTCAATGCTGAGGGTCGTGACCTCCAGGATATAATTTGTCTCTCACGATGTTCCGCCATTTTTTCCTGTTTGAGGCGACGTGGAGGGCATCGTAAAATTTGATGTCGAGGATGGTGTGGATCTGATCAGACCAACGCATTGGGCTGCGACCTCTTGGTCTCTTGCTATTTAATTTGCCAGTGATGAGCAGTCTTTCGAGATTGTCCTCGTTTTTCCTGGCTATAGGGCCGAAAAACTAGTGATCTTCAGCTCTTTGAGTATGGATGCGTTGGTCCGATGTGCTGTCCAGGGTATCCGCAGTATTTTCCTCCAGCACCACATCTCGAAGGCGTCAATGCGTATGCGATCGGCTTTCAAAATTAACGGAATTAACACTACATATTATTTCAATTACGTTATTTTTTGTACCATGGATTTCCGCAAAATAACGCCTGATTCCATTATAGTAAACAAACACTTAATTCCAGGCCCAAGCAAATAGCTAGTGAATAGTAAAATCTTTGAGACCAATCCATTGTTACGAATGCGGTTGACCTTCTATGAATAAGCTGTGGTACAGGTGGTTAGCGCTTCGGTTTAATTTATCAATCGCTGTTTTGTGTGGCGGCATTTATGATAGTGAGTGAGACATTCCGGACTCGTAGGTAGTTTAGTCACGACACGATGACCTATGACAATGCCAAAAAAGTACGTCGGTTGAATGAAAAAGTCTTTGGTTTGTGGTAAGGCTTATTCTCGATCGACCAGGGTAATAAATCTATGACTTCAACATCTATACTGGTTGTACGTCTGTCATTCATTCATTCATTATAGATTAGAGCCATATTAGCCAGTCACCTAAACGACACGCTAGGCTTACACGGGAGTCGGGAGACAGCTCTAAAAACCTGAGGATGTTACATGCACAATAGTGCAAAATAATGTTATGAATGTGATATAATTATTCTCTTTTTTTTTATAAATTTGAATCTAACATACCGGAGAAAGAAACTTGCTAAGTTTGTTGCGGCTTCTTCCCGGTACAAGGTCTCCAGCGTAGGGTTTACGAAGTCATGGTGGTCATGGCTTTGAATTTGACGTTCAAAAAACACTTGTTAAAGTTTATTTTGAATTTCATTACGGCTCGAAAACCTTTTTTTCACGTCACTCTTAAAAGTTCGGTCACTCTGCAGAAAGGCCATAAGGCAACCGTCAGAAGGCATAGAGCTGCTTATCTCTATACAAACAAGTATTCTATTCCAACTCTATGATATCAGATAAACATCACTACATAGTATAAAACAAAGTCGCTTCCTGCTGTCCCTATATATGTATGTATGCTTAGATCTTTAAAACTACGCAACGGATTTTGATGCGGTTTTTTTTAATAGATAGAGTGATTCAAGAGGAAGGTTTATATGTATAAATACATGCATAATATAGTAGCAATATAATATAGCAATATAGTAGAGAAACACTGATAATTTTAGAGCTTTCACATTTTTTGCGCTTACCTACATTGCAAACGCTGGTTGAACCCTACGAGATAGATCAAAATAATGTACTACAGTATTTTACACCTTAAGAAGGTCTACAAAAAAGTCCGCGATGGTATATGTCACTCTTGTGTTCTGTGGTATATGTCGATCTCTTAGCGATAACCCACAATAATCATTTTTTAATCCCTTACTTTTTACGAGAAATAATTATTTACGAAGAGATTTTAAGCAATACAGCATTAATCCTCATCCAATTATGTACCTTATTTTATTTTATTTTATTTAATAGGACAACCAACAAAATTAACACTAAATGAAATTAAAGTTGTTTTTGTACAAAAAGGAAATAAATTAAAAAAAAAAATCTATATTAAACACATTGTGCATTTAATATAGATCAATATGGCCCTTTACAGCATATAATTTAAATGAATATTTTCGAATATACATATTACAGATTTAAAATGCAGGGACATAGCGGTTGCGTGTATCAGCATTGCACCCGTGCGAAGCCGGGGCGGGTCGCTAGTATATTAAAATCCTAACAAAATTAAAGTATTATTTATTAGCTGATCAAGTTTAATTGACTCGATCAGGCTAGCAAACGACTGCCTTCTTTCGTCATTGCAACAATTAATTAGTGCGCAAGCCGCTACACCACCACCGATTTGATCTGAACCCTTCGGAGAATCTAGTAGGGCACGGGGACACGCACTAGTGCGTGATGTCGTTCCCTCTAGAAAACCTCCGAAAGTGATTCGTTTCACACGACTTGAAAAACCCTTTAAGTTTCTCACCGCCCGCAAACGCCCGTTCCCAATAACCTATCTATCTGTTGTTTTGCCTACTATATTTGACATAAGCTCCATACAAATTATGTTAATTTTTACTTTTTAATTTTTACGTGAAAAAGTAACAAACATCCATACTTACAAACTTTCGCGTTTATAATATTAGTAGTATTTCTAACCCCAGTAAACAAAATAACAGACAGATAAAATATAGGGAACGGGCGTCAGGCAATCAGCAGCCCTCTCCCCAAAAAAAAAACTACACCGCCAATCATTTTACTTCACTCTATAATATTCCGTGTGCGCCAGACGCGGCACATCACTGCGCTGCTGATAACGAGTGCATTAGAGCGATGACATCATCAGCCGTGTTGGCAATAGATCTATCACATTTCAGACATGAAATGAACTCATCAAGGTGCCTAGTGTGGATATCTTTTATGACAAAATGTTGATTCCTCTCGTGTGCCGCCAGGAGGCGCTGCTTCAATGCCATACCTACTAATTTTCGTTTTCGTTAACGTAATCGAATGAATTCGGATAGTAAACAAAACTCACACTAGGCACCCAGTTTAATTTCTATCATCATCATCATCATCATCATCATCATCATCATCATCATCATCATCATCAGCTCATTAGCCTTCCCGGAAACACCGCAGGGAGAGTTGGCCATAAACCAGCACGCGGGCCCAGTACGGTGCGGTGGTTGTTAACGACTGCTAATACAGCCGAGACCAACGGCTTCACGTGCCTTGCGAAGCACGGAGGAGCGAGAGATGATACATACTTGGTCACCCATCCATTGAAATAACGTGCGTTTTCATTGAGATAACGTACGTTTTCATTGAAATAACGTACGTTTTCATTGAGATAACGTACGTTTTCATTGATATAACGTACGTTTTCATTGAAATAACGTACGTTTTCATTGAGATAACGTACGTTTTCATTGAGATAACGAACGTTTTCATTGAGATAACGTACGTTTTCATTGAAATAACGTACGTTTTCATTGCAATAACGTACGTTTTCATTGGGATAACGTACGTTTTCATTGAGATAACGTACGTTTTCATTGAGATAACGTACGTTTTCATTGAGATAACGAACGTTTTCATTGAGATAACGAACGTTTTCATTGAAATTTTACGCGATGCCAGGTAGGAAGGTGGTTGGTATTCAATTGTTGTTAAAGACTCAAACCAGCCCCCCGACCGCCTAACCGATCGCTTTGACTTTGTGTGTGGTTTATGACGTCATCTTGTCGTTTCGTGCCGCCTATGAAAGCAATATCGAAAGCTGTATAGCCTTTAGCTTTTGATATTGCTTTCATAGGCGATGCGAGGTGGCAAGATGGCGTCATTAACTATACGCGTAGTTAAAGCGATTGGTTAGGCGGTCGAGGGCAGTTTTTGGCCCCTATGTTTAAAGGTTAAAGGACAAGACTGTCCATTACTGGTTCCTGCCGAAAACTGGTGGCACTATTATGTTACGTATTGTTTGCTATAGTGTACGTACGCGAACACTACACATTAAACCTCTCCATGTTCTATAATAATAATAATAAATGTAAATTAATATGTAAAAAAAAAATAAACAAATAATAAACTTTCCTATACTCACACCAATTATCTAGCCCAAGAGAAGCTTCGTTATGAAACTAGTTGAATGGTTACTAGACAACAGATAAACATACTTAAAATACTTAAATACATACTTATTATACATAGATAACACTCAGACCCGAGACAATTTAGAAAAATAATAAATTCTAAATTGACCTGACCGGGGATTGAACCCGGGACCTCAGAGATGGCGACACCATGACAACCGGTGTACAAACCACTCGACCAAGGAGGTCGTCAATGGCTGCATATGGACCACTGGGAGATAAAAGATTAAATAAAACAGCTTTTACAAATCTTCTCGTGTTCATTTTACACATTTACTTAGATTATTTAGCAGGCTAGAGAACAAGCAGGCTAGAGAACAAAGATTTATTTGTAGGATAATACGCGAGGCTATTGGAATTAATAAAAACATCCTAATTTCAATAGAGAAGATTGTTGAAATACCACCGGCCTGGGATCATAGAAACTATTAAATTCCAATCTCAACCCATACTGCCAGACCAAAAGTTACTAAAGCTCTTTCTGCGTAAAATGGAACGCACCCAATTCAATAGAAATAAAGATATGCAAGTTACTAATTTGATTAGTTAGGAGTCGACCAATACCACAGTCTCCTAGTGACCACAGATCAATAGGGTTCAAAACTTTAGGAGGAAAAAAACTATTTCTGCGTAAAACGGAACGCACCTAATCTTAGACGGATATGGCTTCATGAGTTGTACTCCGAAGAATTGTCCGATTAACCAGCTCAGGGAGAGAGAGGAGGCCTTTGCTCTGAAGTGGAAAATTAATGGCTGACAATAATAATATTATTTTTAATGCAATAATAGGTTCTAAAAATAATTGAAATGAGGGTATGCAAGTTACTGATTAACTATGTGACGACCAACACCTCAGTCTCCCTGTGACCACGGCCCCTGCAAACGTCAGGATAAAAAATATCTTAATCAACGTGTAAAATAAACGCGAGTACCTAGACCCGCAAAAGTTGTTTTATTTAAATCGTTACTACGTCTCCATTACCTATGATGTATAGTAGGTATGTTACAGTATTGTTTTGCTCGCCGGGCAGCCCTCGTTCGAGGCACGTAGCTGCTCGCATTCAGTCACGATCAGGCGATTTCTTTGTGCAATCAATGGGCTATTACTAACTTACAATTGTACATAGCTTTAGTATATGTTAAGTTTAAGGTTGCTATGGTGGCTGGAACACTGCAACGCAGTTTTGAAATATTTTGAAATTTGAAATACTAGACAACATCACATACATTAAAATAATCTTACCAACATTTTCCATTGAAAATCGAAGAGATTTGAGTGATTTCATCTGTAAGTATTAAGTTATAAGCGGAAACTTGTAATTGGCCGTATTTAATTTATAAACAACGATGGTACCACAACCACCCAGACACGACGCAATATCGGAAAGTTCGTTTTCGATATTGACCCGATCGGGAATGGAACCCGGGACTACAGAGTTAGCGCCGCCCAAAGTACGGCGTGCAAGCCACTCGGCTGAGGAGCTCGTCGTATTGTGTGGATTTTTTTAACTCCACCACAGAATAAATAGTAGTAATACTCCACGAAGACATGGAAATTGGGTCGGTCGGTAGGCACAAATCTATATATATATTAATACGTGAAGCAAAAACTTTGTACCCCTTTTTACGAAAATTGCGCGGACGGAGGAGTATGAAATTTCGCACACTTATAGTTTAAATAGAGAAGGAGTGCAGAATGCTAATATTTTTTTAAAATTATGTTTAACAAACATTACACACACTACCATGTATTGGACACACACGCATTAAACTCTTTTCAAAAATGGAAGAGGAGCGGCCGAAATCTGTCAATGCCAATCCAAACTCATATTTTATCTTTTTTAATTTTAAATTGCTTAGGATACAATCCGTGCGGTGCCAGTGGTCTAAACCGGTGGTCTTAGCCACTAGACCACAGAGGCGGTTAAACTTACTGTGTCGAACACCGGTGCTATGCCACTACGATACTACGTACGGACTCTATGGTGGTTAAATTATTGGTCCCGGGTTCTATTCCCAACGGTGCATGTTTGGTGCATTGCTCTCTATTTGGTAGGTGTTGTATACTTCTCTATGTAAAGACACTATTATTAATAACTATTTTATCGGCTCCTTATTGCACTCACAACATCAATCGGCTTCCTTTCGCCCTTCCTTCCGAGTGTGATCTTTTAGCTGTCAACTTCTAACTTCTAACCATAGTGCACAAAGTAGACGACAGCATACATCTTTACATACACCACAGTAGGGCTTGTCTTAATTCTTAAATCTTATCTAGGTAAATATATCTCTATAGTGTATGCCTCCCACTGCTGGGCAAAAGGCCTGCCATTGAAATCAAGTCATCACTACAATTAATGGGTAAAGGTTTAATCACCACGCTAGCCAAATGCGGGTTGGCGAGCACAAACCCTGCTCTGCATATATATTCGACGACCTCCTTGGTCGAGTGGCTTGCTTGCACACCGGTTTTCATGGTGTCGCCATCACTGAGGTCCCGGGTTCGATCCCCGGTCGGATCAATTTAGAAATACCATAAATTGTTTCGGGTCTGGGTGTTTCCTATTATAATAAGTATGTATTCAAGTATATTAAGTATGTTTATCCGTTGTCTAGTTAACCATTTCTCGAGTTTCTTAAGGAAGCTTTTCTTGCGACTAGATTGATTGATAGAATTGGTGTGAGTGTGGGAAATATTTATTTATTTATGCATCAAAAAACCTGAAACACACACACTGAATAATAACAGACTTTGCTCGACCTGGGAATTGAACCAGGAACCTTCGGGTATCGGGCCGAGCACTTGGACTCCATGTCACCACAACATGAATGTTAGTGGCATTGTTATGTCCAGACAGAAAAGATAGCCAGTTCCTCAGACCTAGTTGAAGATTCCGGATAAAGCGCTTTCCATATGCGTCCATATCCGCAATTGTCGTCGGGAACATAAAAACAACGACGCCACCGTATTTCTTGACCAACTTCACCTAATATGTAATTTTACGACTTTACTTGACGAGAGAGATGGCAGCATAACATTAGTGGCACTTGCTTTGCGAATATAGTGCTTGTGGGAACGTCATAAGAGCATATGTGAGTCGAGTAAGCTGTATGCTGATGGCAGGGCAGGGCATTGCCTCCAGTCTTGTAACACCTTATTTACCAAGCTGGTAGTCGTATAAAATTAGCCTCGAGTACCTCCTATGTCTGTGTCAACATATAAATGTGTACGTACACAGATATTATTGTGTACATACATAAATTGAAGTTTGAGTTTAAGGTACAAGGTAAATACGACTATAAAATCACGACATTAATGCTGCAACTGAACAAATAACTGAAATCATTATTTTATAACCTTACTAGCAATTTCCCGCTACTTTGTCCACTTGGAGATTTGGTTGGTTATTTTTCCGTTAGAAATTCAATACTTTGATTCCCAAATAAAAAAATACACTACATTACTAGAACCTTTGTTTAACAAAATAAAATATAGCTTATGTTACCCGCTATGAATGTAGCATTCTTTCAGTGAAATAATTTTTGGAATTGGACCTTCTTTTTTTATTTTATTTTATTTTATTAGGAAACTCAACAGCCTTATTGTAACAATCATGCTTATTAAACTTATAACACTAAGCTAATAACAGAGTTTTACAACATGGTAAACAATATTCACGACGCGGAGTAACATAAAGTAATTTGATATAATGAATTTTACATAGTTTGCAAAAAAATAAACTTTTAAATATTTGGTTTGGATGGGCAGTATGATAAAAATCATTGAATTGATAAATAAATAGATAATAATAATATAATTCTAGAGATTAACTTCTGCAAACAAACAATTTCGAAATTGTTATCTCTTTATTAATAGAAGATAAGTAACTAGCGCTCTGCGGGCAACACTATAAAAATATCTCAAGTATACCTAAATAATGATTATGTCATTGATTACGCTTGCGCTACTATGTAAAACAGTTGTTGAAAAATATTTATGATACCATAGAGCATGGCATAGTCACCTCGCCTCTACAAATATTAGTTCAGTAGTTAACGGAGTGATAGCGCCGATAACGCAAAGAGAGCAAGGTCGCCTCAAGAATGAACTAACTAATTTCAATAAAATACATAGGTACATACATAAAGTGCTTAATGTCACTCTGCAATCGTCGCATTTCCGAATGCAACCGAATTTCCATGTCCATTCATTATTAGATTTAACAATTTGAATTCAGAACAACTGATTCAGTAACAAAAGGTGAGGTGCAAAGGAGAGGTGCAACCGCCTCTTCCAAGGTAGACGAGTGCCCTAAATTTTTAGTGAGTCGGCCATATCATCCGGCCAACCGCACATACCCGAACGGAGTGGAGCCCCGCTGAATTATTCGTTTAGGCAATTTTCCTAGAGGAAAAAAGGGTTTCTTCAATACATTCCACTGAGCGCAATCGTCAGGACTTCGCATCTTCACTTTTTTGGGAGCGGGTGGCGAGAAAATTAGGTTCCTCAAGCCGTGAGAGATGAAGCACCGTCAAGGTTTTCTAGAAAGAAAGAAAGAAAAAGCATTTATTCAGTATTATAAAACGACAACAAGTAACGCATTCATAATTTAAGATAGGTACATGGTATATGATACTGAAAAGGCATCTTCTCAGCATGTGTCATAGCACTGTAGTAATGCTACGACGCTGGTCTTCCGAAGATGCCCAGACTAGAACTAAACTTAACTAAAACTAAGATAGTAGTAAAATTAATAATAAAAATAGAAGGAGTGGCATCACGCACTAGTACGTGTTACCGTTCCCTACTCCGAGGGGTTCAGATCGGATCAGGAGCGGAAAAACCCGAGGGTGACATGTCTGTACCTGGTATGTCGCGCGTGTGAACCGGGTCGTCGTACCCTTGTTCTGCGAGTACGGTGTTTTGAGCCTAACATAGTGTGTACACTAGTCTCAACCTCGTAACAGGGCGTGCTTAACTAATGACATTGGAATTTACATCCTGTTTAGTTCTGATAAGGCTATAAATAAGTCGTCGTCCGTTGATGCGTCCAGGCAACTACCTCCTTGTTAAGGAAAACCAGATATAACCTAATATATTCCTACTGACACACTAGTTAACATTAATTAGAGCAATATTTAAAAGTAAATTTTATCCTTTACTGTACCATGAAGTGCAATTCATTTTGCGAGCCTGCTGAATAAAATCTGATGCTGAAATAGCAGCACCATCCTTGACGATGTTAAATGTCTATTTTGGTGGTTTATTATATAAATGTCGTGGCTAAATCTTAGAATGATTTGATCGACCATTTCATGAAGTGGTTGTATTTTATGAAATGGAAAATTCTCGTTGTCCACATCGTGATATGATCACTGATCAGTGAATAATCAACGTTTGACGATATGAACAGCTAAACACACGGCTTTCATGATACGGTCAAACTTTAGTGATTAAATCGTAAAATTGTTACTTAGTTATTTTATGCTGACAGTTCAAACTGCAAGCCAACTGCAATAAGCAATTTATGATGATTAATGTTACATTTTAAGATCCGGCCACGACATATAGACATACTAAGTAATGGTATCAAGAGGAAATCTTTGTATTTTTGTATGTTTGTAACGAATAAACTCAAAAACTACTGGACCGATTTTAAAAAAAAATTACCATTACAATGCTTCATTAACGTTGAGTAACATAGGCTATATTTAAAAAAGAAATGTCCACCCGTGCGAAGCCGGGACGGGCCGCTACTTAAATAAATGAACACAGCAATGTCACCTTTTAATTTAGACATGCGTTGAAAGCTTTTCAAGAAATCAAGTCATGCTATAATTACGGTAGTCATCGTAATCACCACTCTCTTGTCAAAAGCGTGTATGACCACAGAATCGAGCATGCATCGCACAATACGAAACCACAAAAGGTAAGCATAATGCTTACAGCGCTCGAGCACAGATGGAGTCCCCCGCCCGATCCCCTAAATGCCACTACACATTTACAGAATACACTAAACATGCACACTAGTAGGCCCAAGACACCGAAATCGTAGAACAAGGGTACGACGAGCCGGTACACACACGCGACATACCAGGTACAGACATGTACCTGGGCGCTTTTCCCCACCACCACGGCCCGGTCAACCCAACTCGAGGTCCGAGCCTTTGGAGGAAATATTTTTTAAATCGGTCTAGTAGTTTTAGAGTTTATTCGTTATAAACATACATACAATAATACAACGCTTTCCTCTTTAAAATATTGTATGTACAGGATATTTTTTAACCAGTGCGCAAATTTTCCGGAGCGACTCAGAATCGGTAAGTTAACAACTTTCTCATATTAACATGTGTTGAAAATATGTCAAAAATTTTTAGACTTCCCATACCTTAGCGAACACTTGATTAGCGTGATCTGTGTGAAGTCTCATCAGGCTGAAAATTTGCGCACTGCAAAAAAAATCCTGTTTATGTAATACCTAGCTTACATTACTTTACATAAGTACATTGAGCGATTTGTGCCTGTAATAGCAATTTTTCAACCGCAACTGGAGCAGATTAACGAATTTTGCTTTTTTCGGTATTTACGCCGGACATCTTGCATCTGTTTGCATGCTATTGCAGTATTGATGAGTCAACGGTCAAACAACATTGAATGAGGCAGTTACTATGATATCATGCCTTAAACTCACCTCATGCGGCCATCAATTTGTTTACAATAATAATAAAAGTCATATTCTGATACTACGTAATTTTTGCATGTGAGATCACAGTATGTACTACCTACATTAAATACTCCATTATTGAACGTGCTAAACAATTCTTTACTTTATCGCCTTCTTAATAAGGTGTTGCAATTAAATTTTTAACGCAAACCTATTTGGTAAGTCGGAATAGTTTTGTCGAGTTACAAATTATCGTTAGTGTCAATATGAACTTTATGACTGAATTGTCAGAGTTGACATTGCGTAAACATTCTGAATTTGCGCGGTGCCCCGATGACGTATCGGCAACGCAACCGCCCGCGTTTTTTGTTTCCATTTTCAAAATGGGCGCCCGTTTGCTTTGTTTTGGCGAATTGTTTTTTAAGGATCCGTTAGAAAGAACCGGAGTTATAAATAGCCCTTGTCAAGTTGCTTAAGTTCTTCTCGGTACAAAACGGTGTTACAAGGTCTTCACCGAAGGATTCAAGAAGCAACAAATACAAATTTATGAAAAGCACTTTAATTTTGAATAATAATACATATAGTTTTTCTTATTATTCTATGAGAGAATTAATTACTTAATTAAAATAGTACTTACCTACATTACTGCAGCGGCCGGCAAAACAGGCATTGATTGATGGACGAAATTGATAATGTGCCATGTTTCGGACTAAAAAGTTCGTTCCATTTTTTAATAACAAAACAGATAAGGATTTTAAAAATTCCATTACCGTCCACTTAACGCGGTACCTATATATGGAATTTCACGCTTATTTGACCAGTACAGCAATAGTTGTTTTGTTCGGTGGGTCTTATCGCTCTTCTACATAGCATTATATTTAAAAAATATCTACTACGAAACTACTTTCACCGCCTTTTTGTAGTTTCTTTTTTATAGGGACAATGGGAATAATGGACGAAAGGACACCACTGGCCCTGCCTGTGCGCACAAAACATTATGTGGTCAGAGTAGGTGCGTTCACCACTGTATGTTTTCTCCGCTTTCTAATCACAAACACACTAAAAAAATCTATTACTATACTAGCGGCCGCTCGCGGTTTCACCCGCGTGGTTCCCGTTCCCGTAGGAATGTCGGGATTAAAAAGTATCTTATGTTTTAATCCAGATTATAAACTATCTGTATGCCGAATTTCATCCAAATCCATCCATCCGTTGCAGCGTGAAGAAGCAACAAATATACACACATACACACAAACTTCCGCATTTATAATATTAGTGTGATTATTACATATCTTTTATAATTTAAAAGAGAAGTCCTGAAAGTCTGTATTATGATTTACATGATTAACATTATCACCAGCTCATTTATATGTCCCACTGCTGGACCACGACGAGCTTTCCCTACGGTTGGATATGGAGAACGGGCCATAAACCAGCACGCGGGCCCAGTGCGGTGCGGTGGTTGTTAACGACTGCTAATGCAGCAGGGACCAACGGCTTTACGTGCCTTCCGAAGCACGAATGAGCTCGATGATACATTTTTGGTCACCCATCCGATGACCGTCCTTTGCGAAAGTTGTTTCACGTCAGCAATAGATCGGGCGCGAGAACCTGTCTACGACATAAAACAAACATCGATTTGTAATACTCTTTTATATTCTTTAATATCGATAAACATAGTATTTTTCACTGTGGGTAACACTACCGCAGCTCGTGTTCCGGTTCCGATTTTGTGTAGTAACGTGTCAGTCATTGTAAAATAGTTCTACGGCCTACTACGTGTTTTCATGAAGTAGGTACCAACCACCCGTAGATCCCCAACATTGGGCACTGCGTCATCGAGCTCGTCGCGCTGATTCAAATCACACAGCCTAAGCTGATAGACCTAAAACGCTGAAATGTAGCAGACAGGTTGCTTTCATGACAGGTTTTTCTGCAGGCAGATCTATAAATCTGACTCAAAATTTATATTTTTTTTGAGTTTGCTGACTGCCTCAAACTGCATTTTCAGCGTCACCGGACTTTTTTGGGGGCGGCGAGAAACTTCCCTTCCTTCTTCGAGAGGGTTCCCCAAGTCGTGTGAAACAAATCACCTTCGGAGGTTTTCTAGATGGAACGACATCACTCACTAGTGCGGGTCCCCGTGCCCTAGATTTAGGTTCTCCGAGGAGTTCGGATCGGATCGGGGACTCAAAATTGACATACATCTCAATTCTACCTGTATTTAATAGGTCGTTAACGATCAACAATGAGGAATACAACGTCGTGACTCAACTGGCGGTAATGGCGTCATGCAGGAAATAGTCTCGCAGATATTCAGTCGTTTTGTGTGAGTCCTTGTAACCTTTGTGGGCCAACCTTTGAAGCGTCATCGCTCTTATTACTGCAGAGGTTAATGGTATCAAAACTCATTGGTATTATATTATTCTGTGGTATATGTCTGTATCTGACACATCGATGTCATTTTTTTTTCCTTTAGTTGGTGGCTTCGTGCGATTAGCACATTTAGCCAGTGTCAAAGTATTTTTTCTTACAAGTATACATAAATAAACAATATTCCCTTCCTGTATGATGATAATGAATGATAATAGAAATGAGAAGTGAGAAATAAAATACCTCCCAAGCCCTCGAGTATCTCAGTAAAGATGTGGGGTTTCTCTAAGTCCTCGCGCGGACTTTTCGAGAGAATTTGAAAAGTGCTGTTGCACTGTTTTGTTTCATTTGCCAACACTCATGCATACTCACGAACACTTAACGGCTAATAATCCACCATTATTCGACATAACACAAATTTTAGAAAATAAAACAAAACCGTAGTCATGACTCTTCACTTTCCCGCCAAGAAGTCCTTTTCTTTTATTCACGATGCGATGGGTCCAGCAAAAGAATTAATGCAACGTGAATTTGGGAAGCGCGGCTCGTGCCCCGATCCGATCCGAACCCTTCAGAGAATCTGGTAGGGCACGGGGAGACGCTCTAGTGCGTGATGCCGTTCCCTCTAGAAAACCTCCGAAGGTGATTCGTGTCGCACGGCTTGAGGAACCCTTTAAGTTTCTCGCTGCCCCCAAAAACGCTCGTTGAAGCTGAAAATGCCGTATGAGGCAATCAGCAATCTCTCTCAAAAAAGCGACTCGTGCTATCCGCTCTACGTCGTGTTCCCGTCCCGCTAATTTGTGCGAGCGAGATGCACGATCAAAACAGGTGCGCAAGCAAGTTCAAGATCACGCTGCTTCTGCGCAAAGGCTGCCCTAAAATCTGCGTTTTGTTGCTAAAATTTAAGGTACCGTTTAAGTGCTAATATTGGGTCTTTGCCTATGAAATTTTGACGTTTTTTCTCACTTACTAATAGGTGTATTACTTCTAAAAGTCAATACCGGTTGTTAATATTATTATACACCTTTAATTAGGACTAGGTTACTTAGGCTTCAGTAATAACAATAATTATTCCTTTTGTGTCTATATCGCCCAATATTTTTTTTAAATTGACTTCTTTTTTTGTTCGCGTAATTGACCTTTTGTTTCATTGTAGCTTTTAAGGGTCTTGATTTTTTTTCTTTTTAATGTCTGCTATATTTAGCTAGTGAAACAAACACACTACTCTACAATTTTTATTGTTTTAACATAAAAAGATGCTAAGAAAATTAAAAAAACGTTAGTATGAAAAATGTAATTTTATAAAAAATCTTCATACAAAACGTATTTATTCACAACCTAATATTAAATGTAATTATTCACAACAGTTCGTCGAGATATATTTAATTAGGTCATTCGCTCAGTGATCCGTCATTGCGAAAGTTACCTTACCTTGCAAGATCGAAAACCTGCGCGCCATAACTCCACTGATTTTTTCAGTCCGATATTGTCAATGACTGTCACTTAAGTTTAATAAAAAATAATATAGGTACAGACGTCGCACATTATTATCCAAAACTGCCAAATTTCTTCTATACATTTTCAACCATATATCTAAGATATAAAGATTATTTATTTTAATAGCAAATATTGTTGCGAACAAATTATAATTTGAAAAGTGCCGAATAGGGCAGGGCTCCTTTGGCTTACAGAGTTAGATAAGATAGTGTTGATTAATTTCAGCAAGTTGTGTTGAGCCAAGATAGCATAGTTGGTAGTGTACCTGACCCGGCATGTCATGGGGGAAACAGATCGTGGATTTTTTTCAACTTTTTCTTTTTTTAAATACTTATATACTAATATAATATACCTAAGTTCAAAGTCTTTTGGAGTGACAGTCGTGGCAGCCTAATAGGCAGGCGTGTGGACATACACAGTAGGTATTTCATCATATTTCTAATATACTTATATGTATGAAATAATATGTATTTTTGAGTGGTAGAGCCACGCTGCGTTGCAGCACGAAATGGGCCGGCTCGCCCGGCGTAATACCACCCCTCACAGAATATCCGGCGTGAAACAATGGCACTCGTTGCTGTTGTGTTTCGTCCGGTGAGTGAAAGTACCGGAGGCCCATCTCTCACCCCTCCCCCCTCCCAATTCCTACTCTCTCCTCAAGATCCAACTCCTTCCTCAAGGCCGGCAACGCATCTGCGATTACTTTAGTTTTGCGGGTGTCTATGGGCGGCGGTGATTACTTTCCATCAGGTGACCCGCCTGCTCGTTTGCCTCCTTTTAACATAAAGGAAAAGAAAGGAAAGGAAAGGAACCAAATAACGCGAACTTGCAATAATTTCTGCGCGTCTTTAGGGGTTTCACGTCTGCTTGCCACGCCACGACGACCGACGTCTGGTTGCTATTATGACCAATTCCCAAAATGTAAGCTTTTTCAAACTGGCTACTTCCCTAAATGACCACTTCCCAAAATGTTCTTTTTCAAACTGGCTACTTCCCTAAATGTTAACTTTCTCATACTGGCTCCTTCCCTAAATTACCACTTCCCAAAATGTAAACTTTTCAAACTGGCTACTTCCCTAAATGTTAACTTTCTCATACTGGCTACTTCCCCAAATGACCACTTCCCAAAATGTAAACTTTTTCAAACTGGCTACTTCCCTAAATGTTAACTTTCTCATACTGGCTCCTTCCCTAAATTACCACTTCCCAAAATGTAAACTTTTCAAACTGGCTACTTCCCTAAATGTTAACTTTCTCATACTGGCTACTTCCCCAAATGACCACTTCCCAAAATGTAAACTTTTTCAAACTGGCTACTTCCCTAAATGTTAACTTTCTCATACTGGCTCCTTCCCTAAATTACCACTTCCCAAAATGTAAACTTTTCAAACTGGCTACTTCCCTAAATGTTAACTTTCTCATACTGGCTACTTCCCCAAATGACCACTTCCCAAAATGTAAACTTTTTCAAACTGGCTACTTCCCTAAATGTTAACTTTCTCATACTGGCTCCTTCCCTAAATTACCACTTCCCAAAATGTAAACTTTTCAAACTGGCTACTTCCCTAAATGTTAACTTTCTCATACTGGCTACTTCCCCAAATGACCACTTCCCAAAATGTAAACTTTTTCAAACTGGCTACTTCCCTAAATGTTAACTTTCTCATACTGGCTCCTTCCCTAAATTACCACTTCCCAAAATGTAAACTTTTCAAACTGGCTACTTCCCTAAATGTTAACTTTCTCATACTGGCTACTTCCCCAAATGACCACTTCCCAAAATGTAAACTTTTTCAAACTGGCTACTTCCCTAAATGTTAACTTTCTCATACTGGCTCCTTCCCTAAATTACCACTTCCCAAAATGTAAACTTTTCAAACTGGCTACTTCCCTAAATGTTAACTTTCTCATACTGGCTACTTCCCCAAATGACCACTTCCCAAAATGTAAACTTTTTCAAACTGGCTACTTCCCTAAATGTTAACTTTCTCATACTGGCTCCTTCCCTAAATTACCACTTCCCAAAATGTAAACTTTTCAAACTGGCTACTTCCCTAAATGTTAACTTTCTCATACTGGCTACTTCCCCAAATGACCACTTCCCAAAATGTAAACTTTTTCAAACTGGCTACTTCCCTAAATGTTAACTTTCTCATACTGGCTACTTCCCTAAATGATCACCTTCCAAAATGTTATAAATGATGATAAATGCACATAGGTATTCGAACATCAACTTGTCAATTATCGACGAAATGATAATCTAAGTATAGCGGAATCCAATTATCTGGCACATTACAAGCATGTAGGTATAATCAAGAGATAAATTGTTCCTCATAATCTTAATCTCTCGATGCAGTGTTATTTATTATAGTAGAAGGATGTATTACCTTACTGTACCTACTTAGCTAAATGTCAAAAAAACTAAATAGACTTCTTGGCGGGAAAGTGAAGAGTCAAGTCTGCGGTTTTGTTTTATTTTCTAAAATTTGTGTTATGTCGCATATTAGTGTGAAATAATGGTGGATTATTAACTGTTAAGTGTTCGTGAGCGTGAATGAGTGTTGGCAAATGAAACAAAACAGTGCAACGTCACTTTTCAAATTCTCTCGAGAAGTTCGCGTGAGGACTTATTTCACTAAGTCCCCACATCCTTACACACACCCTACAATCCCCACATCTTTACTGAGATACTCGAGGGGTTGGGGAGTAAGTATATCATTTCTCACTTCTATTATCATTTATCATTTATCAATCATCATCTTCATCATACAGGAAGGAAATATTGTTTCTTTATGTATTACTTGTAAGAAAAATTACTTTAACACTGGCTAAATGTGATAATCGCACGAAGCCATCAACTAAAAGAAAAAAAAAGAAAAAATAAATAGGAAATAAGGATTTGGTGGGGTTTCTTGGCGGGAAAGTGAAGAGTCATGTCTGCGGTTTTGTTTTATTTTCTAAAATTTGTGTTATATTAATATAGTATATTAATGTGAAATAATGGTGGATTATTAACCGTTAAGTGTTCGTGAGTGTCCATGAGTGTTGGCAAATGAAACAAAACAGTGCAACGGCACTTTTCAAATTTTCTCAAGAAGTCCGCCGCGTGAGGACTTAGTAAAGCCCCACATCTTTACTGAGCTACTCGAGGGGTTGGGGGATATATCATTTCTCACTTCTCATTTCTAATAGCATTCATCATCATCATAAAGGAAATATTGTCTATTTATGTATTACTTGTAAGAAAAAATACTTGACACTGGCTAAATGTGCAAGGAAAAAAAATTAAATAAGGATTTGGTGAGACTTCTTGGCGGGAAAGTAAAAAGTAATGTCAGCGGTAATGTTTTATTTTCTAAAAAAACTGTGTCATTCACTACGATACCTGAACTGACCATCCGTCATCGCATTGGGTATAATAATAATATACTACTAGTTGTTGCCCGCGACTTCGTTCGCGAAGACTATCCCACAGGAACCTGTTACCGGAATAAAAAGTAATCTATATCTAGTCCGGATCTTGGTCTGTCTATGTGCAAAGTTTCATCCAAATCCGTTCAGCCATTTTCACGTGATGCGCGGTCAAATAAACAGACAGACAAAAATTCTAAAAACTGTTTGAACGTTCTGTTATCGATTCTAAGTATTCCCAGCCAACTTTTTTTCGAATATCTTCCATGTACTTACAGGCTTTCGACCCTCTTTAGCTTTATTATAATAATATGTATATAGATAACGTTGTAAGGCGGTTCGTAGCGACGCGCAAAGTGACATTAGCAGGGCCAATCAATTTCCGATTGTCGTCACCGTTAAGTCTCCTTATTGTTGGTTAAGTGTTGAAAGGAAACCAGTGGCTTCTTTTTAGAAAGAAAGATAATAATTCTAAGTCAAATCATGTGTATCATTCGATACTTTCTATGACTTTTGCAAGTTGACTTGTAAGAGCTGGATGATGAGAATAGCCGCAGATCGTGCTTAATGGCGTGCATTTGGGTAGGCTTATGTCTAGTGGTTTACTATATCTTCTTTCCGGGCTGCTTTTTCCGGCATATAAGTGGTCATAGACAAAAAATATTGATACTTTTTAATAGAGTATCTTTTTTTTTCTGTGATTCGACAGTTCCAGTGAAACCATTGGAAATGCCAAAATTAGCGTTCGGCCGGGTGGCGCGCACGTGTCGGCTTCGGCGCAACAGATGTGGCCAGTTGCCTTTACTTGGGCCGGGATTTTAAGTACGGCCATGACTGCAGCGTTCCGTATATACTTAATTAAAATTTTATATCATAAAAACCCAAGCTGGTCTGAGACGTGAATATAATGTTACAGCTGCCTAACTTGCCTTGCATGTCGTAGGAGCCGACTAAGAGACAAAGTTCTAAGGTGCTAGCACATGCGATCAGCTAGCAAACTGTCACTTCTGTTATCTATACCACCTCAAAACCCGCTTCGGTTATGCTAAATGCAACATCAAATCAAATCAAATCATTTATTCGTATTGAATGCGGTACATTATAGTGATGGTAAGTGTGAGGTTGAGAATCAAATCAAATCAAAAACATCAAAATCATTTATTTCTGTACCAGAAACCGTTTTACAAAAGGCAGTGATTGACTCCTCCTATTAGGGGCATAGTGCCCCTGTACCATTCATACACCATACCATACCAGATACCAGATACCACACCATACCAGAATCGCACATTTATAAACATGTTAGCATACAAATATTAAATGAAATTAAATATAATTACAATTAAATGGAATTAGAATTAATTAAGTATATATGTCACAAGATTGTATATCAAGTATTAGATTTGTTATTTATAAATTCATCAACAGTGTAAAAAGTATTTTGTAATAACCATTTTCGAAATGACAACTTAAATCTAGTATAAGAGAGATCTTTTATATGTACTGGTATTTTATTATAAATTTTTATGCACATTGCGTAACAATTATTCTGATAACATGCGGTTCTAGGAGTACTCTCTAATATCGAGGTTACTAACGCCAGGTTCACTAAAAATTGGTGATTTCTATGCTCTTGTCTAGGTACCCCTTTTCTGAGATGGACGTGAGAGTATGTATGCAAATCATTATGTTGTCATCATTAGCTTTAGTTTTTAAAACATCTGGACTTAAAGACATCAGGCCATAACCCACCACGTGGCCCAATGTTGGGGTGAGTTTTAACGTCTGCCGAACTTAGATCAAATCAATCCAAAATGTACGCTCATGATAGAATATTTATGGTTTATTTTGTTTCACATAAATGTATTGTGTTATTCAAACACCAGTCGTGCGATAGGACGATATGTCGTTTAAATGATTTGGTCGGTCAGCCACCTGGAACAACATATTAGTTTTATTCAATATTACACATTCATTTTGTGTTTAACATGCTTAAAAATAAACTTAAACTTCACATCGCAGCGAGTACCACAGACCAGAGTGACAAATTGTACCTAAGTAGGTACTATAATTTATGTATTATTTTCTTGAACAGTTGCTATAACAACAAAACAAACAAATTGTGGAACTTTATGTATTGGAAAAATAAATTGTCGTTTTTAGTATTCTCCGTGTCTTTTATGTTTCTCACCTTCCCTGAACTAGCCAAATCGGTCCTCCCATTCTCGAGTCTTAGCGAGACAAACGAACAGCAATTGATTTTTACAATGTTATTTTTAGTTTATACGAAACCTGAAACTGTTTGTTCAGAATCAGTAATAGAATCGATTTCAATATTTTTTATACCATGTTACATTTTGACCAAATAATATTTACAAAATCTCAAATAAAGTATACCCTACTAAAAACACACAACGGGGCAGCACAAAAAGCTTGTAACTTCGTGAGTTTTCAAGATATTATTTTAAATTTCTTTGTCCGGATTCTTTAAATGAAAATATTTGACCCATGTTTCGGTTTTCGAACTAAAAATAAGGTTGTATAATATATTACATATAGATTATAAGAAAATTGTATTTTCGTATGAGAATAAAGATCTTTAAACCTATTTAGGGCTGCATTTGCACTGTTATGAAAGTCACTGCGCTATCTTTACGTTAGAAAAAATCTTTTGCTGGCGGAAACTTCGTACTGAGAAGAACCAGCAACAGTTTCAGGATGTTTTTTTTTTCCGTTTCTTTTTTGTTTTTCTATCCCAGTTGGAAACAAAACCAACACCTCTAGTTCTATTTCTAGTTCTATTTTTTAGTAATATTTGTAGTTCTATTTCTGTTCCCACCTCTGGGGCTAAGACAAATGATCTTTTAATTGGCTTGAGGCAGTTAAACAATATAGTCTCACACCAATCGCGCGTGTGAAGTAATCACGCCTGATTTACCTACAAACCGAGTGAGCAATCAAAATCAAAATCAAAATCAAAAAATCATTTATTCACACGAAACATGGTAAACAGATGGTCAGTATTATAAGCAGTACCATACATGTTTCGCCAAAATTGGCATGCGAATGGTATTGAATATAAATGTGATGCGATAGAATAAAATAAATTAAACAAAAATGTCACAATAACCTAACTATTACATAATTATAATCAGAGCAAGCATTAAATCAATTAAATATGAAATGAATGTCATTTATATTGATCAAAATATTCCTTCAAATTATAAAAACAGTGATTGATTAATAGCAGACGTAATTTCGATTTAAATACTGGCATAGGTGGACATTCTGTTATGATCTTAGGTAACCTATTATAAAGTTTTATACACATTGCGACACAGCTTTTGTTGTACATTGAAGTTTTTGGAATGTGTGACAAAACCAGCCTATCGGCATTTCTGACAGATCGCGGATACATTTCCTTTGCCTTTGGCAATGTCATATAGCTTATTATTAGCAATGTTACTGCGTTAGCACAAGATAAGGAGACTGCCTGGGGCTGAGACAAATGATCTTGTAATTGGCTTGAGGCAGTTAAACAATAGTCTCACACCAATCGCGCGTGTGAAGTAATCACGCCTGATTTACCTACAAACCGAGTGAGCAATGTCATATAGCTTATTATTAGCAATGTTACCGCGTTAGCACAAGATAAGGAGACTGCAGAAGTTGAGATTAATAACCATCTTATTACCGATCTTTTAGTGACAGTCGCAATTGCAACAATGTGCAATTTAAACTAATAAATAAATAAATAAATAAATTTATCGCAACCAAAACACATATTTCGTATTACGGAACGTAGAACGCTTCGATAGCGCCACGAGCGAGCGATTGACGAACTAAAAGAGGTAGTAACTACTAGGTAATCTGTGCTAAAATGCATGACGGCGCGGCGCTCCAAAATAAACTGACCGATATTGCAGTACCCGCAACTAGTCAATGCATCTATCAACAAATAGCTTGTGTAGAACATGTGGAGAGGAAACGGAGTCAATGCATCACCTACTATGTAACTGCCACTCCCTGGCTAGGAAAAGAATGGGACTCCTGGGGTCGGCCTATCCGAAACCGGAGGACTTCAGGCTCTACGCTCATATTTATTTATTTATTTATTTATTATTACAAGGTACACCAACAGTTAACATGCAAATTTTCGCAGGAAAGTAATAGATCATAAGTATAAGACATACATGAAAACCAATAACAGGCATACACAACATTGTCCAAAAATACACAATAAACTAAAAAAAAAGAAACAAATAAAATGCATATAAAAAAAACAAAAATTTACAGTAAATTAACTCAACTATTATTAATATCAATTATACATTACACAAACGGAAAGAAATTAATGAAATTAAGATTCAATTATTTTACATTATAATAAATTAATAATAGGAACTATTAAGGTTAATCACATTTTACATCCAATATATTCCAGCACTTTACCTCTAAAAGTTTTAGGGTTATCTTTAAAAATGTCGATGTCAGGTACCTACTTAAAAACGTTACTAAGCTTATGGCATCAATCTTTACAGAGGAAGAGAAAGTATGGGGTTGCACAAAAGATCCCGATGGGTCGAAGTGTTACTGACAGAGGGAAACCTCGTTAGACCCCACTAAGATAAGATAAGATAAGATAAGAACCGCAATTAGTAACAGTCGCGTTGCCATTGTGTCTATGACTCTATGTGTGCGTTGCTACAGCGCGCATGTACGAAGTTTTGCCTTCTGCAGTCTCTTTATATCGTGGTGTTAGTATGACTGTCGATGGCGGCGAGTTTCTCATCTATGCCATCAATGCATACGTTTGAGAGAAATTGATCAAACTGTGTCGCGAATCACGATATACACGGATACACGACGCAGTGTGTACAGTAGGCCAGTTTTCCGCAAAATGTGTACCATGGTCATTAGTTGGTGTCTCTGAGGCACAAAAATAAGGTTATCTCATAAAGTTACATAGATTAAATTAAAGAAAAAATATACAAAGTACTAACACTAACATTTGCAAATCACGCGTTATTATTTAAAAAACGATTTTTCATTTATGGTGTACCTTTTTTAAAAAGTTTGCGGAACACTGCAGTAGGCTACACGTCAAACTATCCGTTTCCGGTCATGCTATCTCACTCTTTCGTAAATAATGCACATTCGACGGAATCGAGAGATAAGAGTGAAAGCACAAAATTGGTAACGAGATATTTTGTGCTGAAAGGGAGTAACTTGATGTGTGTAGGGCACTGTACATGTCGAGAACTGTTTAATCTAAATATATAAAAAGGATAACTGATTGCACAGCTCAAACTTCTAGAACTGACAAGAAAGTGTAGTTAAGCACTAAAAATGGAATTTAGAAATTCGCTCATTTACGGGGTATAAATATGTATAAAACTCCGTATTTTTGACATGAAATCTACCAACACCCGTCAAACCCGTCAAACAATTTGTTTGTTTTGTTGCCTTAAAAAATTTCAAAGTGGTACGAAGTCCGCCGGGTCAGCTAGTAAAATATAAATGAATACTTTTTAAAGCTCTAAAATTATATTATATACCTTTTTTAACCCTACCTACAGACGAGTTGGGTGTTTGAGACCGTGGAACCTGTTTATTTTCAAATAATAAAATATAATAAATTTAGTCCCCCCCCCCCGACGACGATGTGTTCAAAGTCTCGTTCAAAGGGGTTAAATAAGAAATTTATTGTTCCCTTTTAAACATGCTTTTGCATGGTTTTATGAAATTGTTAATAATTAATTATATTTTTTATTTTTCTAAACACAAGAAGAAGGAATAAATGCGAGTAGAGTAGCATACAGCCAAACGCAGAAAAGCAACTTACAAAATAATGGCCAAATTTTAAAATTACACAAAAAACGAGTTGGATATCTCGAATACGGCGAAGTACTATGTCTCAATTTTAGCCTTATTCTTAAAAGTATGCTGACTGATAATACAAAAAAGTATTTGTAAAAAGAAGACTAAAAAAGATAAGATAAAAACCTTTGTTAAACTTAAATACTTTTATTATTAAAAATGTTGCATTCACAATGCTTATGTAGTTACAAGATAAAATTAAATACTTTTGTGAGTTACCGTTTCGCTAGCTCACACGCATCCCCAAAACGTTACTCACAATTCATTATCTTAGCAGAGAGCGAGCGGCGGAAGCGGCAAACGAACCGCATTCACGCCAGTCCGCAATCGCGCCCCGCCACGCGCCAACGTCGTCGTTGCCGCTATTTTCTAAAAAAAAAGTAAAAAGTCAGTCGGGAAACCTGCGGTTTCATTAAAAAGGTGATTTCGCAAAGGAAGCAGTGCAATTGTGCCTAAAAAAAATTAAAAAGTTTCAATCTTGAATCGTTGAAATTCTTTTTTTTTTTGTGTGTGATTTGTTGTGATTTTTATCGTGCATTTTTAGGTGTGAATGTGTGTTGTATTGTGATCGCTCTGTGGGGCACCAGCGTGTGACGGCTTCACATACTTGCCTATCCGGCTTTCCCGCTAGCGATTCGATTGAAACTCTCACAGAATGCTTTCAGCAGATTTTGGGATTACAACTGTATTGCATATTCAAACAGGATAACCCCAAACTAAAAGTTTAAAAAATATTCTAGCTTTCCCTTAACTTTTTAAGTAGATACTTTTAAACATCAAAATAGATTTAAAAATTTACAATATCGTTTACAGGACTTTTTATACAAATATGCAGCCTAATTAATAAAACAATTCAATCTGACATTAAAATAAGACTTACTCGTTAGAGATTAGTCTCTAATTAGTTTTAAAATTCAAATTACACATTGATGTACATGAAGAAAAGTAAGTAGGTCTAAGCATATTGAATCAACACAATGTAGCGTCATTTGAAGTAAATCTAAATCGTGAATGAGTTTCATGAATTGGCGAGTGAATTGCATTATGTACTTAGAACGCTGCTGTTAAAACCTTGTAGCAGACATACTACTTACCTACTTGATAAATATGTCTTGGAGATATCGTTTATCATGTCTATAATGACGTCATATTTTTATCTAGATCCAATACAGCGCTTTAAACACTGTCTAACATTTCATGCTGCAACTTTCTTCCTCTATAAAAGAAAAAAATGTCTATGATAGAGTCCAATATTTAAGGCAAAGGAATGCAGGTGGCCAAAAGCTGAATTTGCGCAAAGGAATCTGATAAAAAATCGAATTACGTACAATATTTATCTTAAGAATTACTAAGGGTATTACGATAATAAAGATAAGTCTTAAAAATAACTGTTACATAACCTACTGACCGTCTGCATTGCGAAGTACCATCAATTAATTTCTCGGTAAAAATTTACTCACTCCAGTAAACCGACAAACGCGACAAAGTTATTTTTAAATGTTTTCCCGGTATTCGATATGAGGATTATTGAACTTGGTAGTATTTCCATGCATTCTTATCTCTTTCTTTTTCGCATTGACGAACGTGTGTGGCTCTACAATCAACATCGAATTGTTTCTGTGACATCTTTTGTCATGTGAAGACAAAATATTTTGACAATGACATTCCTTTTACTAACGATGACGCTAATATTCGTCAATAGGGATCTTGTCAACAACAACAAATGATTCCACAAAGTTTAGAGTACACATGACATCACGTATGTTAATTTATTTGACCTTAAAATTAATTAATTTTATCTTAAAAGTGGTTAATAACACTTAATTGATGGAACATAATAGTCGTCCTATACGAGTTTGCTATTCCCATACAATTTTAAATAGAGATCTTTTGACAGTTGTCAAAAAAATTCTCAACTGACTAACCTAACCAGTTCACTTCCGGTGAAGCTTTCTATGTCGTCCTTAGTACCCTGAATTATCAATATTAGAAATTGATATTTTTAATGTGAAAAATTGATATTTTTAATGATTTATTATCAACAGCTGGTAGCTCTGCGGTTGAAAAATAATGTTAATCGAAAAAAAAACATTTGTACCATGTTTAAAAATTCGCATCATGATTAATTCATTGCGTCTGTCAGTTTGTCTATGCTAATCTAACGCCGAAATTCAAACTGGCCGCAATGGCAACCGCCGCCCGCCGTGTTATCGGCATAACGGCTGTGGACCGCGTGACTCCATATTTAATTTTAAAACCATACATGGCAGTGACCTTGGGGTTTACGCGGGGCCGATTATTCGCTACGCGAGCGTTTGATAATGCTATCTCGCTCGTTGTAGAAAGTGATTAATTGTTCTTTATTTTGAATGACAATAATCATTGATATTCTCTCAAAACTTCTGTTTGAGTTTCATTGAAGTTGTGATTGCGGAACCTCGCGCGAACGTCTTAAATGAGAACTTAAGGGTGGGCCGACCAAAAAATGCCAAAAATGCAGTTACGGTTAAGTAAATATAATTGAAAATACTATCGTATTAAATGAACAAAATATATATTTAGTATCATAGGGAACGTGTTTACAATTTGTCAGAACCATAAATTCATAACACGCTATAGTTTTTTCTACAATATCATTTAAAGTTGGGCAAAGATCATGAAAACGAGTGGCGGCGTTTAGTAGATTTCTTATAGTTTATCTAAATTATTGTACCTCTGATTTTGTCTAAATAATCATCAATGGATAAACTACAAATTGCTAGACTACATTTTTGATTCATCAAGTGGTTATTTAAATAATATTTTTTTATTAAGCACCTTAAATTCCCCATACAAAATTAGTATGGCCGCGCGGCATCAGATAAATATGGACGACGACATTTCAAATAAAACATATGACACTTGTCACTTACGGACGGCGCACCCTTAACAAGTGACGTTAAACTGTTTTGTTAGGTTTTGTTTCATTTGTCAACGCCCATGGACAAACACAATCCACCATTGTTTCATGTATTCGGCAGGATACCTACATTCAAATATCATATTTACCTTTTAAACTATCATTGTTACTTATATTAGAATAGTAATTATTATCGGGATCATTGTTATCAGTAGAGTACATCCGTGATCATGGCGCATGCAACTGGGCCGAAATATCGGGTATTTCATCGATTCACACCAATCGGATACTCGCAAATAATGAACATGGTAATAAATAATCATGTTTATACTGTACAGACAATCGGTACTCGTACCAAAAAAATTGGCAAGTCGTTCCTCTGTAAGACAATTCGGCTTTGGAATTCTTTGCCGGCGCATATGTTTCCCAGTTTCTATCTATACTCACGGCATTTATGCAAGCCGTCATGAATGGGTGCGCTTGTTACCGTGCTTGTTCCACGGTAGGGATCTCATTATTTTGGACTGCATCGGCTGCTTACCATCAGGCAGGATGTAGTCACTATGACGTGCCAATATTAAAAAAAATGTTGTAGCTTTGAATATTTATTTATTTACCAACTTATGTTTACACTAATACATTTACAGAAAAGAAATGCTAAACATGCCCAATTATAATTTCCGAGCGTAACAAACACTTATAACATCTACAACTAAATTCATTTACCAACTTGTAAAGTTTTGAAATAGGAGAATTAGACCCAAATAAGATTTTACGGAAAGGTGGGAATATAATCAAAAATGCGCTTAAAATTAATTAATAAACACGGAACCACGTATTCTAAACCCTATACCACAGAATAAATAATCCTATACTATCAATGACAGCAATAAAACAATTTAAGGTTCGTATCCGAGAGTTTGAAAAATGAAATCGAAATGTTTGCGTAACATATTAGCGACTTCCTGTCGTTCTTTGCCCACGTATTCCGTATCCGGTAATCCCGGGAAAAGTTCGAAGAATGCGTTTGAAGAATCCTTGTCCTCATCAAAAAGTGAAACTCTGCACAACTTAAACTTTCTAGGTCGAAGGGTTTGGCCTGGGCGATGACGAATCAGTCAGTCAGTGACTCAGGACTTTCCATTTCTTTATTATCCCTACCTCTCATAGTTTCGGACTCTCTTATACTGACTTCATCATCATCATCATTATCAAAATTCAAAAAATTCAAAATTCAAAATTCAAAATCATTTATTCAGTTTAGGCTACAAGTAGCTCTTGTGAATGTCATTATCAGCTTATACTAGTCCACTGCTGGACATAGGCCTCTCCAAGTGCACGCCACCGAGCACGATCCGCGGCTACTCTCATCCAGCTCTTGCCAGCCACCTTGCGAAGATCGTCGCTCCACCTAGTCTGAGGACGTCCTACACTGACTTAACATTTTGGTAGTCGACTTTAGAGTGGACGACCCGAGCAGTGGTATCTGCGAGTTGTACTCTTAGTGCAACGAGAAGTGAGTGAGCTCACAGCTCCGATAACCTATCTGGATTTTAGGTAGTGGACTATACGTGTCCACGGGGCAACTAGCTCGAGACACTAGTCTTAAAACTTAAAAGTACCGGAAGAAGGATGCGTACCGGCGCGTTCTGATCTGGCGTTATGACCTGACGTAGACGGCCCCTTGTGCTTGCGTAAGGATGTCTGACACCTAACTTTATAACCGTAAGGTTGGTGGGGGGTGTCAGTATAAACTTTAAAGTCGTGTGTAGCGGGGTGTGTGTGTGCCCAATGTTAGTAAGATCATTATTAATACCGTCTAAACTATAAATTTCGTTAAAATCTGACATTTCCACGAAACCGTATTTCACAGTGGCTGCGTCCCGCGTGTATTTTAATTATAATGCCTTTTAATTACCGAAGCTTGTAGACCTTCATGTATGTTTGATGTAACTGTTGATGAAATAACTCCGTCCAAAATCTTGTACTGTCGAGATTTCGTTAGCAGATAAAGCTAGCGTCCGCGAGTGTGAGGTTATGCAAAACTATAATGACTACCTATTCGTTATATCGTTTCGACGCGATATTGTAAAATAATCAGTGTACTACCTACTTTTAAAACCATTGTTTTTATCTTGAATTACAGTATTGCACTTTGTTCTGCCCTTTTATTCGTAAGACACATGAAAATAAGTTACAAGAATATTTATTGAAAAAGCAAGTTTGTCAACTCTTCGGAATAACGGAGGCATAATAATATTTATCCTCATCTGCGCTTCAGAAAGTTAAAGTCAAACAGGATGGTCTTTGTAGTAAGGTGATATCGTTGTTCATACTACGTTTCCATTTCAAATCCAAGCCTGATTATGATGATGCGAAGTAGATTCCTTCACCGCACTCCCCGCAATCAACTGTCATTCCATCTTTGTTTGACGACCTCCTTGGTCGAGTGGTTTGTACACCGGTTTTCATGGCGTCGTCGGTGTCGCCATCTCTGAGGTCCCGAGTTCGATCCCTGGTCGGGTCAATTTAGAAATACCATAAATTGTTTTGGTCTGGGTGTTTTCTATGTATAATAAGTATGTATTTAAGTATTTTAAGTATGTTTATTCGTTGTCTAGTTACCATTTAACGAGTTTCTTAACGAAGCATCTCTTGGGCTAGATAATTGGTGTGAGTGTAGGAGAGTTTATTTATTTGTTTATTTATTAACTTGTTTCTGTGACGGGTGACTCGATCCACCACTGTGCGTTTTCAGCGAAATTTCTAACAACGATCCACGGTCCTATGGAAAGCTTTCAAGGAATATTCGGACCGTTAAGCTTGAGGACCTACAATAAACGAGCTTACGCTTTCCTCAAAGGCCGGCGACGCATATTTAACGTGACCATTTATTTTTTTACTCAAAACGGGACTTCGGTTAATGTACACACGGCGGCAGATCAACCTACCCAAAACTGACAAATTTCTACAATCAATTTTGAACTTTATTGTTTGGTTATAAGGATCAATATTCATTGGAGAAATTTGACAGGTTTTTTTATATTTTTCAGATAAACAAAGTTTTTATGCAGCTGGTGATGATTTTAAATAAGAATAAAATTCTTGGCACGTTTTTTTATTGTTTATCTTTGTTGTCAACATTGACTTACGGACCGGTTTTGGAAAACGGGACAATTTTGTGTCCCGAAGCTTTTTTCGGGGACACCAGGACGGAGAACCGTAAAAAGGGACGGTCCCGTTCAAAACGGGACGTATGGTCACGTTACGCATATTCCAAGTGTCCTTGATAGCGTGATCACTTTTCATACAGACCCTTACATTGTTTCATTTGAATGCGCAGTGTCCGCTTAAACTTTAGAAACATTAAGTATCTCATACGTGTCGACTACCGGCCTAGTTTAAACAGGCGGACTCCACAGCCGCGGCGGCGACAGCGGGCCCCAATTATACTGATAATGCGCCATAACAAAAACAAACTCGTTCCGTTTGTCTGCGGATGCCCGTAGACCGTAGACTCGTTTGGGCGGTCGACACAATGTCAAGTAAGTCTATAGTCTATGCTTCCCATAGCAATGAACAGTAGGTCTAAAAATAACATTTAAGCCATTCTTATAAGGTCACAGACATTGAGCAATAATACTGAAATTGGTTTGTTTTTGAATTGATTACAACTTTTTATTATTTTGCAACACTAAAATTGCGTTCATATTACACTCTAATCTCAATAAGTAAGTATAATTACTAAATAACATAATTAATCATAATAGTTATTGCTAAGTTGTTGTAGATATTATATAATTCTATTAAATAATGATAAGTATAATAATAAAGTAATTAAGCAGTACACGTGCTGCTCTTCGGAGTCACCGCTTCACTGTCTCAAATATCCCATCGCGCACAAAGAAATTTGGTGACTCGTTTCTTTGTCGCACCTCCAAAAGATGGAATAGTTTACCAGCATACGTTTTCCCTCCTTCCTATGATATGGGGTCCTTCAAGAAAGGCGTGAAGAAGCACCTTGTGGGCCCGGCAGAGTGAAGTTAACTGATGTTACGTTTGTTTCCACGCTGCACCAGTTATCTTCGCGTTTGGACTCCACATCAGGTGGGATGGAGTCATTTGAAAGCTAACTATAAAAAAAAAATTGAAGATGATAAAAATATGGTTAATTTGTAACTGTTTGGGATTGCAACATACAGGCTATATTCTACTTGAAACGGAACGTGTTTCGTTATCATCATCATCATCATCATCATAATCAGCCCTTATCAGTCCAATGTTGGACATAGGACTCTCCTAAATGCCACTGAGCCTGATCTCCGGATATTCTTTTTTAAGTGCTACCAGCCATCATAATGCTTTTGCGTAAATCGTCGCTCCGTACACCTGCACCTGTTCAAAAGGGGCGTCCTACATTTGCAAAGCCGCGGCGGGTCTCTTCTCCAAAATATGTTCAGCTCCAGCTTGCTAATCCTTCGAGCTATGCCTAGGAGCTATGAAAAAGTCAAAATCAAAGTCAAATTTTTTTATTCAAATTAACTAACGAAAAATGCTTTTGGATCGTCCATACATATTTTATCTACTTACTACACCCATTCAGCCATTCAGGGCGTCTATTTTTTAGCTGTAGAGAGAAATGGGCGCAAGAAACATAAAACACGGAAAACTTCTTGAAAAATGTAGCCGATTCCTGGCTAGCCCCGTTCTGAAGAATGCTTCCAGACGTGATCATCTGATCGCAATTAAATTGAAATCGGACCAGTAATACGTGTTTCACGCTACATTAATCCAGTTATCGTAATTCACCCTCCGTAAAGCAACGTCTGCGTGCAGACGGAGTTCAATGTCAATTGTGTGGTAATGTCGTAGGTCATATTGTTATGAAAGGTTAAAATGAAGTAAGGCACTAAAATGCCTAAGTTACTGCTCGTTTTATTTGCCATTGTTACGACTTAAAATAGCTTATAGTAAACACAAGTGGATACAGTGCCCCAGTATTGGACACCATTCTTAATCCTACTAATATTATAAATGCGAAAGTTTGTGTGTATGTATGTTCGTATATTTGTTGCTTCTTCACGCTGCAACGGATGGATGGATTTGGATGAAATTCGGCAAACAGATAGTTTATAACCTGGAATAACACATAGGATACCCACTTTTTATCCAGATATTCCCACGGGAAACAAACTGTAAATATACTAAAAACGACAATTTAATTTTCCAATACAAAATGATTTGTTTATTTTGTTGTCATGAAAGAGAATTTTATCACTTGATGGAAACTGTCAAAGCGGTACGAAGTCCGCCGGGTCCACTAGTTAATTATATATTATTATATATTTTCTTTGCATTCTTAATTAATTAATTTATCAATGGTTTCAAATAGGTATTATGTTTTGAGCAGTAAGTGACAATATTGTATTCAATTCAATTCAATTCAATTCAAAAATAGTTTATTCTTTAGGCTACAAGTAGCTCTTATGAATGTCGCTATGCCATCGGTTCGTAAGTCTACTCTGGGCGGGAGATCTTGCACTGAGAAGAACCGGCAAGAAACTCAGCAAGTGTCCAGCTCTTTTCTCCCTTACAGCGTCAAAAAAATAAATAAATTGGAAAATGCCCTATCATAGCAGGACACTTTCCATTACAAATAAACACAAAAAATATAGAAGACAACTACAACATGTAAAAAAACAAAACAAATAAACAAATCTAATATATCAAATTTACATCTGGTATAAGTTAAATTTCCACAATGTCATACAGTACCACTACAGTACTCTAATAAAAGTCAAAAATTGTTTAAGAAAAACAAAGTCAAACTATAGTAATTAATACTAACAATGAGATAAGTATGCAAGAGCAGACCAGCCTCCACAGGCGGCACCCGTTCACGAGTATGACATATGAATCAGCCATCGCTTCGCTCAACCATATTTTAGGGAACGTAACGACCCGACGCACACGCCACCACCGCAGAGACAATAAAGAGAGCATGACACACTCAAGATACTTTAAATAAAAACTTAATGATCTATTTAACGCTGTTTGTTATCTGTACGGTCACGGTCGCACATGTCTAGACCACATGATGATTAAAACAAAATTGGCAGCCACTGTTTTTGTTGTGCAATCATCAATTACAGACCACGATTCCGTAGCACTAAACATTAATATGGTCACCTCCCTAGACTACATCAAGAAGACTAGTATTCGTATTAACTACAATTACCTTGATAGTACTATTCAAACAGTTAACTTTAATTCGATCCTAAACTGTTCTGATGCAAATATAGCCGTGGATCTTCTTATTAACTACCTCACATCTGCAATTGAACAACACACTGAAGTTGTTTATATTCCTAAAAGAAGTAGAATTATCAACTCCTGGGTAACAAAGGGGCTTTTGCGTTGCTTAAGGAATCGAGACAATCTACATAAAAAACTAAAACTAGATCCCGGAAATGTAGTATTAAAAATTACTTACAAAAGATATCGTAATTATTGCAAGGCTCTTACAAGAAAAACAAAGAATGAACATGACAAACGAGAAATCGAGAACGCCGCAGGTAATAGAAGGAAGCTATGGGACGCTATTAAGACTGTTGCCTGTTTCAAGAAGGCTGCTGACTATTCTTCCAGTTTGATCTCTACGGCCGACCCAGTGGGAAGCATCAATAAAGTAAATCAGTTCTTTGCTCACGTAGGTCGTAACCTTGCCCAAAAAATATTAAGTTCAAGCCGATCCGTTGCACTTACGATCCCAAATGAGAATTCACCCACGACAATCAATTCTCTTGCCTTGCTTCCTACTGACGAATATGAGGTTGAGAGTATTATCTACAGCCTAAGGGATAACTGTGCAGTGGGAGTGGACCAAATATCAGGTACAATTTTAAAAAGATATTGTCCCTTACTCACCACTCCCATTGCACATATATGCAATCTTGCTCTCTCAACTGGAGTATTTCCCCGTGCGTTTAAAATAGCGCTAATAAAACCGATTCATAAGTCAGGTGAAAAGGATTGTGTTAACAATTTTAGGCCAATCTCAGTTCTAACAGCATTGTCTAAAGTTCTCGAACGTCTCATGAACAAGCGCTTAACATCTTTCCTGGAAACAAATAATCTTCTCTCGACGTCACAGTACGGATTCCGAGCTGGCAAGTCGACTAGTGATGCTGTGCACGAATTGACAAACTCTATTATAGCTAGCTTGGATAAAAAAAAGAAGTGTCTCACTATATTCCTTGATCTAGCCAAGGCCTTTGACACCGTTTCCATTCCACATCTGTTAAAGAAGCTGGAGGAACTGGGTGTGAGAGGCCTCCCCCTGAGTTTGTTTGAGGATTATTTGACCAATCGTAAACACCGCGTCAAAATTGATCATTGGATCAGTGAGGAGCAAACGGTGGACTTTGGCTTGCCGCAGGGAAGTATAAATGGTCCCACTCTGTTCCTTGCTTACGTGAATGGCCTCTGTAATATGCAACTCCACAAAGGCAAATTGCTTGCATTCGCTGACGATACAGCTCTCTTTTTCAGTGGCGATAGCTGGGAGGAAGTTTTCAGCAATGCTCAGACCGGCTTTAGTAAAGTATGTGCTTGGCTACATAACAATGTATTGACCCTTAATATATCGAAGACCAAATACATTGCATTCGCGCATAGATCCAATCAGCTCCCCTTATCATCCCTTTCAATCACGGCCCACTCATGTCGTTCGGGTACCGTTTGTTGTAACTGCCCTTCCCTCCAAAGAACTGACGCTGTAAAATACCTTGGCATTACCATAGACCAAACACTCTCATTTAAACCGCATATCAATGTCCTTGTTACTCGGTTGCGGAAGTTAATTTATATATTTAAAACCTTAAGATACGTAGCTGACCGCAAGACAATAAAAATGGTCTACTACGCGCTCTGCCAATCTTCGGTTCAGTACTGCATCACGTCTTGGGGTGGTGCACCAAAAACTCATCTCCTCCTCCTTGAGAGAGCTCAGAGAGCTGTACTAAAGGTGGGAGCTGGTCTTCCATATCGCTTCCCTACAACTGCGCTTTATAAGGACTGGGAAGTGCTGACAGTAAGGCAAATTTTTATACTGCAGACTGCCATGAAAAAGCACTCTCAATTGTCGTACGATCCCAAACTAATGGATGACAAGCGAAGGAAGGCTAATGTCTGTCCTACACCACTATTCCACACAAGCCACTCTCATCATTTCTTTTGCTTCTTCGGCTCCTTCTTATATAATAAAATAAATAATCTATTAACTGTCTATCCCCTTCATAAACTTAACTGTAAACGCACAATCGCAAACTGGCTCATGACATTAACTTATGAGGAAACCGAAGACTTAATTAAACCAAAGGCGTAACTGCTGCTATAATCATACCCCTTCTCTCTCTAAGGTTTTATTGCATTATAATAATATGTGCACTACACTAAGTATTAACACACGAACACATGCATTCATTCATTCACTCTTACACACTCACTCTTTTACACAATATACAATATCTCTCACTCAGGGGCTTGCAACATCATTTACATCATTTATTTCATGTATTTGTTTATTTGTTATAGTATTAATAAGTTAGCTCATATAGTTATAGTTAACTCGAAGTCCGTGGAATAGGGCCTGGTGACCTGTGGCTTACGGGTTTTTTTTCAAACCTATCGCAAGCACCAGTCTCTCACAAGGGATACTTATGGGTTCTATTTACTTTGTATGTGTCATTTTTATTTTTATTTCTTTATCCTACGTATTTTTCATACCTATACCTTGTGATGAGAAATAAATAAATTTTGATTTGATTTGATTTGATTTTGTAGGACACTGTTCAAAACTATCATATCAGTATAAAAATTATATAAATTAATTTTATTATGTATATTGATTTTTGTTTAAACTTTTATTTGTATACCTTAATTAAGGTGAAAATGTAGTGAAACTAACAAATTTATAAATTTCCATCATTGTAATACTAACCTACATCTCACAAATAAATAATTCTGATTCTGATACCGGTTTGCGTCGCCAAAAATAGGGAATATAGAATTTATTAAAGATTTACTGGATTACAGTTATTAGAAAGCTGATAGTCTATTAAAATTTTTGCTAAAATAAAATAATAAAAACCGGCCAAGTGCGAGTCGGACTCGCAAACGAAGTGTTCCGTACCATTATCTAAAAAAATATTTATTATAAAAACGGCAAAAAAAACACGTTTGTTGTATGAGAGCCCCCTTAAATATTTATTTTATTCTGTTTTTTAGTATTTGTTGTTATAGCGGCAACAGAAATACATCATCTGTGAAAATTTCAACTGTCTAACTATCACGGTTCATGAGATACAGCCTGGTGACAGACGGACAGACGGACGGACGGACGGACAGCGGAGTCTTAGTAATAGGGTTCCCGCTTTACCCTTTAGGTGCAGAACCCTAGAAAGTAAAAACATTTACATTCAGTTATTCAAAATAAAAAAATATAATTCATTTATTCAGAATATCAATCAATCCAATTTTGTTTAGTGCTTAAAATTATGTTAGTACTCAAATTAAAACTTACCTATTTGATTTAAGATGACGCATTGGTAATTTACGTGGCGGGGATCTTGATTTTTCTCAACAATTACAAAACATATGAAAGTGATATTTGATGACATGATTTTTCATTTAATTGACTTCATTTTGCTAGTTGCAGAAACACGATTTGTCAACTTTTATAACAGAGAAAAAAATATCAAAGTAACCTCTTTTAAAACATAGATTCACATTTTACAGGCTAACCAGACCGATTTAAGCATCAAAATTTTCTTAGTAGATTAGTCTTAACACACACTTCAAAATTGTAGTTCATCTTTTTAAAATAATTTGTAGTTTTAATTTGAAGGAAAAAAAACAGTTTTTCTTATGGTACGGGGCGCAAACGCTCGTATCAAAACGTATGAGATTTATTATTTAGCGATGCGTCGCCTTAAGTAGCTACCTACAAAAAAGAAAAAAAATATTGCTCGATGCACTGGCTCGATCACGACTCGATGCATGCATGCTATCCGTCCATCGCGATTTTTGGCGCGTAACTGTTGTGCCTGTTCCATAGACAAGTTATGTAACGTTTTAAAACCGGTCCCCGGCGCAGTTCGGCAAACGAATGTTAATTCGCAAGAATGCTGTTTTATACCGCGGCACGTTTTGAATATGGAAATGGAACTTGCGATTTTATATGTTTTAATGGTGTTCAATAAATTGTATTATTTAGGAATACTTGCCAATGAAAAAAGAACATTTCAAAACAGTATAGTGGCACACCTATGTTCGACACAGATTTTTGATTTATGCTATATTTAAAATATTTGTTCATACCACATGTAGACCATCAAAAATTTCAATGAAATTCTTTATTATTTTTGGATGATAAAAATTGTTATTTATTTATTTTATTTTATTTTAGGCAGACCAACAGCTATTACTTTAGATAAATAAACATTTAAATAGCTACGGAAAGCCATTAACAGGTCCTCACAAATAAAATAAAAATCATAAAATATTTATTTCAGTCTATCATATTACTTTTATAAACAGTACATGGGACCTGCCTAGTAGATATTCTAGAATTAAAACATTATACTCGCGCACGAAGGGTTCCGTACCATTATCTATAAAAACGGCAAAAAATCATGTCTGTTGTATGAGAGCCCCACTTAAATATTAATTTTATTTTAATTTCATTATTTATTTTTAAAGTGAATATGTAACTTAATATTCTGTGAATATTTCAAGCGTCTACCTGTTGTCGTTATCAATATTTAGCAAAAACGAGCAAAAAAACTCACGTTTGTTGTATGGGAGCCCCCTTAAATATCTATTTTATTCGGTTTTTTATTAATTTGTTGTTATAGCGGCAACAGAAATACATCGTCTGTGAAAATTTCAACTGTCTTATTATTGTCTATTTCACGGTTCATGAGATACAGCCTGGTGACAGACGGACGGATGGACAGCGGAGTCTTAGTAATAGGGTCCCGTTTTATCCTTTGGGTACGGAACCCTAAAAATGTCGATCACTGGCGGTAACACCACCTTCACCAGCACATATACGTCCCGCTGCTGGGGCATGAGCGTTCCCTATGGATAGATAGAGAGAACGGGCCATAAACCACCACGCGGGCCCAGTGCGGTGCGGTGGTTGTTAACGACTGCTAATGCAGCCGGGACCAACGGCAAGACGTGCCTTTCGAAGCACGGAGGAGCCCGAGATGATAAATTTTTGGTCACCCATCCGATGACCGGCCTTTGCGAAAGTTGCTTAAGGCGACGCACCGCTAAACAATAAATCTCATACGTTTTGATACGAGCGTTTGCGCCCCGTACCATAAGAAAAACTGTTTTTTTTCCTTCAAATTAAAACTACAAATTATTTAAAAAAAATGAACTACAATTTTGAAGTGTGTGTTAAGACTAATCTACTAAGAAAATTTAGATGCTTAAATCGGTCTGGTTAGCCTGTAAAATGTGAATCTTATGTTTCAAAAGAGGTAACTTTGATATTTTTTTCTCTGTTATGAAAGTTGACAAATCGTGTTTCTGCAACTAGCAAAATGAAGTCAATTAAATGAAAAATCATGTCATCAAATATCACTTTCATATGTTTTGTAATTGTTGGGAAAAATCAAGATCCCCGCCACGTAAATTACCAATGCGTCTCGTCTTAACCTCAGCACTCGCAGACCGGGCGCGTTAACCACTGCGCCATCGAGCTCCCTCCTAACATATATAATTTTACACTATACCATATATAATAAATAACACTTAGTACCATAAATCAGTTTATTTATTGTAATAATATTTCTCTCGCTTTATCTCATGCAACTTTAGGACAATAGAAAGTGCTATTATATAGCCGCATTACATTTTTACCTTTAATAAACTACATTCAACAAACAATGAGAGATATTTGACCAGTTTCCAATTATGGCTTTAAACTTATCTGTGCCAACCGCCTAGCCAGGGTAGGGGGAAAAGGAGTGGCCATTTTATCGTATATTTGTACAGATAACACAGAATTACCTTATCGACACTTGAATAAAGGTAAGTACAGTAACACCACTTGTGGAGTTCTGGAGTACTGATATTTGTGATTTGCTATTTATTGTAGCCAATGTGATCAATACTTAATATTATTATTTCCTTTATTTATTTTTTCACATATTAATTTACATTTTTAAATATTTTCTAAGAACAAAACAGAAAAAAACATTTAAAAATATAAAAAAATATGGGTCCGCCGGCAACGGGACCAGGGTCCAAGCTACCGGTGGTTAGGGCTCCAGAGTCAGGACTTTCCTCACAATGCGTGCCGTATCGAGAAGAACTGCCTTCTGAATCAGGCCCTTGATCCAGCCGCCTAACGAGAGCCTCATGAGATGTTGATCGAGGCTCTTGGCCATCAGGCCGTTGGCCGTAACAACAATCGGCACGATGACAGCCGAGTTCACATTCCACATGTCGACAACCTCATGTGCTAAGTCGAGATATTTGATTTGTTTCTCTTTCTCAGCTTTCACGAGGTTCTCGTCATGGGGAATGGTGATATCGACAATCATCGTGCGGCGCGCTAATCGATCTATTATTATTATTATATTAGTCATAGCTGTCCCACTCTTGGGCAAAGGGCTCCCCACACTTTTCCCACACCTTCCGGTCCCCTGCAACATCACGCAATTCCTTCATGAAACCATCAAGGACGTTCCGCTATCTTCGTCTTGGTCTACCTGGTCGCCTTTTAGCATTTTGTGGGGTCCACTCCGTTCGTTGTGATCCGTGCCCACTTCTCGTTCGTTAGCGGTAGACATGACTAGCCCGGTCCCACTTCAGCCCGGCGGCCCTTCGAGTGACGTCAGCAATTTTCGTGCGAGAGCGCAGCTCTGTTTCGAACGCGGTGTTGTCGCTTTACTCCTAAAATGCCGCGCTCTATCGCTCGCTGGCACACCCTGAGCCTAGACTTCGAAGCTTCCATCAAAGACCAAGTCTGAGCACCATACGTCAGGATTGGGAGAATCTATACTAATTCTACTAATATTATAAACGCGAAAGTTTGTAAGTATGGATGGATGTTTGTTACTCTTTCACGTAAAAACTACTGAATGGATTTGGATTAAATTCGGCATACAGATAGTTTATGACCTGGATTAACACATAGGATAGTTTTTATCCCGGTATTCCCACGGGAACGGGAACCACGCGGGTGAAACCGCGAGCGGCCTCTAGTAATATTATAAAGCTGAAGAGTTTGTTTGTTTGTTTGTTTGGTTGAACGCGCTAATCTCAGGAACTACTGGTTCGAATTGAAAAATTATGTTTGTGTTGAATAGTCCATTTATTGAGGAAGGGTATAGGCCCTACGTTACGTCACGCTATAACTAATAGGAGTGGAGCAGCAATGAAAAATGTTGCAAAAACGGGAAAATATTTTTTTTGCGGGTGATCCGCGGGGCACAGCTAGTGCACAATATGTCCATTAGTTTACGTTTTAGTGACATTGGAAGGTCGCCCATCATGAACTCTTTCATTGACCAAAAGCTCCTCCAAGCGTTGTCAAGCCGGCGTTCGATCCCTTTTTTTACCCGACTGCGTCAGAAGGAGGGAAAGGAAGTTCATATGCGGAGGCAGTAGAAGGCAGGCCCGATTAACCATCATCGGTGCTACCTTTCAACAAATAGTTTGTGTAGGGCATGTGGGGAGCAAACGGAGTCAATGCAGCACCTACTGTGTGACTGCGACTCTCTGGCTAGGAAAAGAATGGGACTCCTGAGGTCGGCATATCCGAAACCGAAGGACTTCAGGCTCCTCGCTCTTAAGGACGTTGCCAAACTTATGGCATCTATCTTTACAGAGGAGGAAGAGTGAAAGGATGGGGTTGCACAAAACATCCCGATGGGTCGAAGTGTTACTGGGAGGGGGAAACCTCGGCAGGCCCCACTAAGATAAGATAAGATGAGATGCTATCACATAGCGAAATTAAAAACGAAATGTCGTGACAATAGTTCCCACATGCTCCATTCATTTAATTTAATGTTCATTACATTTTATTTACTACGCTGCCGGCCGCGCGCGTATTTTTCGTAGTTTCACCATGGGAAGTGGGTTTGCAGACATATTGTTTGTACCAGTGCGGTGCACGTGAGAAATGAAACGACTTAATCTCCTTTTAACACAATCCAATTATTTTGTTGTGCTTAGCGTAAGAAATCGTCATTTAAAACCTATTTGTTAATGTTGAGAACGCTTTAGTTACGGATTTTATAGTAATGAAGCTCTTTTTATAGATTTCCTCGCTCTTATTTTGTTAGTGCACTATGACCAAACGCCCAGTTAAATTATTAAAAAAAAAACAATAAAATTAAAATTAAAATCGTATTTAACGGAGATATATCGAAAACCGATCACATATTTATTAAAACTTAAGACCACGTCTTCTGTCGGGTCAGCTATAAATATAATTTTACGCAATAAATATAATTTTACGCAAATTTTGTTTGAAGGAATTTGAACCCACACATGCTAGGTCAGGTGCACTACCACCTATGTTATAAGCACGATAGGGTGCGGATTTGAATCCCGCACGATGGAAATTTTTTCAACACTTGTTTAAAAAAAATACTATGTATTGTATAGTAACCTAAAATTAAATTGTTGTTTGTGTGTTCACCTTGTGTTGGTGTGATTTTGTTGCGACAAATCACGACAATTTATTAAAATGTTTCGTCCATATCATTATGTATGCCTTTACTAGAAAAGATGAATACATTTTGTTAGCACCCATTTTTGACAAAAAAAACTTCAAAAAGCAATAAAAATTATTTTGAATAGTTACTTAACAAAAAATTAGGCAACATCACATACATTGTTCTGATCCCAAGGTTTTAGCTAAAGCACTCGTTTTTATGGAAATCAGAAACCTAGACCCGACGACACTATATCAAAAAAGTTCGTTTTCGATATTGACCTAACTGGGGATCGAACCCTGGACCTCAGAGTTAGCGCCGTCCAAACTCCGGCGTACAAGCTACATCTATATATTATAATATTATAAAGCTGAAGAGTTTGTTTGTTTGAACGCGCTAATCTCGGGAACTACTGGTTCGAATTGAAAAATTATTTTTGTGTTGGATAGTCCATATATCGAGGAAGGCTTTAGGCTATATAACATCACGCTGCGAGCAATAGGAGCGAAGCATCAGTGAAAAATGTTGCAAAAACGGGAACAAGAGCCTAAAAAATTAAAAATGCTGCCGAAAGTCACAATTCCACGCGGACGAAGTCGCGAGCACAGCTAGTACTTGAATAAAAATATCGGTCCAGGTAATGAGACGCGAACCCACGACCTTTCAAGTCTTAAAAGCAGTTGTCTAATAAAAACTTTATTATTTATACACTTTTGAACCGCAGGCGCTGGATGGCTAAAATGCCGCGCTCGGCAAACACGCAAACATTAACCGACGATGCTAACGTTTGGCTACCGTTGGGTCAACGAACGGTATCTTTATGAATGCGTCAACAATTTCACTGATTTGCCTACTATCTGCTTACAAATAGGTATTTCATATTATCCTATCCATTTTTTCACTTTTCCTTCCACTTTCCATTACAAATAAAGACACAAAATATTAAATAAAATTAAAGAAATAAAAATACCTATCTTAAGTATTTGGGAGAGAGTTTTCAAACGGCATTTACAGCTTCACCGGGCTTATTTGGGGGCGGCGAGAAACTCAAAGCACGTTCCTCAAGCCGTGTGAAACGAATCACCTTCGGAGGTTTTCTAGAGGGAACGGCATCGCACTAGTGCGTGTCCCCGTGCCCTACTAGGTTCTCCGAAGGGTTCCGATCGGATCAGGGAACATCTAAGTTGCTTCTGCGATTTGTGTATGTGGACTTTAAACCTGCCGACCGAAGCTAAAGCTATAGATATATATTCAATAATCCAATTACCGAACATTGCAAAATTTGCTTAACTTGCACAGTATTGAACTAGTCATTGCACCAATTAACTACGACCATACTCAACTTATATAATTACTAAGTAGCACTTTGCACGCGACCTCGTCCGTATTAATTTCGTATTTTAGGTACAATAATTAGTACATATTGTTTTCTAAAGTTTACGCGAACACTACACATTGAAATGAAACAACTTTTACGGATCTACTCGCGTTTATTTTACACATTAGGTACCTACTTATTTAATGTTTATCCTGACGTTTCCCTCCCTGTCTCCCTGTGACCACGGACCCTGCAATGGGTTCTAAACGTCATGATAAACATTAAATAAGTAATGTGTAAAATAAACGCGAGTAGATCCGTAAAAGTTGTTTCATTTAAAAATTAACTAACTATTTAGAATGGCGCAACGACCCAAAGTAAGTATTGGCCTATAAAATAATAAGAGTCGCCATCTGGGTCTGTCCTGCGCCATCTGGTGCCAGTCATCCGCGTTGAGCTCGCACAAGTCCTCAAGTCAATTTCAAAAATTTATACTTAATTTTTTTATCAAATAAATTATAGCCTATGTTACCTGCCATGAATGTAGCATTCTATCAGCTAAAGAATTTTTGGAATCGGACCTGTAGTTCCGGAGATTACCCTCCACAAACAAAGTCACAAACATTATCTCTAAGTAGTCCGGTTAACGCACCTGGAAAGCCCCGATCCGATCCGAACCCTTCGGAGAATCTAGTAGGGCACGGGGACACGCACTTTTAAGTGTGTGATGCCGTTCCCTCTATAGAAATCCTCTGAAGGTAATTCGTTTCACACGGCTTGAGGTACCCTTTACGTACCTCGCCGCCCCCAAAAAAGCCCGGTGACGCTGAAAATGCCGTTTGAGGCAATCAGCAAACTCTCCCAAAAAAAAACTGGAAAGCTATACAGAGTGTCCCAAAATTAGCACGTCACACTGACACCGGAGAAAGGTGGGCCTCAGATGCGTCGAACAATTCTAACTTGTCCATAGAGAAGTTCGAAGTAATTTTTTTTCGCGGTTGCTGCTCGAAGCCATTGCTTTTGTGTGATAAAGTCATCTAAATAATGTTGTTACATCATTAAGTAACTACTCTCAACGACGTAGACGTAAAAAAAAGTTAAATAAATAAAGGGTTCTCTAGAAAAACTCTAATATATAAATTATTTAAAATTGGTTGGTCATGACTCTATGAAACTTTTTTATGGCCAAATTAGGCTTGTTCGACGCATCTGAGGCCCACCGTGAGGTCAGTGTGACGTGCTAATTTTGGGACACCCTGTATAATGCTTGTGTGTTAGGTAAGGGTTCACGTCATCGTCCGTAGCTTAACGGTTATCGAACCAAGACTTCTCTCATTCACCCAAGCATCTATCCGTTCGTCTAGCTACGCCATAATTATTAATGCAACACCAAGATACAAGCAATGACCCGCATGCAATTTGAATCATTTTAATCATTGGCGTAGGATGCAAATGTATTGCGAGCTAAGCATGCATTTTGTAATAATGATACATTGCATTAGTCAAGCCACAGAATAACTAATAGTACTAGCGTGTCAAGCCAGACAGGCTTGGAACCGCGATCTTGCATATTAAGCAGCTTTTGCGCAGTCGTGTTACCGGATGGTGACCAAATTAAAATGCCTTGAGCTCGTATAAGCTACCTAGCTTCCCGTGCATGTCGTAAGAGCTGACTAAGGAACAAGGGTTCTAAAATGCTCGCACATCACGCGACCGGCTGCAACCCATCACTGACGTTTCCAATTTCACCTCGGAGCGCTACTTTGGTTATGGTAAATGTGGAGTCGAGGTCACTATTTATTTATTTATTGTATATCTAGGCATATAATATAAATAACGCTAGTTTGACCAGCATGCATTACAATAATAACAATAGCAGTACAGTACAATACAATCTATATTTATCATGAGAATCTACGAACATTTAATAATTATAATTAATAGTTAATAGAGACACTAACGCCGAGTTTACTAAAATTGGTGATCTTGATGCTGTCGAATCTGTCCTGATTCATCGTATTCTTGTTTTGTCGGAATTAATATATAACTAAATCTATCATGTGGTAAACCGTTTACATAAATTATATAATTACATAATTTAAAAAAAATAAATGTAAAATTGTAAATAGGTATTTAGTTTTTAATATTCAATACAGAAGTGGAGTCACGGTAATTCCATAGTTTCATTTGATGTTGAAAATCCGACGAATCAGGAATCCGACGAAACAGGAATACGACGAATCAAGTCAGATTTACCTCTTTTTGGGAGAAGACGTGATAATACCGATTTAGGTATGTATCTCGAAATTCTCACAGATTCACGCGTGCTTCACTCCGCAGCAAAGTCACAGCGATCGCCAGTCATAGAAACAAATCCCAATATAATTAGTGGGCGACAGGCACATTAAAGCTGGTAACATAGTGCCGGCACAGTGCGCATGCGCGCGTGGCTGCGTGTGACCCTCTCATTACTGACATCACTAGTTAGTCCGTCGGTGCGTTGCTGTCACGCGTGCTCTGACTCCAGTGACCACAGCTACGAGCATCCAGCTATCGATACATACTGTTATTATTTTCCTATAGTTTAAAAACAGTAAAGGCTGCATTAGCAGTCGTTAATAACCACCGCACCGCACTGGGCCCGCGTGGTGGTTTATGGCCCGTTCTCCCTATCCATCCGGCTCGTGCCTAAAAACATAAAAATGAGCTGATGATGATGCTGAAGAGGACACTACGCATGTACCATACCGATCCTCAAAATGCCAATACACATTAACTTGATACACAAAACATGCATACCAGTATAGGCCCAAGACACCGTCTTGTAGAACAAGAGTACGAAGATCCTGCGGCGGTTTTCTCAACCCCACGACTAGGTCAACTCGAGCCGAGGTTCTAGCCTATAGGGTCGGATTCTAGGCATAATCCTATACCATTATCACCAGGCAGAAGAAGTGGTTCAATCCAAGAACCCACATTGTGCTGGCGTAATGGGTTGTTATGGCCCAATCTCTCCATTTGCTACCGTTCATGTTGGAAAGTTCTATTCTTATAATTTCTTGATTGCAAATCTATGTTGCTCATAAAACATTTAGCAAAGAACAACAACCTGCCGCCGTAAAATTTTCATTCGACCGCTGGGAAACGACCCCGGTACCTCTGGAACTAAGACAATAACCACTTGACCACAAAAGGCGTGAGTTGCTTACCTTTGGGTCATCTCCCCAAATCTCGCTGGACTCCCCAAATGGCCCAGTCTGTATGGCCAGTATCGACATTTTGCGCGCATCTCTCGCAGGTCGCACGGTACAATGCGCTCCTGTCAGACGAACAATTAGCCGGCGACCGGTCATACGCTGTAACTGTACTCTCATGAGCCGTGCGCGTGCGCGTTGCGATCGATGTGCAACGGTGAGCGCGCTCCGACTCGGATGGGTGATCATGAACGCGAATCCGTGAAAAAACTGTTTAACATACAGGAATATAAAATTTTACTAGAAAAAATCAGTCTCGCGAGTGGGAATCGAACCCGCGACCGTTGGATAACCGGTACAATGCTCTGACCGCTGAGCTACCGAGACCCCAGAAGACTCGTTCTTCTAGTACTTTGTCTTTCAGACTATTTTTTTTGCTTGACTCATCGGCCATAGCTTGAAAATAGCCTTATAGCCTTCCACAAAAATTGGGCCGTCAAATGCAAAAATATTTTTTCAAATTCGACTGGTAGTTCTAGAGATTAGCTCGTTCAAACAAAAAACAAACTCTTCAGCTTTATAACTATTTTTTTTTTAATCTTTTTTTTTTGGGACTTTTATCACACAGTGACAATGCCAGTCCCATCATATCTTATTCCTATACTTAACGTCTAAAGGTAAACCATAAAAATAAATTTTGCGCTGGCGCTGACATCGGATCGGCTAGGTAGCTCGTGATACATAAGAACATTCTTAGCATTAAGGCCAAATTCGGATACAAACAAAATCCTATCACGCGCGTCCCGCACACATTTCATCAAAACATGATACAGATCTTCTAGTTTATCACATGTGTCACAGTTAGGGGAACTGGTCTTACCCATCAAAAAAGCAAAATATTTTGTTGGAAAATGCCCGGAACGCATTCTTAAAGCCGTAACCAACACAGGTCTACTTAATTAAGCTTAAGCTTTATAGTAGTTTATGCAACTGTCATATAATGAAGGGTATTAAAACACGAGTGTGAGTTTATGAAACGAGCGCAGCGAGTTTCATAATAGTAACGAGTGTTTTAATACCCGTGTTATATGCAGTTGCATACACTACTTTATCTTCACTAATGCAATTAGTCAAACAACAAGAGTAAAAGCTGACAATAGTTTATTTATAATAATTGTTCAAATTTCCGCCATTAAAATCTAACCAATGAGAGCGCAGCTGCGCGCGCAGGGCCAATCAGGAGCGAGCGCGCGCTGTTCTTTTTTTATTTAATTGGCACAAGATCTTACCAAAGAGTTTTGTGTATGTAAGTTTAGTAGTTTCGACGAAGTTTTCACGTATAACCCAACTGTTTTCAAAAGCCAGCCTAATATCAAAATTTTATACAACTTGTATGAGGATTTTGACATAAGGCTCGCCAGGTTAATTGGTCGCGTTTTATTGATGTTATAATGAGATTTTACGATATCGATGTGGATATTATACCATCATGTGAAATTGCTTAAATTGAGTGTTTTGTTGTCTGCGCTATAACAGTAGTAATTATAAGTCAAGTATTGGAAACATAAGTAGAATGTTACAACATTAGTGTAGATAATAACTATTTAAACTATCATTCTCACCATGTTTATCATCTGAAGAAGTTCCAAAGACCGGTATGACTCAACGCAATATCTTGGTTTCTGCAAAAAATATCACCTACTTCCTTTAGAGAACCGCCGTGAAATTGCCGATATTGCGTTCCTACTAAAAGCTGCTTCTGGTTCCATTGACTGCCCAGATCTACTGTCTCAAATCACTCTCTTATCGCCCACTAAGCTCCTTCGGTTTAGCCCGCTTTTATATCTGCCCCCTTCCTCTTCCAACTATAGGCAGAACACGTATATCTGGCGTGCGAGTAATAATTTCAATGCCCTATCTAAAAAACTAGATTTTGACCTTTTTAACACAAGCGATGCATCAGCGAAAACGGCTCATGATTCAGTTATTTTTTGAGTAGTTTAATGAATAAATTTAAGTGTGTGTTTTTCTTGTTAAGTGCATCACGTTGTTATTAATTCTGTTTTTATTAGTGAGGACCTATAATTGGCTTTCTGTTATTATTTTTAAGTTTATAAGTTGCGTCATAGCTGTTGGTCTTCCTATAAATAAATAAATAAAAAAATAAGCGAGTATCAGTTGCATGCGCCACGATCACAGAATTACTGACTTATAAGAACATGGTAAGAATCCCGTTAATAATATTACTTACTATTCAGCTTTTTATATTACTAGTATGATAATTTAACTAATTATCTGTTAGTGACTATGTCAAAAACAGAATTTCTAGTTGCAACGCTAAGTGTATGATTTATATGTATTTTCTACTTTCAAATAAGGCTTTTGGAATGCGCAGTGCATTTTAACTTTCGCTGCTCACAGCCTCATATTCAATGCTCGTCGCTTGCGTGCGCGTGCGTCTGACGAGAATGGCATTTGTGATGTGCTTGCGCATTATTGGCATTTCATTTTTTCTTTCACTACTTACTTACATATATAATAGGCACTTGTCCCAGTGTTTGAAACTTAAAATCCAGTGTTGAACAGCGGGTTTCGTCGCCAAAAAAATTATATAGAGTTTCATTGAAATGTTACTGGTTGACAACTAGGAATCAGGGTGGCCTGTATTAAATGGGATACCTACTTGAGTGCGAAAGCCGTATCTTCGAATTTTGCTTCTTCTAAAACCTTTCAACGACATCTCCATACTGCGACGACGCCTTGTTAAATCACAGACTTGTAAGTGCGGATTTAGCTTACTAGCTCACAGAAATTCAAGATTAAATCAAACAAAAAAATAGGTTATAAATAAAAAATGATATTATATTGGATAAAAATAACTGTTTCGTAATGTCATTTATTTAGATACGTTTATTGTTCTGGTATGAATTATTGTTGAGAAGGAAATACTTTTACGGATCGACTCGCGTTTATTTTACTATTAATTAGGTTTAATGTTTATCCTGGCCTTTAATTATTGTTGTAACCAACTTCCCTTTTAACAATTTGCATCCTCCATTTGTGATAGCTGTCACCGCGTGCCAACCAAAGATTAGTTTAAAGTGAAGTGAGTTGCGCAATGAAACTGTGATAGATGTGTTTTGTGCAACCGGAAGTTAAACATGCAGCGGCAACTGAGCAATGTGAGCTACCACTCGTATCAAGAGCACCAGCCCTCCAGAAAATATGGTAATTTAAAAAAATGTTTTCTGTTATCTTTTTCTTTTTTTATGGCTTGGCGCGGATGCACATTTGTCCAACGTCAAAGTTATAGATATTGTAAAATGTACTGATGTAAAATGTAAAATACGTTACTATTTATGGTTTAAAATTTAAAAAACTAAAAACTTTAGTTGTGTGTCTATGTTTGTTTTAAATAAACCTTTTTGCCTTGATTTATATTTTACACAGACTTATAAATAAGGGATAGAAATTCATATGTATTTAGTTCGCCTGTTCAACCTACTATTGGGTGTAATTTACTTAATTTATATTTAAATAGACAAAAATATTTAAATAAAAATGTCTTATATCGATTCAATAGTCGGTTATTATTACTTAACTAACGTGGGATTTTTTCCTATGAGTACTGAACTCTGCAAGTGCTTTATTTTGTAACTTTTTAACGCACGTCAACTTTTCTTACTTACGCCTAGTTGAAATACATAGAAAAACAACATATCCCGATGATCGTTCAATAATTACGAACCGTCCGTTAATGAAGCCTTGACCTGGACGATGTGGTAATTAAAACAGAACCGCGTTTTCGTTTGATAATAATCACTCCTTAATGAATAGTTATAATTATCACATTAAGTTTATTAATAGGCTTTTATTTATTTTACTACGAGGCTGCTAAGTTGATAAGGCTGAAGGTAGAAACGCACTTTACTATCCACAAATATTACTTTATATCCCATCGCGCACAAATAAATTTGGTGACTCGTTTCATTGTCGCACCTCCAAAAGATGGAATAGTCTACCAGCACACGTTTTCCCTCGTTCCTATGACATGGGGTCCTTCAAACGATGCGTGAAGAAGCACCTTGTGGGCCGGCAGAGTGAGGTTGACTGATGCTGCGTTGTTTTCACGCTGCACCAGTTGTCTTCGCGTCTGGAGTCATTTGCCGTGCTCGGTATAAAAAAAAAACAAATAGCTTGTGGAACGTAGTGTAGCAGTGTGCAAATCAATGTTGTTACACAAATCCTTGGGGATATGTGGGGGCCTGGTCACAGCAGCGACCCATCGTTGTTATTCATGTCCCCCAGGGTCTCATCATAATGCAAACGTCGTTACTTTTGTGTCTCGTGTCCTCAATGTTACAGCAGGGTACTAACGTTGTTACTTGTGTCCCCCAGTGTCTCAGCAGGGTACTGAAGTTATTGTTCCTGTCCCCAGGGCCGTAGTATTAGCCGGGCTGGTACTAAAGTTGCTATTCCTATCTCCAGTGTTTCAGCAGGGCACTGACGTTGTTACCCATGTCCCCAAGTGTCTCATCATGATACTTACGTCTTTACTTGTGTGTTACTCGTGTCCCCTAGTGTCTCAACAGGGCACTCACGTTGTTACTCGTGTCCCCCAGTGTCTCATCATGGTGCTAACATTGTTAAACGTGACCCCGAGTGTCTCATTATGGTACTAAAGTTGTTACTCGTGTTCCCCAGTGTCTCATAGTACTAACGTTGTTATCCATGTCCCCCGGTATCGTATTATGGTACTAAAGTTTTTACTCGTGTCCTCCAGTGTCTCATCATGGTACTAACGTTGTTACCCATGTCCCCCAGAGTCTCGTTATGGTATTAAATTTGTAACACGAGTCCACCAGTGTCTCATCATGGTACTAACGTTGTTACCCATGTCCCCCAGTGTCTCATCATGGTAATAAAGTTGTTACTGGAGTCCCCCAGTCCTCATGGTACTAACGTTGTTACTTATGTCCCACAGTATCTCATCATGGTATTAATGTTGTTACTCGTGTCCGCCAGTGTCTCAGCAAAGGTGCTAACGTTGTTACCCATGTCCCCCAGTGTCTCATCATGATACTAACGTTGTTACCCATGTCCCCTAGTGTCTCAACAGGGCACTCACGTTGTTACTCGTATCCCCCAGTGTCTCATCATGGTGCTAACATTGTGTGACCTCGAGTGTCTCATTATGGTACTAACGTTGTTACCCATGTCCCTCAGTGTCTCGTTATGGTATTAAATTTGTAACACGAGTCCACCAGTGTCTCATCATGGTACTAACGTTGTTACCCATGTCCCCCAGTGTCTCATCATGGTATTAAAGTTGTAACTCGAGTCCCCCAGTCCTCATGGTACTAACGTTGTTACTTATGTCCCACAGTATCTCATCATGGTATTAATGTTGTTACTCGTGTCCGCCAGTGTCTCAGCAAAGGTGCTAACGTTGTTACCCATGTCCCCCAGTGTCTCATCATGATACTAACGTTATTACCCATGTCCCCCAGTGTCTCATCATGATACTAACGTTGTTACCCATGTCCCCCAGTGTCTCATCATAGTACTTACGTTGTTAATCCTGTCCCCCAGTGTAGCAGCAGCGTACTAACGTTATTACCCATGTCCCCCAGTGTCTCATCACGGTACTAACTTTGTTACTCCTGTCCCCCAGTGCCTGAGCAAGGTATTAAAGTTGTTACTTCTGTCCCCAGGGCCGCAGTATGAGCCGGGCGGGTACGCCAGCGCGGTGCAGCAGCGTACCAACATGACGCAGCGCGAGGACGCGCTCAAGTTCGAGCAGAGCCGCATCAAGGCGCTGCAGGAGGAGCGTTTGCACATACAGAAGAAGACCTTCACGAAATGGATCAACTCTTTCCTACAGAAGGTGAGTTGTCTATCTATATATTAATACGTGAAGCAAAAACTTTGTACCCCTTTTTTACGAAAATTGCGCGGACGGAGGAGTATCGCACACTAATAGTTTATATAGAGAAGGTTATCCGAATGTTATTTTTTTTTTAAATCATGCATAAAAATACATTTAATCAATAAAACAAATGTTACACACACTACCATGTATTTGACACACACGCTTATTAATACTCTTTTCAAAAATTTCAAAAATGGAAGAGGAGCGGCCGAAATCTGTCAATGCCAATCCCAATCCAAAGCTATCCAAAGTCACAGTCTATCTTTTTTAATTTTTTATTGCTTAGAATAAAATCCGTGCAGCCTTAATAAAATTACGGTCGAATTTCGACCACTAGTCTATGTAAACGTATCAGTGGCGAAGGGTGGATATCAAAAGAAAGGAGGGAGAAGCGGCACTAAAACAAAGTTGTGCAATCCAAAAACGGGTTTTTGTTCATTTACCATAAAGTAAGTTGGTCTCATTTTTGTAAACTATATACATTGAAAGTAAATTGTTGCACTTGCATTAAAAAAAAAATTATATAAATAAAATAATTTACATAATTAAACTTTATTTAATTTATATAAATTGTTATGTCGTCTATATGATCCTAAGCTGGTCGAAATAAATGCATTTATTTATTTTTATTTAATAAAAAAATATGTGTATAAGTTCGTTGCAGGTCCAAATTACTGACTTTACTGCATAAAAATGGAAGTGTGGCAATTTTACACATACGATTTTCTGTGACGAATTTACTTGGTGGCAAATGTACCTACATTAACCCTCAAAAACCTAGCACCAAAAACCATATCGGTGATAATAAAAGTAGAAACAAAGACTCATTCTGCAACACAATAGTTACACCAATCAAAGTCAAAGGCAAAGTCAAATCATTTATTCAACATAAGCCTTCACAGGCACTTATTGACGTCAAAACTATAAATTATAAAACTAAAAAATTGCTTAGACTAAACCACAGTTTAGCAAGCATACAGTTGCGCATCGAAGGTACTTTCGCAGAGCATAGGAGGGGAACCCGCGGGGAAGCGGGCGCTGCGGCGAGTGTCCCACAAACAAGCGCAGTTTGTGGGAGCTGCCGTGAAGGGCAGCCACGTGCGCGTACTGCGTATTTTAAATTTTTTTTTTAATTTACGTTCAGTAAATTCTATTGAATATAATGGTGCATACACGTTGTTCTGTATACGGTTGTAAGTCGACGTCGAAACACAGCAAGAATTTAAAATTTCATAGATTTAAATGACTAAATAGTTTCTTTTTTCTTTTTATTTTATTTATTTTGCCAACTTCTCATTGATTAATAATGAACATTTTTACAACACATACCTATTAACTAATACAATTACAAAAATCAAATTCTAATTCATCACAAACACTACAATTTTCACTTGTTTTTATTTCGTATATCAACAACAGCCTCCATATATTTTATTAGGCTATTTCTGTGCTTTTATTCTCAATTATCAATTGAATCGAATTTTTGTTAACGAGACCATCTATCTTTTGCTCTAGCTCTTGTTTCGCCTTGGCGTTTATTGGGCATTCTGTTATTATATGTAACATGGTGTTGTTAGCATCTGTATCACAGTTGCACACACAACGGGCTCTCCTTACTAAATAGTTACTTAGGTTTAAAGACATTTATTCCCATAAAAAAAACTTACTTCGTAACTCTAACTCCAACCTAGCGGGTTTTTCTAGTGTAGGTACTAGGTAGGTATATGTATTCTTCACAGCGCAAACTCTTGCGCAAATTTTAATCATTATGTTTACAACTTATTGGAGTAGTTAGGACATCAGACACAGAAGGAGTAGGTATTTGTCTAATATCCAACTGTTATGATTTATTTAAACCAACAGAAAAAGAGGAGGTTCTATATTCACCTATTTTTTAGGGTTTATATTTAAGATTTCTGGGCTTGTTGTTGTTGTTCTTTTTTTTAATTTATTAAGGAATCAATTATATTGTTTTAATAATAGAAAATTGAAATCTAAAAATAAACCTTCACGTTAATTTAGCAGTGCAACGTTTGTAAATATGTATATAGTTTATTCTTGATAATAAATGATTATTTTATAAAAATATTTACTATTATTTGATTTCGAATTTTGTAACAGCCCTTGCATATCGGCGAACGATCGCGTAGATACCTACGCGGGCGGCGGCATCGCCCCACATCAAAGGCGATGCCCTACTGTATGAAATAGTTATACTGTGGACTAAACTAAGTCTGTTATTATAACATATATAAAGGGTGGAAAAAAAAGACGGTGGGTGGTTGGAGGAAAGGTACCCTTAATATTGATGATGGCAAGTTTTACTGAAAGAAAACATTCCTTTATTTTCAAAAATAATTAAAACTGCATTTAAAGATTTTTGAAAAATCATAAGTTAAGCGAACTATTTTCTTTAGATAGTGAGCAAGCTTTACAATAAAAAAAATATTTTTCTTCGTCTTTCTTTAATTTAAGATACTATGTTGTTTAAAAGGAATTGATCCTTATGTTGGTATCATAAAATACAGGATGTTTTTTTTTACATTTCACTGGTTCGATTCTCGGCTCAAGTAGGTGATTTTTTAAAATCTTTAAATGCAGTTTTAATTATTTTTGAAAATAAAGAAATGTTTCCTTTTAGTAAAATTTGCCATCATCAATATTAAGGGTACTTTTCCTCCAACCACGATCTTTTTTTTCCACCCTGTATATTATAAATAAATAATAATTAATAATAATTATTTATAATTTATTTTATGAATAAATAAATAAATAAATAAGTTATTATTAGCTTTTATCATGAACATCGCAAACTCTGCAGTCTGCTATGATATCTGCTACCTGTTAAAAGGTGACTAAGTTTTTAGCGCTTATTTGCACTTAGGCATTAAACAACTTAGATTTGACAATAGCATTGAAAGATTGAAAGAGATTCTTAAAAACATTGATATTTCCAATATACATAATTAAATATGGACATAATCAATCAGTTCTTCGTAAATGGCGTCATATCATCCACAAACGTCGGCGCGGCGGCGCCTGCTCACGAGCGCGCACCTGCAATCCTTGATGGTGACCGCTGCTCGGTTGAATCATAGTGAAGTCATCTGTCGTGATGACATTGTACAGAGACGCCTGCACTTCAACACAAACAAAACTGTCAAATCTGTTCAAAACATTTTCAACCATATCATTTAGGCATAACGTTCAAAGTCTACTGAGGACATTTGACCGTTTGTGGTAAGTTGACGTCAACAGGCGTGTGTACAATCAGCCACGGAAGTATTAATAGATTAATTCTTTTTTTTAATTCTTTTTTATAGTTAACTCGGCAAATGACTCCAACCCTCCTGATGTTAAGTGGAAGTGGAGTCCAGACGCGAAGATAACTGGTGCAGCGTAGAAACAAACGTAGCGTCAGTTAACCATACTCTGCCGGCCCACAAGGTGCTTCTTCACGCCTCTCTTGAAGGACCCCATATCATAGGAAGGAGGGAAAACGTATGCTGGTAAACTATTCCATCTTTTGGAGGTGTGACAAAGAAACGAGTCACCAAATTTCTTTGTACGCGATGGGATATTTGAGACAGTGAAGCGGTGACTCCGAAGAGCAGCACGTGTACTCCTATGAAGAAAGGGAGAAGGTGGGATGAGGTCAAAGAGCTCTTCAGAGCACTCGCACTCTTTGTTTTTAACAAATTAGCGTAGCGTCGTCGTTTAGCGCTTTTAAGTTACGGCTTTTCGCACGAGCCCTGTGCTGGTTTATGGCCAGTGTGGTGTGCTGGGTGTCAAATTGATATATCTTTCAACTTTCGCTATCTCTTGTGCTGGGTATGGGCTGATTCATTTGATAAGATACATGTTATTGTTATTGCATTGGGCGGTGATGTATATTTGCACTTGTGTCTCGATGTCCTAACTATCTATGTTGGAACTCTATTTGTAAGGTTATAGCAGAATAACAGAGATCGCTGTTATTCTGCTATTTTTGTCGGTTTTGTCTTAATTTTGTGAACACAAACATGTTTTATATTTTTATTGTCTTAGGATAACCAAGGTTAACAAAGTATTACACATAAAAACCACTCATAGCTTCTCACCGATAGAAGTTACATATTAATTAAAGCTAGAAGCACTAACCAACGTATTATTAACCTCGCTCAAACTACATATTTACGAATTGGTATTACTGCTACAGAATATCTAGTTACGAATATTATGTGGGTTCGAAGAACCGCTCCCTCAACATCCGCCTCGCTGATGGTACTGTTGCAATCCTAATGATTGCTACTTATACGGGGGCGTGAATAAAAAGAATCAGTGAATATACTTTTATATATATTGAACGTTTTAAATAATTAACGAATATAACAATTAAAAGAATGATGTCGCTTCGGCGTATCAAGATGAAGTCTCTTCTCAATTGTTTCTCCTCTCGTGACGTCTTATTACAATTGAAGTAACCAGAACGCGACGGCTGCCAGTAGGTTCGCGCCTCCAAGCAGTCCCGATCACTACAGTACACTGGTACAGAAAGGGTCCAGTTCAAACTGCTTGCTAAATAGGTTAAATTATAAATTTGTCATTCTGCCTGTAAATTGGTATTCGCTTTCGATAATATAATGTATTTTTGTGCGTCATCAGCTCATTTGATGTCCCCACTGCTGGGGCACGAGCCTTCCCTATGGATGGATAGGGAGAACAGGCCAAACCAGCACGCGGACCCAGTGCGGTGCGGTGGTTGTTAACGACTGCTAATGCAGCCGGGACCGACGGCTTTACGTGCCTTCCGAAGCACGGAAGAGCGAGAGATGATACATTATTGGTCACTCATCCGTTGACCGGTCTTTGCGAAAGTTGCTTGACCTCAGCAATTGTGGACTGAGCGTGTTAACCACTGAGCTCCTCCAACCATACTTATGACGAATGTTAGTAATGTTAAATCGAAAGTAAAATTGATTTGCTAACAGTGGAAGTTATATCTCGATTATGGTATTCCCCGATCCGATCCGAACCCCTCAGCGAATCTAGTAGGGCACGGGGACACGCACTAGTGCGTGATGCCGTTCCCTCTAGAAAACCTCCGAAGGTGATTCGTTTCACACGGCTTGAGGAACGTGCTTTATTTTTCTCGCCGCCCCCAAAAAAGCCCGGTGAAGCTGTAAATGCCGTCTGAGGCATTCAGCAGACTCTCTCAAAAAGGGTGTTGGTGATAAGGATGATAATAAATAAAAAAAAATATAATATATTATGTAATATGTTTTGCACGTGGAAATGGCTGAACGGATTTCGATGAAACTTTGCACATAGACAGACCATGACCCGGACTAGGATATAGGATACTTTTTATCCCGGTAACAGGTTCCTGTGGGATAGAGTAGTCGTCGCGAACGAAGTCGCGGGCGACAACTAGTGTATTAATATATTGATGATCACTCACTCACGTGGGCTGTCAAAAACTATCACAAATTGCATGCAATATGACGCCATTACCATAATGCAGACATGACATAATGTTTGCTAACTAATCAGTCACGTTACTTTGATACCCACGGGTAGATAAACAAATATAGGTACAGACGCACACATCAGCCTTACCAAGCAAGCAGGTTGTCTGTATTAAACTGTTTAACCTTTTTACCGCCAACAACTTCTATAGAAGTTCGAGAAATTTCGTGCCGTCCACGCCAGCACTTCTATAGAAGTTCTTCTTTGTACCTACTTTATTAAAATACATTTCACACTACCAATACAATACTGGTGCAAGTCAAAATATACTGATATTTGAAATTGAACTGTACTGTTCTTCAATACGACAAAATTTCCAATGACTTGCACAAGTATTGTATTGGTAGTGCGATTTATACGTTGGCGTACAGCGGGACATCGCGTGCAGCATAGTTGGGCGGTGAAAAGGTTAATAATTTACCCCCTTACAAATAAACACTATTTAAGCATTTACTTAGCTAAACATTGTTTTGTCAACGTCACACAAACGTCGTTCTCAATTTGAGAAAAAGAGACAAAACAATGATTAACTAAATAAATGCTTAAATAGTGTTTATTTGTAAGGGGGTAAATTAATAAGAGTCGATCATAAGTGCCAATGCCCAAGTATGCTGCACAGTGCGTTTGGTACTACCTGTATAATCCCGAATATGGCAGAGAGGGCACAGTGTCTAGAATCTCATAAAATTATAAACATACCTGAAAATCACCAGAATACCAGCGCAGCAGCGGCTTGTATGTCGCTGCAGCACAAGCTGAGGTTGGGACCTAATTGGGGTTGCTTTAGTAATCCGCGGCAGTCGTAGAGGGTACGGAAGGGGGGAGGCGGTTAGGGGGGGGGGATGTGCCCCTCTTAAAGGGGGGAGACGCGGAAACCCATGGTTTTTTTATCTGCCACTTCTTATCAAGTAATCAATCACTACAAAAACCTTTGACTTAGCAGATTACGTGAGTTTTTAAACACGTGTAGAAAAAAAACCACGCATTTCCGCGGGGTGGGGGGGTGTGTCGATTGAAAGGGGTAACCAACCCCAATAAAAACCAACCCTTATCAACTCCTAATTCCTGCCGCCGATTACTAAAGCCAACCCACCCAATTGGCCACATGCACGTTATTTAATTTAACTAATTTTTTTTTTGATTTCATTGTTTTCGCCTTATTATTTTTTTTCTCTCATGTGTATCTTCTGTGTTAAATTGAGCTTGTGGTCAATAAATGTTTGTTTCTGTTTCTGTTTCTGGCCGAGATTGTGCTCTGAGGTATTGTTCGGTTTGTTCCCTGCCGCTGATTTCCTTCACCGCACTACACGCAATCGACTGTCTTTCCATCCACACCATCTTGATGGATGGCGGTCTACTACTGTGCGTTTCTCACGTAATTTTTTACCACGAAATGAAGTCTGTGGAACCAGCTCTCGGCCTTAAAGGCCGGCAACGCATCTGCGATTCCTCTGGTTTTGCGGGTGTCCATGGGCGGCGGTGATTGCTTCCCATCAGGTGACCCGCCTGCTCGTTTGCCTCCTACTATTATATGTATACATATATACTTATTAAGATTTTTGCTTCTAAGTAAAGTTGGAAAGTGACAACCCTAGGTCCAGCTGATATATTGACCTCGGTCGTCAACCTCATGGTCTAAACGAAACAAATAAAAACGTGACAGTTTTAAACAAAAATCATGTAAGTAACCAAATTAATGTGAGTTTTTGTATGGAAAAATAAATCTTCAAAAATATGATTCTGTACATAATCACGGGTGTTCCTTAAGGCGACGCACCGCTAAACAATAAATCTCATACGTTTTGATACGAGCGTTTGCCCCGTACCATAAGAAAAACTATTTTTTTTTCCTTCAAATTAAAACTACAAATTATTAAAAAAAAATGAATTACAATATTGAAGTGTGTGTTAAGACTAAGCTACTAAGAAAATTTTGATGCTTAAATCGGTCTGGTTAGCCTGTAAAATGCAAATCTATGTTTTAAAAGAGGTTACTTTGATATTTTTTTCTCTGTTATAAAAGTTGACAAATCGTGTTTCTGCAACTAGCAAAATGAAGTCAATTAAATGAAAAATCATGTCATCAAATATCACTTTCATATGTTTTGTAATTGTTGGGAAAAATCAAGATCCCCGCTACGTGAATTTCCAATGCGTCGCCTTAAGACTTTGTTTCATGCTATGTTTTGGGATTATAAACAACCTGTTTATATTTTATTTTATTTTAAATTTATTTGGAAAACTTACAGCTAATACATAAAATAAAAGTGTTTATAATTTAAATACGGCCAATTACAAGTTTCCGCTTATAACATAATACAGATTAAATTACTCAAATCTCTTCGATTTTGAATGGAAAATAGAAAATGTTGGTAAGCCTTTTTTTTACAAAAAGAAGTCATTATTAATATTGAATCATCACTACATACTTTAGTATGTTGTACATCAATGTGATCACCGACTCCATAAATACAATCAATTAAATGCGTTATCGCCTCATTAACATTCACACTTATAATTATAAATACTTTCAACACATTACCCACGCTGTTAGATAACGCTATCAACGTTTTGCGCTGAATTGCGTTCATTACTTAGTTCGCTTACGATAGGACTTTGTAGGAATTTTTCGACAAATTTCACAAAAGCATTTTTTTCATAGTAGCGAATTTTCACATCGCGTACTTTCATATCGCAAATTCAATTATTCGTCTTTTTTCATGTACCTAGCGATTTTTAATGTTCGCGTTTATTTTTTCGCTTATTTTACCAGTAGATTCTTTTATCAATCGCATATATTTGTAGTTTTTTATAAACAATATTTAATTGAATACAATTTACAATGACTCAATTTACGTGTTGTTTCTAGTACCGAGTCACTCCACACGACTGTCATTCTATTAATTAACCGATTGTATGGGACCGACGACCTCTCGGCCTTCTATATGAAGTCATGTCACAAAGCCAAGCAATTGGGGCATTTAAAAGAATTTCACTAGAAATCCATTGATTGACAGAGATAAAATATAACAATATTTATTGTCTGTTATTTTGGTATTGAAGCAATATATTTTAGTTACGTTTTTCGATACGAGATGGCGTTAAAAGCGTCTGTAATTTATACTCGTAGATATATCTCTCTACTTAGCAACTAGTGCGACTAACGCGAGTAGTTAAAAGTTTTTTTGCTTCATTTAAATGTTGTTCCTGGTGTTTAAAAATATGTGTCATCATTACAACCTCTTTTCTGCCCTCAGGCCCGTATGGAGGTGGAGGACCTGTTCGCTGACCTGGCGGACGGACGGCGGCTACTCAAGCTGCTGGAGATCATCAGCGGCGAGCGACTGCCGCGCCCCAACACGGGCCGAATGCGCGTGCACAAGATCGAGAACGTCAACAAGAGCCTCAGCTTCCTGCACACAAAGGTGGGTGATAATAACTCCTTGGTAGGGGACAGCACCTTGGCCATGACCTTGGTAAGGGACAGCTCTGTAATAAGGGGCAGCATCTTGGTAAGGGACAGCACCCAAGTAGAGGACAGCACCTTGTAAAAGGACACTCTAGAACTTGGATTGGCCAGCAATAAATTGAGGACGTCAACAAGAGTCATAGCTTCCTGCACATAAAGGTGGTTTTGTTTATAAAATTTTTAACGCAAATTTTGTTGCGAACAAATTACAAAAACACAAATGTTGAAAAAATTTCCACGAGCAGGATTTGAACCTGCACCCTTCTGACATACCGGGTCAGGGGCTCTCCCAATCGAGCTATCGCGGTTCTAACCAGCGCGCCGAAATTATTCAATACTATTTAGGTACTTTTTCACTTTAAAAGCCAAAGGCGCTCATTCAATGTCAACAACTACCGTCATTAACATCCGATCATAATATTTTTACAAATACTAAAGATCAGTACGGTACGGTATGTGAGAAGGGTGCAGGTTCAAATCCTGCTCGTGAATTTTTTTTTCTATTTAATGCAAATAAATATTTTGAATTTTGAATTTTTGAATTAGATTGGCCAGATTGAGGACGTGAACAAGAGTCTTAACTTTTTACACCCTAATGGTAGAGGATAGCTCCTTGGGAGGGAACACTCTAGCAGTCTAGAACTTGGGATAGCTCTGTGGTAGCGGACACTCTTGATATTGGGTGGCTATTCCTCAAAACTGGGTTGAAGGGTAGCCTAGCTTTACAGCTGTACTAGAAAGCGTAAGTTTAGGACAGAAATGAATTGAGGACGTCAACAAGTGCCTGAGCTTCCTGCACACTGAGGGGGTAACTCTTTGGTGGGGTCAGTACCTTGGTACAAAACATCACCTTGTTTATGACCTTGGTAAGAGACATCTCCTTGGTAAGAGACAGCACCTAAGTAGAGGACAGCACCTTGTAAAAGGACACTAGAACTTGGAAGACCATTTGATACGGTTAGATTGGCCAGAAATGAATTGAGGACGTGAACAAGAGTCTTAGCTTTTTATACCCTAATGGTAGAGGATAGCTCCTTGGGAGGGAACACTAGCAGTCTAGAACTTGGGATAGCTCCGTGGTAGCGGTCACTCTTGATATTGGGTGGTCATTCCTCACGACTGGGTTGAAGGGTAGCCTAGCTTTACAGCTGTACTAGAAAGCGTTTGGGACAGAAATAAATTGAGGACGTCAACAAGAGCCTGAGCTTCCTTCACACTGAGGGGGTAACTCTTTGGTAGGGTCAGTACCTTGGTACAAAACATCACCTTGTTTATGACCTTGGTAAGGGACAGTACCTACTACCTTGGTAAGGGACAGTACCTTGGTAGAGGGAAGCACCTTGTAAAAGGACACTCTAGAACTTGGATGATCTTGTCACGACTTGAGCTTACTAGCCTAGGTATATTTTACGGCTGTAGGATACCCAACCTTCAAGTTTCATGAGCTGTACTTCGGACACTTCCTCACTCAGTAAAAAGGTCCTAACCCTTCCGTGGTTAGAAGGTCCTACCTCTGGCTGTATTTAGAAAGTTCTACTCTTTAGTTACTCCTAAGATGCTTATCCTTGGAAATTCATGAGCTGTATTTTCACACAATAGATTCTTCTAGTCGAAGCTTCTGATCGACTAAGTGCAGTCCGAGATAGATCCTTGTAACCTCATAAAAGAATTGACCCGAAATAGCACAACATATAAATGGAAATAGGACAGGGGTGGCTTTTGGCCTGTAGTCAGAAAACATTAGCTTATAGTAAAGTGTTGTATTGGGAAGATAAAGGTGACAAGGAAGTGCTTACCCTCCACATAGGGCCGAAACACATAAACACGACACGACACGTCGCGTCGTACCACTATGGGGCGCCTACGCCTGTCTAGTATTTGACAGGCAATAAGGTTTATACAGGTTTTTTTTTCATGTCCAGCAGTGGACTAAGATAGGCCGATGATGATGATGATGATGATAAAGGTTTATACTAGTCTGGCGCAAATTTCGGCTCTTACTCAGGCCACAAGCCACAACACGACAATCAGAAACAGACTGATCCAATCATGACATTCCTTTTCACGCCATTATCGTGTGTGACCTTGTGCAGGTAGGTAGCGCATATTTGCGTGTAAGGCTTATCTAATCTGGGCAGATTATCAAAACTCCCGTCGCTACCGACTTTATAGTGAGATTAACATTGCAGGACTAGTCATCAGTTGTTAGAATGCCCATTACTTCTACAGTTCTAGCATAACACTGATGGTTTCACAACTTCCTAAATAAATGAAGCGGTTTGTATATCTATTCTTTTTTTTGTAAGATTTAAATTTGTTTTTGACATGGGGTCTTTTGAACGAGGCGTGAAGAGGCACCTTGTGGGCCGGCAGAGTGAGGGTGACTGATGCTTCGTTGCTACGCTGGCTTATCGACAGATTTTCAAAACTCGTGTCGCTGCCGACTTGACAATGACAGTTTAATATTGCTGGGCCCGTCATCAGCTGTTAGAATGCTCATTACTTCTACAGTCTTAACTTCCTACATAAAAGTGTCTGCTTGTATATCTATTCGCGGGGCTATTATTTTTTTTAAGATTTCGATCTTTTTCTTGACATGGGGTCTTTTAAACGAGGCGTCAAGAGCACCTACTGGGACGGCAGGGTGCGGGTGACTGGTGATGTTTTGGTTTCACGCTGCACCAGTTGTCTTCGCGTCTGGACTTCATTTCCATTTCACTGCAATGCAGAAGTGGCAAATACTCTTGAATCTCTGCAATTGCGTAGAGATGTTGCGTCACTCAGCGTGTTTTACCGCTTATACCATGGCGAGTGCTCTGAAGAGCTCTTTGACCTCATCCCACCTTCTCCCTTTCTTCATAGGAGTACACGTGCTGCTCTTCGGAGTCACCGCTTCACTGTCTCAAATATCCCATCGCGCACAAAGAAATTTGGAGACTCGTTTCTTTGTCCCACCTCCAAAAGATGGAATGGTCTACCAGCACACGTTTTCCCTCCTTCTTATGATATGGGGTCCTTCAAGAGAGGCGCGAAGAAGCACCTTGTGGGCCGGCAGAGTGAAGTTGACTGATGCTACGTTTGTTTCCACGCTGCACCAGTTGTCTTCGCATCTGGACTTCATTTCCACTTAACATCAAGTGGGATTGAGTCATTTGCCGAGCTAACTATAAAAACATTAATCATCAACCGCTAAAAGCTGAAACATTAATTCATTTCAATTATATATCTGACCCAATAATGCTGTGTTTACTGACGGCGCCTGAAGCCTTAGGCGCGATCAGTCGTAAGGCTTCCGCGCTGTCAGCGTGACTGTGTCTATCGCGAAGATAAACAGTATTATCTAGTTCATTGTTGTCTAAGGATTACGCGACGGTACACATGGAATTGTAACACTTTGCAGGATGTATTATATAATATCTCGGTGACCGAGTGGCAAGATTAAATATGCAATATATTCTAAGCTTATTTTATTTTCAATCCATAAAGCAATTTAATGTAACTTACTATGCTTAAGAAAACATCAAGGTCATCATCTTCAGCTCATTTTATGTCCCCACTGCTGAGGCACGAGCCTTCTCTATGGATAGATAGAACCACCACGCGGGCCCAGTGTGGTGAGGTGGTTGTTAACGACTGCTAATGCAGCCGGGACCAACGGCTTTACGTGCCTTCCGAAGCATGGAGGAGCGAGAGATGATAAATCTTTGGTCACCCATCCGATGACCGGCCTTTGCGAAAGTTGCTTAACCTCAGCACTCGCAGACCGGGCGCGTTAACCATAGCGCCAACAAGCTCCTCTAACCCCCTATGGTTGTCTAGTAGAGTATGCCTCGGGCATTAAGTCCGCCATGTATTTTATTTTACGGAAGTTTTAAATAAATAAATGGTCAATATTTTTGTTAAAAGTAAAGATGAATCTGCATAGCCATCGGTTGCAATAACGGAATAGATAACTGTGGTTACAATAACCGTTCGATAGATGGCACTGTGCCGCTATTACCACTCAAAAAATTAAAAAAAGCAGTGACAAAATTCAGCGCTTACGTCAGCCTTCCCGGTAGCATAGCGGTCAGTGCAGCCGTCCGGATTGCGGAAAACCCAGGATCGATTACTGGCTGGGTCGGGTAGGCGTTTAATTTTTTCACTGTATTTTATAAAATTTTATGTATATTTAATATAGCCTATGTAACTCAGCGTTAAATCGGTCCAGTAGTTTTGAGTTTATTCGTTGCAAACATACAATAATACAAAGCATTCCTCTTTATAATATTAGTATGATATAGAATTAGAAAGAGGAAGAAAGAAAAAGCATTTATTCAGTATCATAAAACAACATTCAAACAAGTAAAGCATTCATCCTACTTAATATTAAGAGCGTTTACGCCGCACACTAGCGCCACTAATAAAAAAAACAAACATATCTAGTAATTAGAGATAGAAAATCAAATTATGCTCAACAAACTATTTGAATGAAGTAATTTAGCAATTTTACGGCACCTAATGAACACCTCACATGTTATGGTTTAGTTAAATAAGACGTTACGGCCACTTTCAACTATAACGCCATATTTAACTAAACCATAACATGTCAGGTATTCATTAGGTGACGTAAAAATGCTAAATTACTTCATTCAAATAGTTTGTTGAGCATAATTTGATTTTCTATCTCTAATTACTAGTTTGTTTTTTTGTTTTTTTTTCATTGGCGGCGCTAGTGTGCGGCGTAAACGCTCTTAAGAGCGTTTACGCCGCACACTAGCGCCACTAATGAAAAAAAAACATATCTACTAATTAGAGACAGAAAATCAAATTATGCTCAACAAACTATTTGAATGAAGTAATTTAGCATTTTTAAGTTTTTCATTGGCGGCGCTAGTGTGCGGCGTAAACGCTCTTAAGATAATTACGAGATTGTAATAAATGATAAATAAATAAATAATTTTATTTTTAATACCTAATAATATATTTTTTTTTTTAACAATATTTGCCTTATCTATGCGGTTGATTGGAGCCTCCATTTAAGTAAACGTAGCCGGTGTTAGGAGACTCCGCTCCTCCGAAAATAAGTACTAGCAAAAGGCAGTATGGTACCAACATAAATTATTACATTAACCTTTTATAATTTTTAACTAAAAAGCAAGGCTATACATAACATGTGTGTGTGTAAGATTGTAATGTGAAATAGCTCATAACAGTGACATCAGTTAACTTTTGATCAACATATTGAATGTAGGTTACCTATAACCAATGATTAATTGTTACCAACGAGGAAGGAAGACCAGTTAATTAACCTTTTACCTGTTTGGTTCTACATCAGTTGCATGCAGCGCGCGGGTCATAATACGAACAATAAAGTAATATAACAAATTACAAAGATTAATTGTATAACCTTTAATTATGAAGATAAAGTTATGTGCATAAATTTATTGGTGCTGATTGTGATACTATTATTGTAAAGATTAATTATTATGAAAATTAAAATGTTTATATAATTTTAACGTAAATTTTGTTGCAAACAAATTACTAAAACACAAATGTATAAAAAATACACGAGCAGGATTTGAACCTGCACCCTTCTGACATAGCCCTTCTGACTTCTGAACCACGATAGCTCAATTGGGAGAGCACCTGACCCGGTATGTCAGAAGAATGCGGGTTCAAATCCTGCTCGTGGAAATTTTTTCAACATTTGTGTTTTATATGAAAATTGTTTAATATAATTCTGAATGACTGCTTGATGTAATCTAACCTTATACATCTTGCCGGTTCTCAGTACAAGGTCTCCCGCCCTGCGTAGACTTACGAACCGATGACATAGTGGCATTCATAAGAGCTACTTTTGGTAGCTTAAAGTGAATAAATGATTTATGTATTTTAAATCATATTTTAAGAGGGGGTATAAAGGTAATTCGCCAATCGTAGATTTGATTTTAAAACTAGAAGATAAACAAAGTAAAGTAAGTAGTAAGTAAACAGCCTATATAATTGTCCCACTGCTGGGCAAAGGCCTCCACATCATTGACATCAAGTCATCGCTACAATGGATGGGTAATGGCATTAAAATCACAACGCTTGCCAAATGCGGGTTGGTGATCACAAACCCGGGCTATGCATCGTAAACAATCCGAAAATACATATTTTTTGCCCGACCTGGGAATTGAACCCGGGACCTTCGGGTATCGGGCAGAGCGCCCTGCCACTCGGCCACCGAGGCGTTAAACAAAGATTTACCCACAAAAAAATATCATAGATACTACAGCATACTTGAAAGGGACTGGGCTAAGTGAAAGCATAATATAATTAAATTTTATCGATAAAAAAAATCACGAAATATTATGTGTTTAAAATATTACTGAGCTAATATTTTAAACACATAATATCAAATTATATTACCAAGCGACCATATTAGCGATTTGAAAAAATAATGTATAAATTAAGTTAAATTCAAATCTACCTCTCAAGTCTTTGATGAAAGCTATTAATTGGAAAGACTAGATCATTGTATTGTTTGTTTAACCCTGTACTTGGCAGAGTTTTTGTGGAATTATATATTTGTATAGTTCTTTTTTTTTCACTACTCGAATTTTTTTGTAAGTTAGGTGTCTCAAATGATTCTATGCCAAGAATGGGGTTAAGTGTAAAAAATGTTGGCAGACCTTATAAAATAAATATATAAATACGTAATAGATGTTGCATTTGGTCATCAGGTGCGTCTGGAGTCGATCGGCGCGGAGGACATCGTGGACGGAAACCCGCGCCTCATCCTCGGCCTCATCTGGACCATCATCCTGCGCTTCCAGATACAGGAGATCGAGATTGACGTGGTAAGTACATTTTTGGTCACCCATCCGATGACAATCGACGTGGTCACTGCTCAGTACAGTAATGGTTAAGGGGGCTTTTTAATCACCCCGATCTGATCCGAACCACTCGGAGAATCTAGTAGGGCACGGGGACACGCACTAGGACGTGATGCCGTTCCCTATAGAAAACCTCTGAAGGTGATTCGTTTCACATGGCTTGAGGAACCCTTCAAGTTTCTTGCCGCCCCCAATAAAGCTTAGTGCCCTGTCAAGGCACCGATGGTTGATCGGGCCTGCCATCTACTGCCTCCGCATATGAACTTAGCTATTGACTTGGGATCAGAACAATAATGTGCTGATGTCTAATAGTAATTAATTAATTAATTTATTGACATATGTTCCACCACCCACCAGGATGAAGAGAATGTCTCCTCCGAGAAGAAGTCAGCGAAGGACGCGCTGCTGCTGTGGTGCCAGCGCAAGACCAGCGGCTACCACGGCGTGCACATCCACAACTTCTCCGACTCCTGGCGCTCGGGGCTCGGGTTCAACGCGCTCATACACGCGCACAGGTACACCAGCACACCATTGTATGCCCCCTCTGCTAGGGCACGAGCCTTCTGTATGGATGGAATTACCACAGCTAGAACGGGCCGTAAACCACTACGCGGGCCCAGTGCGTAGCTCCTTATAACTCATGCTAGCCTGGTACTTCAACCACCTCACGGCCTCACCCCAAGTATGTTGCTCACGCCAGGTATACCTCCTTGTTCTAAAACGGTTATCAAATTGAGGGGGTTACTTTCACGTATTTAAGACTTTCGACTCATTTCAATTTCTTGTTATATGGCTCTCGCTATGATTTAGCCAGTGTCCATTTTTAAGGCAAGTAATTAGTGTTTTGACTTTGACCGTAACTCTGCTTAAAACGTTAATAGGAAACAGTAGTGTTTCAAAGGCTACTTTCGACAGTTACTTTTGACAGGTGGGTTTACGTGTCAAGCTCAGGCTGTTTTTTACTCAGAATAATAACTAAAGCTATAGAAACCGGATTAAAATAGCAACACTCATTTATCAGTTCGTACTATTTTAACTAATGCACCTAAGTGATGTATTGGAAAGAGATCGATTGTCCCTTTTCTTTCGTTATTTCGAAGGTGTCACCAGATTTGTGACGTCATATTTGAGGTAATGTAGTGAGTGACTTTATAAAGTACTCAAAGATTTTTTTGATCACCGAATATCTGATGACCGTTTGACATAACAATACAAAAAATAAAAACTAAGTGTCAACCATTTGTCGCACTCCAACCTCCTTTTCTAGCCATAACATAGAACGGAACTAAACATAGTTGCACGATTTTTATTTTAGCCATCCTTCTATAGCTTTAGTTATTGTTCTGAGGTTTTTTACATGAAGTTGTATTTTAACCTGTTGCTGTTTTATTTTATTTTTTTTAAATAAAAAAAAATAAGAAAAAGCTAGTGTTGCGTTTATAAATCCAACATTATGCACCGATTTGAATGTTTTTTTTAACGTCTATCGTTCAGCCGATATGATCCTATTTTAATTTTAGACAGTTCTTATTGTAATCGTGTGTGTGTGTGCCAGGCCGGACCTGTTCCGCTGGGCGGAGCTGCCGGCGGCAGATCACGTGGAGACGCTTAACCACGCCTTCGACGTCGCGCACAACCACCTCGGCATCCCGCGGCTGCTCGACGCTGAAGGTACGAACTACACATTTGTGCTTCGATTTTCACCCGACTGCGTCAGAGGAGGGTTATGTTTTTCGAGTGTATGTATGTATGTATGTGTGTATGTATGTATGTGTGTATGTATGTATGTTTCTGTGGCACGCCCTACAGCCCAAACGGCATGGTGGATTTTAACATATGAGGTGTCGTTAGATTTGTTTTGACTGTGTGGGAGTGACATAGGTTATATAAAAAAAAAACATTGGCCGGGTTAGCTAATTCGGGAATATTAGCAGATTTTATTCCCCTGTTTTTGCTGTTGTGTTAATATGTAGAGCGCGTCACTTTTCTATAAGCGTGGGTGGAAACTATTAAATGATAACTCTGGGGTTAAATGTTCAATTGGGTACATATATTGTCACTTCACAATAGTCTTATTATCGCCAATAAATGTTTCACAATTACACAGTTCTAATTTCTATATCTGACTCCAAAATATTACGAACTAGCGGCCGCTCGCGGTTTCACCCGCGTGGTTCCCGTTCCCGTGGGAATATCGGGATAAAAAGTATCCTATATGTTAACCCAGGTTATAAACTATCTGTATGCCGAATTTCATCAAAATCCATCCATCCGTTGCGGCGTGAAGAAGTAACATATACGAACATACATACACACAAACTTTCGCGTTTATAATATTAGTGTGATATAGTAGGATAAGTCTGGGTTTAAATGTTCAATCACTTAAATTGTCACTTCATAATAGTCTTATTATCGCCAATAAATGTTTCACAATTACACAGTTCTAATTTCTATATCTGACTCCCAAACTATTACGAATTACTAACTAATGAAGCTGACGGGACCCGGAATAAAGTACGAGTGGGCTCCCGACCGCGCCGCAACGCGCGCTACACAAAATGTGTGGTCAGCATTCATGTGACGCTACAGACTATATATATATATTTTTTTTCGTTTAGTTGATGGCTTCGTGCGATTAGCACATTTAGCCAGTGTCAAAGTAATTTTTCTTTCAAGTAATACATAAATAAACAATATTTCCTTCTTCCTCCAGTAATGATGATGAATGATAATAGAAATGAGAAGTGAGAAATGATATCCCCCAACCCCTAGAATATGTCAGTAAAGATGTGGGGCTTTACTAAGTCCTCGGGCGTACTTCTTGAGAGAATTTGAAAAGTGACGTTGCACTGTTTTGTTTCATTTTCCAACAGTCATGCACACTCACGAACACTTAACGGTTAATAATCCACCATTATTTCACATTAATATTCGACATAACACAAATTTTAGAAAATAAAACAAAATCGCATACATGACTTCACTTTCCCGCCAAGAACACAGACTATATTTATTACTATGGTTTGCTGCTTATACATTTTAAACTTTCGCGTTCTAGTTCAATCAAAGTTTTTATAATGGGGATTAGCGCTAACTACTATGTATCGTTATCATGGATATATCCGAGATTTCGATCGATTCATACCGATCGTACTAATCCGACTAATATACAAAGTAATTTGCGTTAATCCCCGTTATAAAAGTATTAGGTAATTAGGTAAAAAATATATATATTTCATACTAACGTTTTTTGAATTTTCTTAGCATCCATTTATGTTAACACTATAAAAATTATAGAGTAGTGTGTTTGTTTCACTAGCTATAGCAGACATTAAAAAGAAAAAAATAAAGTCCCTTCAAAGCTACAATGAAACAAAAGGTCAATTCCGCGAACAAAAAAAGAAGTCAATTTAAAAAAAAATTGAGCGATGAAGACAAAATAAATATTCATTGCTAATACTGAAGCCGAAGTAACATAGTCCTATTTAAAGGTTTCTAATAATATTATCAACCGGTGCTGACTTTTAGAAGTAATACACCTATTAATAAGTGAAAAAAAAAAATGTCAATTTCATAGGTAAGGACCCAATATTTATAAATACATACCCACTAATGTTATAAGGATCTGTTGAAACTGATAATATTTATATTTAAGTACCCCTTTTCGGTCTGACAGAGCTTTCTTACATTATAATATTTCTTTTTAAACAGTTTATTAATAAATATATCGAATTTCACCCTGACCGTGCATAGAAACTTGCTAAACAACCTCGACTCAACCGTACCTGTAATGATACACGCACACAACGCTTGAGCGTTTCATTATGTGCAATTTTCTTTATGGTTTTCTTAATTAGCACCTTTGTTCAATTACATATTTATTAACTTAAATTTCTCAATATATTAAAAAAATAAAGCTTTCTTACACTCACACCAATTATCTAGCCCAAGAGAAGCTTCGTTATGAAACTCGTTAAATGGTTACTAGACAACGGATAAACATACTTGAAATACTTAAATACATACACCCAGACCCGAGACAATTTAGAAAAACAATCAATTTCTAAATTGAGCCGTCCAGGGATCGAACCCGGGACCTCAGAGATTCTGATGGCGACACCATGAAAACCGGTGTACAAACCACTCGACCAAGGAGGTCGTCAAAACATAATAAACATAAATATATATACATAATGTATATTGTTAAACAAGCTAGGTACATAACTGTTCCATACTATATATTGCTTAATAATCGTTTTAAACATCTTAACGACCTCCGTAGCCGAGTGGCTTGCACCCCGGACTTGGGGCGGCTCTAACTCTGACGTCCTGGGTTCGATTCCCGGTCGGGTCAATGTCGATAAAGAACTTTTCGATATTGTATCGGGTCTGGGTGGTTGTGGTACCGTCGGTCGTCGTTGTACCTGATTTCTATAATACGCGTGCTTTAGCTACTTATCTTGGGATCAGAACAATGTATGTGATGTCGTCTAATATTTATTTATTTATAAAATTTATAAAATACAGTGAAAAAATTAAACGCCTACCATAGCATAGCCATTGGTTGCAATAACCGTTGGATAGATGGCGCACTGTGCCGCTATGTGACAAAATTCAGCGCTTACGTCAGCCTTCCCGGTAGCATAGCGGTCAATGCAGCCGCCCGGATTGCGGAAGACCCAGGTTCGATTCCTGGTTGGGTCGGGTAGGCGTTTAATTTTTTTCACTGTATTTTATAAATTTTAAAAATATTTAATTTAGCTTATTTATTTGTGTATTTTCTCGTTAACTATTGCTAATTTTTCCAGACGTGGACACGACGCGTCCCGACGAGAAGTCCGTCATGACTTACGTGGCGAGCTACTACCACACGTTCGCGAGGATGAAGAACGAGCAGAAGAGCGGCCGCAGGATCGCCAATGTGAGTGCTTGCAAAATGAACAATATTTATTAAATTCAGGCATATACATTGCACTTATGTACGTCAAGTAGTTACATAGACAAACAATAATATAATTTGTGCAAAATAGGTATTATGAAATGTATTTGTTTTGTTTATATAAATTTTAACGCAAATTTTGTTGCGAACAAATTACAAAAACACAAATGTTGAAAAAATTTCCACGAACAGCATTTGAACCTGCACCCTTCTGACATACCGGGTCAGGGGCTCTCCCAATTGAGCTATCGTGGTTCTAACCATATAAAATACTAGCTGTGCTCGCGACTTCGTCCGCGTGGAATAGTGACTTTCGGCAGCATTTTTAATTTTTTAGGCTCTTGTTCCCGTTTTTGCAACATTTTTCACTGATGCTTCGCTCCTATTGGTCGCAGCGTGATGTTATATAGCCTAAAGCCTTCCTCGATAAATGGACTATCCAACACAAAAAGAATTATTCAATTCGAACCAGTAGTTCCTGAGATTAGCGCGTTCAAACAAACAAACAAACAAACAAACAAACAAACAAACAAACTCTTCAGCTTTATATATTAGTATAGATTATGATCGGATGTTAATGACGGTAGTTGTTGACATTTAACGGGCGCCTTTGGCTTTCAAAGTAAAAAGTAAATAGTGTTGAATAATTTCGGCGGGCTGGTTAGAACCACGATAGCTCAATTGGGAGAGCACCTGACCCGGTATGTCTGAAGGGTGCAGGTTCTAATCCTGCTCTTGGAAATTTTTTCAACATTAGTGTTCTTTTTTTAGTTATTATGAATACAATTCATCATCATCAGCTCATTTTATGTCCCCACTGCTGGGGCACGAGCCTTCTCTATGAATGGATAAAGAGAACGGGCCGTAAACCACCACGCGGGCCCAGTGCGGATTGGTGGTTGTTAACGACTGCTAAATACAGCCGGGACCAACGGCTTTACGTGCGTTCCGAAGCACGGAAGAGCGAGAGATGATAAGTTTTTGGTCACCCATCCGATGACCGGCATTTACAAAAGTTTCTCCAGCTTAGCAATCGCAGACCAGGTGCGTTAACCGCGGCGCGATCCAGCTTTTCATGAATATTCCTATTTTTTAATTATAAAAGGAAGAAAAAAAAAGAATTAAAAAATTTTTTTTTCTACATATAGAAAACTTGTTGCAAATAAACAGGCATTTATTTTTGTTAGAAATAAAACTTTGATTTATATTATGGACGAATCGATTATCGAGATTCAATTTTGTTTGGTGGCATAATGGCCCCATCACTAGTTGTTCTTTTTTTTATACTCTTATCTCTGGAAAGCAAATATGGCTGGTTGATAGTTATCGTGTGTTGATAATTAAATAGATTTTATGTAGTAATAAGGGCATTTGGAGCCGTATTAGTCTAATTAAGTGGATTGTGCAAACTGTGTTTGTGAGTGTGCGTCGTAAGCGAATTGTTTCGGGAAAACAATTAGCCGGGATGTCGGCCACACCGCTGTTGAAGTAACAGGTATTCCTCGGGGGAAAGTGCACTTTGGGGTAGTTTGGGTGTGTTTAGGGAACCCTAGAAGACCCGGAGCCGGATTCGGGCCCCATCGGATCATATGGATCCCGTTCAGGACGGCGGGAGCGGCATGAAACTGTAAGTGGAAATTTTTCTATTTTTAAGGTGTATTTCTAAGCAATAGCATAGTGTGTGTTGTGGGTTTCCGCAACATTTTGGTAGCAGAGCGTGGTTTATACCGGACCTCTAGGTTAATCGGTGTAATTTTGTGTATTTTTTTTAGTTTGTAATAGGTTAAGCTCATTTCGTGTAAAATCGCACTTCCGGGACAGGTGCGGTTAAATTGTAAGGTTGGTAGTACCGTTGTTTTCGTTCGTTCATTCATTTGGGCTGGGACACTTCTCGGAACGTTAATTGTTATTTAATTTCGTTCAATTGAAAGCATCGAGTCGATTCGGGATAATCGATTCCGTGTTTTCATTGACTTGTTTTAATTTTGTGTTTAGGTTTATTTAGTTTAAATTATTTATAATGACAGCGTCACGGCAGGAGTTGGCTCAGCAGCTCCGGTGGTTCACCGGGCTGCTTGCATTAGTAGATCGGCCTAACCGGGAGGACGCCTTGGAGACGCGTTCGAAGGAAATGCAGGCTCGTTTCTTGTTGGCCGAGCGGTCGGTAACCGCTCTATTGTCAACCGACCCGGTCGGGGAGAAGGAGCTGGCCCTCCACGCCCAATATGTCAAGGATCTGGAGCACATCCAAGACATTTACGACGAGGTCCTTCAGCGGGTGAAGTACATCGAGCGACTGCGGGAGGGGAAGCCTGTTGCGCGCCCCGCTTCGCTCCACACCTCTGGACCCAGCGCCATGGGAAGATTGGGTGCCCTGGAGGTCCCGCATTTCACCGGATGTATGCGGGACTGGGCTGGATTCCGGAACATGTTTTTGGCCTTGGTGGATACTCGGAAGGATTTCACCAAGGCCGAAAAGCTGGCATATCTCCGTTCCTTCCTAGATGGAGAACCCAGACAGCTCGTACAGCATCTGGAGCTGCAGGATGCGAGCTGCGACACCGCCATGCAGCTGCTGGAGAAGCGGTACGAGAAGCCGCGTCTTCAGGCGGACGCGCACGTGACCCATCTGCTGGGATTGCCGAGGGTCAGCCATAGGGCTCAGCTGAGGGCGCAGCTGATCACCCCGCTCACCGTGTCCTTAAACGGGTTAAGGACGCTCGGACTGCCCGTCGACCAGTGGTCCTTCCTTCTTCTGCACATCGTTCTGGCCAAGTTGTCGCAGGAGATGAGGGACAAGTTCGAGCGGAATCGACTGGTCCACAAGGATCTCGGCAGCGTTCTGCCCTCGATAGGGGAACTTCTGGAGTTCCTGGAAGAGGAGGCTGGCCTGCTGGAAAACCAGCTAGCCTCCCAGGAGGCTCCGACAAGTGCGCCGGCCCGCACTTCCGGAGTCTACGGCGCCCAGCCGCCACGCAACCCAGGGAAGGGTTGCGGCAGGCTGGTGGCTGCGGCCGCCATCAACCCCGGCTCTGGATGCCGGATTTGCGGACAGCAGCACTTGGAGCAGCTATGTCCAGCAATTCTCGGGCTGCCCACAAAAGAGCGCCGAAACCTCGTTCGGACACGAGGATTGTGTTATGCCTGCCTGGGAGGACATAGGTACAATGAGTGTCCCCAGGCGAGGCCTTGCGATGTGTGCGGCGGACCGCACCATCGCTTACTGTGCACCCGTAGTGCTGGGGGCTCAGCACCGGTTCGGGAGAGGGGATCTCCCACGGGTGGCGGTTTGGGGCCGGGGTCAACTCCGCCTCCGGAAAGACGGAGTCCGCCACGGCCGCCACACTACAACCCCTCGTACACCCCGGCTCAGGTGAGTTGGGGACCGCCGGAACGGAGCCAGGTTCTGGCTACAACCCGACACCTGGCGCGACCAACACCAGGAATTCGTGCCTCTAAGGGCCACTGGGTACAGGGAGCCCCACCTCCGGACCCAACACCCGGATACTCGTACGCGTATCCTCCGCCGCCGTTGCCGGAACAACAACGACATGAGAACCGTCAACAGTTCTCACCGGTACTGCACGAGTACCCGAGGTTGGAATACCACCCACCCTATCACCGGTATGGTAGGGCACCTGGATACGCATCACCCCGGATGGTGGCCTGCACGCGTCCGACTTACTGGCCGAGTCATCACGGTTCGATAGGGTCGGCTGCTGGCTCTGACGCGTGACTAGCCTGTGGTCGGGCTACGTCGGAACCGAGGACGGTTCTTTTGCCCATCGCGCAGGTACGCGTTTGGGGACCTAGGGGGGACTTCGTCCGGATACGAGCCCTCCTAGACACTGGGGCACAGGGCTGCTTAATTACTACGAGGGTAGCGAGGCGCCTACGTCTGGAGTGCGCGCCTCCCTCAGTTCCGATTCGGGGAGTCGGAGATAAAGAAGTGGGGGGTCTGTCCGGTCAGACCCACATTTCCTTCTCTCCTGTGCATTCCGCTTCGATACGGATTGCGGCGGCCGCGATCGTACTCGACAATCTGCTGGGTTGGCATCCACCGACAGACATTCCACGGGACGCAATGCCTGACACATCAGGTCTCATGCTGGCAGACCCTCATTTCGAGGAGCCGGCTCCGGTGGACCTCATATTGGGAGCGGATGTACTGGGCTGGATCCTTTTAGGGCCTCAGCGGAGTCTGGGCCGCTCTTCGTTGGTAGCTATACCTACCATCTTTGGACACGTTTTAATGGGACCGGTTTTCGACCAGGAGACGCGGGATGTCTCACCTGTCGTCGCTACTACCTCCATCGCTAGGACGATGCAAAAATTCTGGGAACTGGAAGAGCCTCCCATGGTCTCCCGTCTGGATCCGGAGCATGTGGAGTGCGAAACCTTTTATAAGGATCACACACGCCGGATGGCGTCGGGTAGGATCGAAACTCGACTGCCCTTTATCGACTGTCCCCCTCTCTTGGGAAAATCGAGGGCGTTGGCAGAGAAACGACTCTTGTCCATGGAGCGTCGTATGTCTCGCGATCCGGTACTTCGGGAAAAGTATATCGAGTTCATGCGAGAATACGAGGCCTTGGGGCATATGTCGCGGGCGACTGTCGACTGGACAACGACAGATCATTTTTTCTTGCCTCACCACGCGGTGTTGAAGGCCTCATCTGGAAAACTACGGACTGTTTTTGACGGATCGGCACCGTCGTCGACTGGAGTTTCATTGAACCAATGTCTCCATTCTGGTCCGAAGTTACATCGGGACATTGTCGACATCATTTTAAATTTCCGAAGACACCAGGTGGTGATCGGTGCGGACATCCGGATGATGTTCCGCCAAACAGTAATACATCCTGCGGACAGGAGGTTTCAGTTAATACTCTGGAGGGAACGTTCGGAGGATCCCATCACCGTCTACGAGCTCAACACCAACACGTACGGCCTGAAGTCGAGTCCCTTCATTGCCATCCGGTCACTGCTGGAACTGGCGGAGCAGGAACGGGCTCGCTTTCCCCGGGCAGCCGCTGTACTGACACGTGACGTGTTCGTAGATGATATCTGCACAGGGGCAGCCTCTCTGGAGGAGGCGCTCATCATCAGGAATGAACTTATCGGACTCCTCGCGGCTGGTGGTTATGAGTTGAGAAAATGGTTATCCAACGAGCCACAGCTTCTGGTTGGGATTCCGGAAGATCACCAACAGAATCCTCAGCTATTCGAGGACGCAGGAGACCCGAACTCTATCGCCGTTTTGGGAATTAAATATCAGCCGGTTCACGATATTTTCACATTCCGGGTAGAACTGGAAACTACAAGAGTTTGGTCGAAAAGGACGGTCCTTTCCACCATCGCTCGGATGTTTGATCCAAATGGATGGATCAGCCCGTGCATTTTTATGGCGAAGTGTTTATTGCAAACACTGTGGACACTCGGAGTCTCGTGGGATGAGCCACTGGTAGGGCTCTCACTCGACACTTGGCTCGCTCTGATCTCTACGATCGAGGCGATCAATCAGGTGGCGTTGCCGCGGCGGATCTTGCCGCGGGGCAAATACAGGGCAAGCCTACATGGCTTCTGCGATGCGTCAGAACGAGGGTATGCCGCAGTGGTGTATCTGCGAACGGTGGACTCGGAAGGGTCGAGTCGCCGTCTCCTTGCTTCTGGCTAAAAGCAAGGTGGCTCCCCTCAAAACTAGGCTGACAATCCCGAAGCTGGAGCTTTGCGGGGCGCATCTATTGGCCAAACTGTTGTGCCACGTGCACAAGGAACTGACGTCTACGGTGGACATCCGGAATGTCTACGCCTGGTCTGACAGTCAGGTAGCTCTGGCATGGCTACGCGGGGCACCCCACGTATTGGAAACGTTTGTGGCCAATCGGGTATCTCAGGTACAGAACTCGGGCATCGAAATTTGTTGGAGGCACGTTCCCGGCCCCTGGAATCCTGCCGATTGTGCCTCTCGGGGCTGCACCGCGCCGGAATTGGTGCAGCATGCCCTCTGGTGGGGTCCAGAGTGGTTAAAGGAGGGTGAGTCATCATGGCCGGTCACCATGATCGATGGCTCTCTAGGAATGCTCCCTGGAATAAAGGTTTTGGTGACAACAAACGAGTCAAGGCCAGATCCGAATTGGTTGACGGCTCGATACAGCAAACTGGACAAATTGCTAGGTGTAACTTGCTGGATCCGGAGATTTCTACATAACTGCCGCCATCCAGACAAGAGGCAGTTATCACCCGTGGCGGGTGCTGAGGAACGCAGGAGTTCACTGTTGGCCCTGATACGGCTGGTTCAAGCTGACCGGTTCGAGGACGAACTGAAGATTTTGCGCGTCGGTCGCGCAAAGCTCAAGGGAGCGATCTCTCGGCTCAACCCATTTCTGGATGCGGATGGACTGTTACGCGTTGGAGGTCGCCTCAAAAATGCCGACCTGCCCTTCGGTAGCCGTCATCCTCTGCTACTCCCCAAAGGAGGACCTTTGGTAGAACTGGTGGTCTCGGATAGACACCTGAAAAACGCTCACGCGGGGTGTAATGCGTTACTGGCGATATTACAGAGGGAGTTCTGGATTTTGTCCTCTCGGAGAGTGGTTCGCAGCGTGTTATTTAAGTGTGTGGCTTGTTATCGGGTGAAGGCCTCCACTATACAGCCACAGATGGGGGATCTCCCTTCTGACCGGGTTTGTCAGACTACTAGGCCGTTCGACGGGGTCGGTACGGATTTTGCTGGACCGTTTCTGGTAAAAACCACAGCCTATCGTAACACTAGGGTCACGAAAGCATACCTGTGCGTTTTTGTCTGCCTGGCCACTAAGGCCGTCCACCTGGAAGTGGTTTCGGCTCTGTCTACGGAAGCCTTTGTCGCCACGCTGGATCGTTTTGTTTCGCGACGGGGTTTACCTTCTCTCATTCGGTCCGACAACGGTACCAACTACCGAGGCACTGCCAACTACTTAAAAGATGTGAACGATTTTCTGGATAAAAATTGTAATAGCATAAGTCAAGCTCTCGCACAGCGGGGAATCACATGGCGATTTAGTGTGCCAGCCTGTCCCCACTGGGGCGGGATATTTGAAGCCGCGGTAAAATCGGCAAAAACCCACTTGCGCCGGGTAGTCGGGGAAACTACCCTCACGTATGAGGAACTTACAACTGTGTTTTGTAAGGTTGAGGCGGTTCTCAACTCGCGTCCGCTTTGTCCACTCTCCTCTGACGCAAATGACATGGAAGTCCTGACCCCTGGTCATTTTTTGGTCGGTCAGCCACTCACTGCCCTGCCTGAGTATCCCTGGAAGGATGAACGCAGACACCGGATGTCTCGTTTTCAAATGATACAACAAATGAGTCAGGACTTGTGGCGTCGTTGGTCACTGGAGTATCTGCATTTATTGCAGCAGCGTGTAAAGTGGACAGACCGGACGTCGCCCCCTTCGGAGGGGAATCTGGTTTTATTAAAAGAGGCTAATTTGCCATCGTTATTTTGGAGACGAGGTCGCATTTTAAAGTTAGTCTGGGGCGCGGACGGGACTCCGCGTGTGGCGCAAGTGTTGGTTGATGGATCGGTGCTAAATCGCGCGGTCGCGACCTTAGCTCGATTACCGGTTGACTAGTTTAAGATTTCAGGCTAGAAAGCGGTACGTCCGCTTTGGGTGGCGGGATGTTGCAAATAAACAGGCATTTATTTTTGTTAGAAATAAAACTTTGATTTATATTATGGACGAATCGATTATCGAGATTCAATTTTGTTTGGTGGCATAATGGCCCCATCACTAGTTGTTCTTTTTTTTATACTCTTGTCTCTGGAAAGCAAATATGGCTGGTTGATAGTTATCGTGTGTTGATAATTAAATAGATTTTATGTAGTAATAAGGGCATTTGGAGCCGTATTAGTCTAATTAAGTGGATTGTGCAAACTGTGTTTGTGAGTGTGCGTCGTAAGCGAATTGTTTCGGGAAAACAATTAGCCGGGATGTCGGCCACACCGCTGTTGAAGTAACAGGTATTCCTCGGGGGAAAGTGCACTTTGGGGTAGTTTGGGTGTGTTTAGGGAACCCTAGAAGACCCGGAGCCGGATTCGGGCCCCATCGGATCATATGGATCCCGTTCAGGACGGCGGGAGCGGCATGAAACTGTAAGTGGAAATTTTTCTATTTTTAAGGTGTATTTCTAAGCAATAGCATAGTGTGTGTTGTGGGTTTCCGCAACAAAACTTATTTATTTATTTATTTATGTATTTATTGTGACAAAAACGACATAAATCAATAACATTTATCACACAATTCGAAATTAAATTAATTATTATAAAATGATATCAGAATATAATTATACATTAATAAAAATTAATTTAAGTAGGTACTTAGTTACTTTTTTTTTCAATTTATTTGTTACACAATAATTACATGGTTTATTTCATAAGCATCACAAAAACCGTTTGTCGGTTTGTACGGATGCTTAGAGCATCACAAAAACATAAGCAGTAATAATAATAGTAATATAAGTGAACAAGTCGTATTAAGTTAAGAGCCAACAAGTGCTAGTATAAGTACTTAAATCTCTAAAAGCACAGAACACAAGAAAGAGCTTGCTTAACTACCTACATTCTTTTACACATAAACATTTTGTGACAATGAATCCCCAGTCATCTGAGAGCAAATCGTTTGGCTGTAAATCTCTTTTCCAAGCTCATAATTGAGTCGCCTTCCAATCTCTTCTAGATCATCGGTCAACTCATGGACTGTGACGCTCGCAAAGCGGAGTACAGTCGCCTAGTGAGCGCTTTGCTGGAGTGGATCCGGCTGAAGGTGGCCGAGCTGAACGGCCGCGAGCTGCCCAACGCGCTGGACGGCATCCAGCGTCTACTGCTCGCCTTCAAGCAGTATAGGACCGTGGAGAAACCCCCCAAGTGAGTACAAACCTTGGAATAGCCCCCCAGTGAATGCATAATAGAGGAGAGCTTCCCAAGTAAGTACAGGACGAAGGAAAAGCCTCGAAGTGAGTACTGCTGCTGGTGAGTTACTGCTGTATGGATCTGGCTGAAGGTCGCTAACTACGCACTGGACAGTCCAGACCAGGGCCAGAAGAGGAGTTATAAAACAAACCCCTTTGTTCATAAACTTTAAAATTCTGAATAAAATGTATAGAATTTCTATTCTTCATGAATTTTTTTTTACGACCTCTTTTCTCGAGTGGTTTATACACCGGTTTTCATGGTGTCGCCATCTCTTCGGTCCCGAGTTCGATCCCCGATCGGGTCAATTTAGAAATTATTGTTTTTCTATATTGTCTTGGGTCTGGGTGTTTTCTATGTATAATAAGTATGTATTTAAGTATTTTAAGTATGTTTATCCGTTGTCCAGTAACCATTTAACGAGTTTCATAACGAAGCTTCTCTTGGGCTAGATAATTGGTGTGAGTGTAGGAAAGTTTATTTATTTATTTAACACGCCAGCATGTCCCTGTCTGAATCGTGGTGGTGGGGAGAAGCGCCCAGGTACAGTCAACAGCAAAAGTAGATGATGTTTACTAGATTTCAAAATGAAGTTTCGATAGTGTAAGTCGGTATTAGTAGGTACTAATAGACACTTTAAGGTATTTCGAAAAAAAGAAGTTTTGGTTTTCATTTCAAATTACAAAAACACAAATGTTGAAAAAATTTCCACGAGCAGGATTTGAACCTGCACCCTTCTGACATACCGGGTCAGGTGCTCTTGAACCACCACGCTGGCCCAGTGCGGATTGTTGGTAGCAAACGACTGCTAATGCAGCCGGGACCAACCGCTTTTCTTGCCTTCTAAAGCATAGGAGTGAGAGATGATAAAATTTTTGGTCACCCATCCGATGACCGGCCTTTACGAAAGTTGTTTAACACCAGCAATCTTAGACAGCGCCGATTCTACTGCGCTATATAACTCCTCTTGCAACATACAGTGCTCTAAAAAGAAACGCATTTTATACACGCATTTTTACTTGACAGATACATTGAGCGGTCCGAGATCGAGGCGTTGTTCTTCCACATCAACACAATGCTGAAGAGCTTGGTGGGCGAGACCTGGGCGCCGCTGGAGGGGCAGCTGCCGCAGGACCTGGAGAGGGCCTGGCAGCAGCTGGAACAGGTAAGATCTAGGCATAGACTAAAACATTGAAAGTGGTCTGGTGGCTTCTTGTTGTTAGGACGCCTTTCTTCTGGTAGCATCTGATTATACAGATACCTGTCATAAGACCTGGAAAGAACCTGGCAACAACTGGAACAAGTAAAGTCTATGGCATTGAATAAAATCCCTACTTCACCTTGTAAGGATACCTGCCGCAGGACCTGGAGAGATCTTGGCGCCAGCTGGAGTACGTTACAGCAGTGGCATTGACTAAAACATTTAACCTTACTTTAGTGCGTTGTGGTATTCTTGCTTCCTGTTGTAAAGATTGTCTTCGAACCTGGAACTGACCCGCTAATGGCTGGAGCAGGTTAGAGCACTGGTGTTGACTTAAACATTAAGCCATGCTTTGGGTTTTACACTTAGTGCCTTACAAATAAACAAAAAACAAGGTCCGAATAGTTATTCCGTGTTTTGTTTTTTTTACTCTATTTTGAAATGAAGTTTATGTGACAGGAACAAAACACGAAATAACTATTCGTTGCTCATTCTTTGTTTATGTGTAAAACCCTTATGGTAGTCTAATGGGAGCAGACCTAGTACTTGTGGTGGAGCTGCCATAGGACCTGGAGAGTTTGGCAACTGCTGGACCACCTCATCGCTTTGACTACCTGTGTGGTTTATGACGTCATCTTGTCGTTTCGTGCTGCCTAAGAAAGCAATATCGAAAGCTATAGCCTTTAGCTTTTGATATTGCTTTCATAGGCGGTGCGAGGTGGCAAGATGACGTCATTAACTATACGCGTAGTCAAAGCGATCAGTTAGGCGGTCGGGGGGCAGGGTAGAACAGTCTCATTTACATAATGTAACCTAAAACGTAGTGGTTATATCATCTTTGATGGAACCCTTGGTTTTGGGCAAAAACTTGTCTCGCTAGCTCACTGCTGGTTGTTAGGTTAAAGAGAGTCATCTTGAACTGGTACTCCACTTCACGATGTGAAACAGGATCAACGGCTTAACGTGCTTTTCGACACAGGGACTTGCTGAACTTTCTTATGTTGATTTTTTATGGATTTGGTCACCCATCTCGGAATTGGCCATTGCGATAGTAGCTTGACTTTCACGATCGCATTACTAATGTGTTGGTACTTCCCACAGGCCGAGCACGCGCGGGAGATAGCGCTGAGGACGGAACTGCTCCGGCAGCAGCGGCTTGAGCAACTCAACTACAAGTTTAACACTAAGGTAATGGAATTTTCACATATTTTTAAAGGGTCACATAATATTTTTTTTAATATGTGACAACTTGAAGTGAAAACATATGAGGACAATGAGAACTGGGTCAGGAGGGCTATGGTTTGACTACAATCAACATAATTATTTCTTTTAAAGCAATATTAATAAAATATTGAAAAAAAAAACTATTAGGCACCAAGGCTACAAGAATCTATGGAATGATATTCTTAAATAAAAAACACTAGCGGTCGCCCAGAAATTGCAATGCAAAATATACAATGTGTATTATACAATGTATGTAAATATATGTAGGTATATTGTTTTAAACATAATTCATTAACAAATTATCTTTTCACAAGCAACATTTGTCAACGTATCATTTCACTAACTATTGTTTTTCCAGCGAAATATTGCCTTTCGCCAAGTAACCATTATATTAAATTAAAGTTGATAATAGATCTTTGTCGATATAACGTATTGGGATATGAAAAAAATATTTAGGTTCAAATTAGTTCAATAAATAGTTAGGTTGTTGTTGCAAAATAACAATTTATAAACAATTACTTTATGAGGTTTGTGAAACAATTTTATATGCAGTGTTAATTCGTCAAATTAACATAAGCGTTTCGTTGCTTGTTATCTTAAAATTTGTTCAATAACTTTCGAACTATCGAAGTGAACCGTATACTTCGTGTATGAAACCAGGGCTTGGAATACCGACATTTTCAAGAACTGGTACTTGACTTAAAAGAGCACCGGTAACGATTTGATACCGGTATTAATAATATAAGTTAACCGACGAGTACCGGTAAGTAGTAAAAATACCGGTATTATACAAATATATTACAAGTACTAATACCGGTACCTGATAAATAGATGCGAGAGGCGCTTTGATTGGCTAACTGCACGCGTTGCGCTCTCGTCTCGTTAGTTTGCCTGTTTATATTCATTTCACACGGCTGCAGTGCTCTGCATATCACGTGATAAACAGACTAGCAACGCTGCAGGTGGGTACCATTGTTTTTGAGGTACAATACCGACATTCATTGAAGAATTGGTATCCAGGAACCAAAATGGGAAATACAGGTACTTACCTGTATTTTCGGACCGGTTGCAAGCCCTGAATGTAACAAATAAATTGTATTATTTTGCACTCCTCCATGTGATAATATGAACTTTAACTATGAACTATTGCTCAAATTCCATACTCATTCATACACATGTATTAAATATTTCATAAAAACTTACCCTTTCTTTTTTACCCCCCTTAAAGGGCGAAACTTTCAAGTTTCAAATCCTAGTAGTTTGAACTATGCGTTAAATGTCAGTCAGTCAGTCGTTAAGTCAATTTTCCTTTTTATATATTAACCGCCTTACAAATAAACAAAGAATAAGGTCCGAATAGTTATTCCGTGTTTTGTTTCTGTCATGTAAACGTCATTTCAAATTAGAGTAAAAGAGACAAAACACGGATTGTTTATTTGTAAGGGGGTTAGAAGATAGATAAACTAAAGAAACATAATAAAACATGTGTTATCTCTCCCTTAGTCGGTGCTCCGCAAGGGCTACCTGAAGGAGATGATCCAGGTGCTGTCGGACCCGCGGTACGGCTCCAACCTGGCGCAGGTCGACGCCACCGTCAAGAAGCACGAGGCCATCTCCGCGGACATACTCGCCAGGTACGCAACTACTTTGTTTCTCCTTAATTAATGGCTTAAAAACCGAGTCATCATCATCAGCTCATTTTATGTCTCCACTGTTGGGGCACGAGCCTTCCATATGGACGGAAACACCACATCCGAACGCGCCGTAAACCACCACGCGGGCCCAGCGCGTATTATAACTCATGCTAGCCTGGTACTTCAACCACCTCACGGCCTCACCCCAAGTACGTCGCTCACGCCAGGTATACCTCCTTGTGGGCTATGATAGCCTGGTACTTTGGACACTCACTATCTCTCTCTTTAGCCAATTTTATATATCCCACTGCTGAGACACGAGCTTCTCTTATGGATGGAAGCACCGCAGGGAGAACGGGTCTTAAACCACCACGCGGGCCCAGTGCGGATTAGTGGTTGTTAACGACTGCTAATGCAGCCGGGACCGACGGCAAGACGTGTTTTGACGTGTAAATTTATTTGAATAAAAAAATGAGCGAGCTTTGCAGTAGTCGCATATGATGAGTAACATATGACCTCTCACCTTAGTAAAAAGCAATTTTGGGATTGTATTCTGAAAAAAATGAGTCAGGTGTTACATCATTTTATAACTATAAAATAAATGCAGTAAATACTCATTAAAAGACATTTAACATATCAAAATGACGTTTGATAGTCAAATGACACAATATATCATGTTCATAATATTGATTACTGAATATACAAAATTACGCGCGCTTGCGCGCTTCCCCGACCTCCTGTTACACTGTTGGACACTTCCCATTTCACGAAATCACTCCCACAAATTTACTTTGACTTAATAAAATACTTTTTACTTTTAATTGTCATTATTTTTAATAAAGGCTTATCTCATATTATTATTATGTTAATTTTTTCGCAAATACACTGGCCTGCAAAAATAAGTACTACACTTTTAATATTTGAACTATTATCTTAATTATTTATTTATTGATTGAGTACCTATTATATTATTTTAATTTGTAGTATTATATTAATAAATTAATTAAGTATTATATTAATAATTTGATATAATGATTGAAAAAATTTATATATATAAGTATATTTATATATTTTTTTTTAATTGAATGATTATAATTGAATTGTTATGTTATCTTTTTTCTATTTTATTTTTACTGTTATGTGACTGTCTTGTAATTCGTATTTTGATTATTATTATTTTTTCGTTAATAATGTAGTGATGGGTATTGTAGTTGTTTGATATTTTGTTATTTTGCTTGCTTTTGTTATTATTATTACTTGTGAGGAAATTTTGTTTGTTATAGTGAATGTTTGCAATTTTATGTTTGTATGTATCAAGTACCTACTGTAATTAATAATTTTAAATGATAATTTAGGGAACTATAGGTTTTTTTTTTTACAATCAATTTTAGTATATTTTTATTAATAATGTATAACTGTTTGTTCCTAAATAAATTAAAAAAAAAAAAAAAATTATTTTCTAAACTAAAGAAGTTAGAGATTTTTAAATAAAAAAAAATTTGCAGCAATTTTTATCAGCTTTCTTTAAAACCAAAGTAAATTATACATTAGTAACATTTTCCTTTTTGTTTCGAAAGTATATCTTGTATCTTGTGTACTTAAAAAGTTATTGCAATTTTAATAGTGTGATACTTAATTTTGCAGGCCAGTGTAGTACGAAAAGTAGAGTATTTTCCTCGGTGATAAAGGTGATAAAGGTCTTAGTCTTGGGTGAATTTAAATCCCTCGCTACACTCAGGACTCGTCTTAAATCCCTCGCTTCGCTCGTGATTTAAGTTTTTAACACCCTCGCTACGCTCGGGAGTAAACCTCGAGTCCTTCGTTACGCTCGCGATTTAAATCGTCACCCGCGCCAGAAGACCCTGCTTTATCCCCTTGGTTAATAATCTACTATTATATCTTAACTACATCACTGCACCATATCTAATTAACTCCCTCCTACCCTCAGGACTGAACGTTTCGAAGACCTATCAGCGATGGCAGCCGAGCTAGTCCGCGAGAACTACCACGGAGCTGAAGCCGTCTCCAGAACGGAGCAGGCTGTTTTGCAGCGGTGGAGGGAACTGCTGCAACTGCTGGAAAGGCATAGGAGTTCCTTGGGAAGCTTGGCGCATCTCATGGCGCTGTTGAGAGAAGCTGATACTATTGGACATACGCTTATGGAGATGAAGGTCAGTGATTGGTTGAAACTTCTTCCCGTGGGTGTCGTAAAAGCCGACTAAGGGACCATTCCAGAGGATGGGCAGCAGCATCTCTCTGAGGTTACCCTCAACCTACTGCGATCGCCAACCCGCCTGCCAAGCGTGGCGATTACGGCAAATACCCATCATATCCTTGGGGAGGCCTTTGTCCAGCAGTAGATGTCTTTGGCTGAGATGATGATGATTTGTTCAAACTGGAGAAATTTAGAGAGCAGCTGCTCCCATCATCAGGTCACCAGATCTCCAGTAGTTGCAGCTGTAACTACTGGAGATCTGATGGCGTTGGTAGGAGAAGCTGATACTGTAGGGCACATAATAGTCTGGGCAGTCCTACATTTTAATTATTCTCAACAAGTATACAGATTTTTTCTAGTATAATTTTTTTTTCGTCGAGGTTTTTGGAGAAGTACCGATTTTGAGACCGACTTTTTACTTTCGCCATCTAAAAAATCGGTCACCGATTATCGGACGTGGGAAAGGGCTCTTATCTTGTTACTATAACAGCATTGTGAATACAAAATTCAATACAATAAAAATATTGTCAACAATTTTGTCATCTAATTGTTCACATGCATGCACTTTGAAATTGTCTGTCTGTTATATTGTTTCTTAAGGCGACGCATTGGAAATTTACGTGGCGGGGATCTTGATTTTTCCCAACAATTACAAAACATATGAAAGTGATATTTGATGACATGATTTTTCATTTAATTGACTTCATTTTGCTAGTCGCAGAAACACGATTTGTTAACTTTTAAAACAGAGAAAATAATATCAAAGTAGCCTCTTTTAAAACATAGATTTGCATTTTACAGGCTAACCAGACCGATTTAAGCATCAAAATTTTCTTAGTAGATTAGTCTTAACACACACTTCAATATGCTAGTTAACTAGTTAATTTTTTTAAATTTATTTGTAGTTTTAATTAGAAAGAAAAAACGCAAACGCTCTGTATTAGGTTAATTGTTGAGCGGTGCGTCGCCTTGAGTATAAAATTAAAAAAAAAAACAAAATTCAAAATCATTTACAAATAGCTCTTATATTATACCATCGGTTCGTAAGTCTACTCTGGGCGGGAGATCTTGTACTGAGAAGAACCGGCAACAAACTCAGCAAGTGTCCAGCTCTTTTCTCCCTTACAGCGTCAAAAATATTGGAAAATGCCCTATCATAAAAGGACACTTTCCATCACAAATAAAAACACAAAATATAAAGGACAATCACACATATAAAAAAAAAACAAAAGAGAAGATATAATAATATCTACATTTGCAAAACATCAGTTACCAGTTAAAATTTTCACAATGTCATACAGCATTAATAAAGGTCAAAAATTGTCTAAGAAAAAAACAAAAAAGAAAACAAAATTAAACTATAGTTAATAATAATAAAAATAATAGTATGCAAGAGCAGACCAGCCTCCACAGGCGGCACCCGTTCACGAGTATGACATATGAATCAGCCATCGCTTCACTCCAACCATATCTTAGGGAATGTAACGACCCAACGCACACGCCACCAAATATAAATAAATAACCATACCTCCCCCCTGGCCATCAGGCGCAGTTCCAGTCGGAGGAGGTGGGTCGCCACCTGGTGGACGTGGAGCGGTTGCTGCAGGCGCACGCGCTGCAGGAGCTGCAGCTGGGGGCGCTGGACGAGAGCATACGGCGGCTCGTCCGACAAGGTAAACGGCACTACGCTCCACATTTCATTTTATTTCTATAAACAATTGAGAAAATTAAAGAAATACATCACTATACTCTTAATCTTATCTTGTCTTATCTTATCTTATCTATATTAATATTATAAAGCTGAAGACTTTGTTTGTTTGAACGCGCTAATCTCAGGAACTACTGGTTCGAATTGAAAAATTCTTTTTGTGTTGGATAGTCCATTTATCGAGGAAGGCTTTAGGCTATATAACATCACGCTGCGACCAATAGGAGCGAAGCATCAGTGAAAAATGTTGCAAAAACGGGAACAAGAGCCTAAAAAATTAAAAATGCTGCCGAAAGTCACTATTCCACGCGGACGAAGTCGCGAGCACAGCTAGTTATTCTATATAATCTTAATAAATAAATAAATCTTACTATTGAAATTCTTTTTGAATGCTGTTGTTCTAAGTAATATTTGTCGATCCAGGCACCGCCGCCGAAGGCCCTACGCAACCAAAACAGCAGCTGACCCAACAGCTGGCCCAGCTGGAGGACACCTACGACGGCCTGGTGGCCGCCGCTAAGGACCGCAAGGCGCGGCTCGAGGACGCCAGGAACCTCTACCAGTTCCTGGAGGATCACGACGAGGAAGAAGGTGAGGTCATCCATCTGGGGGCAGTCCTTTGAGATGTGTCGCTTAGTTTTCACGATTGTAATGTAACTCCTACATAGCTTGCATGCACTAGCCAGGAATCTACCAGTTCCTAGGACCACGACGAGGAGGAAGGTGATCTCACCCATCTGGGGGCAGTCCTTTGGGATTAGAGATGGGTCGTACTAGGTAAATTTGATACTAGGTGCACCTGTTCCTAGTATTATCTAATACTCGATCCAGATACCTAGTCCACCTAGTATTAGTAGTTTCACGTAGTAACTGGTTAGACTAGACGTCGACTAGTGCTGACTTAATCCATGTATATTGTTTTCTAAAGTTTACGCGAACACTACACATTGAAATGAAACAACTTTTACGGATCTACTCGCGTTTATTTTACACATTACTTATTTAATAAATAAACGCGAGTAGATCCGTAACAATTGTTTCATTTTAATCCATGTAGTTAGTACCACCTATGGGTAGAGGCGGGACTTATTGCATAAAGTTAAAAAGTCACTTATGCTTTTAACTTTTTTTTAAAGCTGCTTATTTGCTTAAAAAATTGCCAGGAGAACACGTAAAAACAAGTTTTTACCGGTTAGTAAACAAGGAGTGAGCAGGATGACAAAACACAAAAATAGTAATAAAATAGTAAGTAAGTAAGTAAAATAGTAAATAGTAGTAAAATAGTAATAATAGTTTTGTCATTCGGAATCTTATGTTTATACAAATAGGACCTAAATTAAATTAGTTTCACACTCCACAGTACTTCAAGCACCTATTCTTCTAGGATCTAGAGTCAAGACTCTCCATCTTCATCATCTTCCATAGGTAGGTAAGTACAAGTACTTACCTACCTATGGAATCTTATTGCGTGGTGTGCCTTCCGAAACATGGATGATCTCGAGATGATAAACTTTTGATCACCCATCCGATGCGAAAGTTGCTTAACCTCAGCACCCGCAGACCGGGCGCGTTAACCACTGCGCCATCGAGCTCCTTTGATATCACTTATAATTCAAACATAGTTACATTAATCGTTTTCGCGATAGGTTTTTGTTAGATTATGTTTAGTTTAGAATCGTCAAAATTCAACATTCAAAATCATTTATTCAGTTTAGGCTACAAGTAGCTCTCATGAATGTCACTATGCCATCGGTTCGTAAGCCTATCTACTCTGGGCGGGAGATCTTGCACTGAGAAGAACCGGCAAGAAACTCAGCAAGTGTCCAGCTCTTTTCTCCCTTAGAGCGTCAAAAATATTGGAAAATGCTTATATCCTAACGGCGTACCTCCCTCCAGGATGGGTGACCGAGAAGCAGCGAATCTGCCGCGCGGAGGTGGCGGCCAAGGACCTCCGCGGCGTGCTCGCGCTCAAGCAGAAGCACACGGCGCAGCTGCACGAGGCCAGGGCCAGGGAACTCGTCTCGCAGCGGCACCGCGCCAAGGGCATGAGGTGAGGACACCCCAACACACACGACTTTAAAGTTTATACTGACACCCCCCACCAACCTTACGGCAATAAAGTTAGGTGTCAGATATCTTTACGCAAGCACAAATTAAAATTTAATGCCATATTTTATATTTTATTATTATTATTATTACGCACACTTTTTTTTTAATAATAATAATAAACTTTATTTGCACACAAAAAATACAGATACAGACAAATTGATAAAAAAAGAAAATTGTACAAAATAGGCGGCCTTATTGCTAACAAGCAATCTCTTCCAGGCAACCTTGGGCGAAAAATAATAAAATTGAAAAAAATAATAAAAATGCACTTTTTTTTAAATTAATTAGTTGTGGCCTATGTAGCCACTGGTGGACATAGGCCTTTCCTGCACATCATGTAAATGTTTTTTTTAAATCTACAGCTCCTTGAAATATATTATACAGCATTTAAGTTCTAAACATACAGCAAATAACAGATTTTACATGTGTAGATATATTATTTTAATAAATTTCCGCCTATTTGGCAAAGCACACAATCATATTTTAAAATGGATAGAAATAATATGTATTTTAATTAAATAAATTTAAAATATAAACATAAAATAATCACATAATTAAAATACATAAAAAAAATTATAAATGGTTAATTATATATCTGAATAATAATGTATTGTATTAAATATTGTATGATTAGGTAACGACACACATTTTTTTGTCTTTTGTAAATGTCATTACTTGTAATAATAATAATAATAATAATAATAATATAAACTTTATTTCAGACAGTGAGTATCCATACATGTGTTAGTTAATACATTCTTACAGGCTATATTAGTAAAGCATTTAATTAGATAAAAATAAAAATAAAAATAACATAAAAATACTTGGAATACTGGGTGAGATCAATCATAGGTGTAAACCTATGATTAATCCCACCCAGTATTTCTGGATGTGGCAATCCATCTTATCAGCAATGGAATTATCTATTATCAATTATCTTGTAATGAAACTGAGCAGCTTTTTGCGGCCATTCTTCTCCACAGCTAAAAAATACACGTCCTGAATGGGTAGTAGGTAAAAAAATGTTTAGGCGACTCAAAAGCACTATTAAAGTAACATTGACTCGCATCAATTACAAACTTTTAAGATTTCGCACTACTACAGTCAATAATAGTTATGAATATAGTTTAACTTGTCTAATGGTGTCTTCAGCCTGATCGACGCGAAGCACCCGAAGAGCGCGGAGATCGAGCGGCGGCTGGGCTCGCTCGCCCAGCAGTGGGACACGCTGCGGGAACTCACCGCAGCCAGGGAGAAGCAGCTCGCCGACGCCGCGGAGGCACACCAGGTGAGGGGGACTTTATTTATTTATTTATTTCCAACATTTGCTACACTTTAAGAGCGTTTACGCCGCACACTAGCGCCACTAATGAAAAAGAGAACATATCTAGTAATTAGAGATAGAAAATCAAATTATGCTCAACAAACTATTTGAATGAAGTAATTTAGCATTTTTACTATTACTACTAGCTTTTTATTTTATGGCGTTATAGTTGAAAGTGGCCGTAACGTCTTATTTAACTAAACCATAACATGTGAGGTGTTTATTAGGTGACGTAAAAATGCTAAATTACTTCATTCAAATAGTTTGTTGAGCATAATTTGATTTTCTATCTCTAATTACTAGATATGTTCTCTTTTTCATTAGTGGCGCTAGTGTGCGGCGTAAACGCTCTTAAGAAATATGCTATTTTATACAATGCTTAGGTAAAAGCAACAATTACTTATAGGAAAACACCACATGCGTAAACGATATTTGTACTATTCTAAAACAAAAGCTCTCCGTTATTTTAATTCTAACCAAAAAAAATCTAAAAATATAACTAAAATGAAGCTAAAAAATAATTATAAAAAAACTTATAATTAAACTTTAAAAGAAAAAACAACTTTTGTTATCACATAATAAATACACAATTTAACTTATAACAATAACCATTGTTAGTAGCATTTTTGTCCAGACAATTGCAATTTGTTCTTATTTTTATTTATTTATTGTTCTAGTGGATAATTTATACAATTATCTTTAATTATAAATGTAGAAGAAGTAGAAATAGAAAAGCATTTGATAACAATTAATAATTGTTAATTAGTAATTAGTTTTTATGTGTAGGTATTGTCTCAAATATATTATATTTAAAATATTTAAATATTAGACAACCTTACATAGGTACATTGCTCTGATCCCAAGGTAAGTAGCTAAAGCACTCGTTTTATGGAAATCAGAAACAACGACGGTACCACAACCACCCAGACTCGACACAATATCGAAAAGTCCGTTTTCAACATTGACCCGACCGGGAATCGAACCCGGGACCTCAGAGTTAGCGCCGCCCAAAGTTTGACGTGCAAGCCACTTTCAAAACATCAGACAGATAGATCTTTTGATGGCTCTGTAACAACATATTTTTATTAAACATGTTCTCCCACAGTTCTACGGCGACGCCAACGAAGCTGAGTCCTGGATGAAGGAGAAGCGAGCTCTCGTGGCCACCGAGGACTGCGGCCAGGACGCGCCCGGGGCAGCCGCACTGCTGGCGAGGCAGAGGCTGCTGCACGACGAGCTCAGGGCGTACCAGGCCGAGCTGGCCACCTTGGAGGCCCACGCCGAGAGGCTGCAAGAGGCCGGGATACATACTCTACAGGTGGGTGCTGGAAGTTGCATGCCTAGTGTTACTGCTGAAGACTTACTCTTACTCCTTAGAGGTAGGTACGCTTCCAGCACAAGCGGTAAGGCTGCAGGAGGCCGGGATGCTTACTCTACAGGTGGGTGGTGGAAACTGGTCATTCATAATGTGGTGTAGAACAAACAGTAAACCTTTTTTACTTTTTATTTTCAAGTGCTAATTGCTGCACTGAAGCTAAATTAAATATTTATAAAATTTACAAAATACAGTGAAAAAATTAAACGCCTACCCGACCCAGCCAGGAATCGAACCTGGGTCTTCCGCAATCCGGGCGGCTGCACTGACCGCTATGCTACCGGGAAGGCTAACGTAAGCGCTGAATTTTGTCACTGCTTTTGTTATTTTTAGAGTGCTAATAGCGGCACAGCGCGCCATCTATCCAACGACCATTGCAACCGTTGGCTATGCAGATTCATCTTTGCAGATGAAATACTACAAATTTGATAACACAACGCTATAGTAAATTTTTAAAAGCAGTGACAAAATTCAGCGTCTACGTCAGCCTTCCCGGTAGCATAGCGGTCAGTGCAGCCGTCCGGATTGCGGAAGACCCAGGTTCGATTCCTGGCTGGGTCGGGTAGGCGTTTAATTTTTTCACTATATTTTGTAAATTTTATAAATATTTAAACAGTAAACCCTTAGAAGGACACTCTTAGAAGCTTAGGCCGTCAAGGTATAAGACGTGGGAATTCACAGCTTGGTAAGTGATATATTTTAGTCGCCTGACCACTTTAATTGGATATGTACTCGCTGAAACTGCAGAACGAATAGTTTCGGATGCTGAATCATGATATACTCAGGGTTTACTCCTTAGAGCTGGCTACTCGAGCTGAAAGCCGAGATTCACAGCTAGCTGAGTTAGTTGCAGAACAGTCTAGGTAACTGTTATACCTGGTCTATGGACTCTCTCATAGGTATACAGCGTGAAAACGACTGACGCATGATGAGCTCATGGCTTACCAGGCGGAGCTGGCCACCTTGGAGGCCCATACTTACTCTACAGGTGGGTGGTGGAAACTGATCATTCTTAATGGTGTAGAACAGTAACCCCTTAGAAGGACACTTTTAGAAGCTTAGGTCGCCAAGATGCAAGACATGGGAATTCACAGCTTCAATTGGATATGTACTTGCTGAAATTGCAGAACAAATAGTTTCGGATGCTGATTGCTGATTCATGATAAACTCAGGGTTTACTCCTTAGAGCTGGCTACTCTTAGCACATGCGGTGAATTTGCAGGAAGCCGAGACTCAAAGCTTACCTAGGTTAGTGGCAGAACAATCTAGGTACCTGTAATACCTGGTTTAAGGACTAGCGAGAAAGAGACTGATGCATGACGAGCTCAGGGCTTACCAGGCCGAACTGGTCACCTTGGAGGCCCATGCTGAAAGGCTGTAGGAGGCCGGAATACATACTCTACAGGTGGGTGGTGGAAAAAAAACCTGATGATATTCCACGATCTTACTCTTCCAAGCGCAGTTCAAGCTTGCCAGGCTCCTGGTAGTGGGGATACATACTCTTCAGATAAGCTACAGAAACGGGATATCTAATAAGTTAACTTACAGGTAGGTGATGGGAACTAGAAACTAGTTAGGCCGACGATCATAGGAAAATTGATGAAGAAGACGACAGAACCGGTCACCCAACCGGGATACACAATCTACAGGTGGGTGGAAACAGGCGATGTTTCAAGTGCGGACTACTAGCTGAAGACTTACACCTGTAAAGTAATTACGCTTCCTGCACAAACGACAAGACTGCTGGAAGCAAGGATCTATAGTTTACAGTTTGAGTGATGAAACTGATCATTTCTGATGCTGATGCATATCAGCTCAGCCTATACTGTGAAGCTCCAGGGCGGGGATACACACTCTACGTAAGCGGTAGAATACGGTCACCCTAACCATAGTCTACAGGTTGGTGATGGAACAGTATGAGTTTTACCTGGTTCATGGACTCTTTGCAAAAATGAGTGGCAAAGCCGCGGGCATTATGGGAACCTTGCTGCTGTAGTTTGCGAAAATCCCCTTTATAAAACTTATTCCTTTTGCCAACAGCTACCGACCGAGGTGGAAGCCTCATCGGCTCTGGAGGAGGAAGAATGGGTCAACGAGTCCCGGCTGGTGCCCACCGAGGTGTGGGAGGAAGAACCAGTGGAGAGGCTGGAGCACAGGACCGTGACCGAGGAGAGGAGCGTGCCACAGGTACAGTGAGTGAGTGAGTGAGTGAGTGAATGGATAAATGAATGAAAGTATGAGTGGACTGAAGTGAGAACTGATGTCACCTTTATATTGTTACCTTTTTATATGAATAAATTAATAATTGAATGTAATTTGTTTATTCAAAACACACAGATACATAATTCATATACACTGGCCTGCAAAATTAAGTATCACACTTTTAAAATTGCAATAACTTTTAAGTACACAAGATATACTTTCGAAACAAAAAGGAAAAATGTTACTAATGTATAATTTACTTTAGTTTCAAAGAAAGCTGATAAAAATTGCTGCAAAACGTTTTTTATTTAAAAATCTCTAACTTCTATAGTTTACAAAAACACAAATGTTGAAAAAATTTCCACGAGCAGGGTTTGAACCTGCACCCTTCTGACATACCGGGTCAGGTGCTCTTCCAATTGAGCTATCGCGGTTCTAACCAGCCCGCCGAAATTATATAAATATTATGATCGGATGTTAATGACGGTAGTTGTTAACATTGAATGGGCGCCTTTGGCTTTTAACCACGATAGCTCAATTGGAAGAGCACCTGACCCGGTATGTCAGAAGGGTGCAGGTTCAAACCCTGCTCGTGGAAATTTTTTCAACATTTGTGTTTTTGTAATTTGTTCGCAACAAAATTTGCGTTAAAAAATTATATAAACTTCTATAGTTTAGAAAATAAATAAATATTAAAAGTGTAGTACTTATTTTTGCAGGCCAGTATATATGGAGTAAGTTGTTACAAGATGCAATTTTTTTTATTTTTTATTGTATGTATGTGAAACCACGTTACACAAGATATACTATATAAAGGTGAGCTTATCACTGGAAGAGATATCAAAAAGTATTATCACCTTTTTTTATTAATGAATGGATGAGTTAAATAATGATTGAATAGAATTAGTTTATGTAGAACACACAGTACAGAAACATAATTTACATAATAGTGTACTTAAGTATATAAAGAAAGTGGCCGAAAAGTACGTTTATTATTAAGAAAACATTATTTGATTAAAAAACAATTAAAATTATTATACGAGTATGCCCATTACCATATCGGCATACAGTTTTTTTAATTTTGTTTCAAAATTCTCCAGTATCTCGTTTCTGCAAACTGATCAATAAGTTAGCAACACATTTGATGTTCACTTTGACTCGTTCAACCGTATTCGTAAAGCAATAATGTCATTCAATATAAATCAGAGTAGCTGTCCAAAGCTCACTAGGCACGTTTAACAAAAACTACTTAAATTTTTGTTTTCTTTTTCTGTAGAGTTTAAATTAACTACCAGTAATTTAACTTATGTTAATTTTTTTTTCTAATTAGTTTCTTTTCTCTTTTGCTGCGTACAAAATATTAGAAAAGCCCTATAATAGCAGGACACTTTCCATTACAAATAAACACACAAAATATAAAAGACAACCACAACATGTAAAAACAAAATAAAAAATAATATTTTATACTCTTTCGCTAAAAAGCTGTAAAAAAATCGAAAAACAGTGAATAAATTCAGTGCTTACGTCAGCCTTCCCGGTAGCATAATGGTTAGTGCAGCCGCCCTGGTTGCGGAAGACCCAGGTTCGATTCCTGGCTAGGCATTTAATTTTTTCAATCTATTTTATAAATATTTAATATTGTAGGTATATGACATTTATCAGGTTTTTGTTACCCGTTTGTTCCAGGTGAAAGCCCTATACGCGTTCACGGGGCAAGGCATATCGATGCAGAAGGGCGAGCTGATGTTCCTCATGAACAAAACCAACCCGGACTGGTGGTCGGTGCGCAAAGCCGACAGGACGGATGGCTTCGTGCCCGCCAACTACGTGAGGGAAGTGGAGCCCAGGGTCGTGCCGGTTAGTATTATTGTTTAACAATATTGAATATCGAATCTATGAAATTAGATAGTACAGTTACCTATTTTAAAACTACCTTTACACACACTATTAAAAGTTATTATTATTAATTAATTATTAAAATTATTATTATTAATTTAATTTACACTTTTTGTAACTTACATAAAGTTATAAAATGTATTTATTTCAAATCAATCAATTCCTTACATCAATTATAAAAATTCTAATATTCTAAAATATAAATTTAAAAAATCATAAGACAATATTAGTAGACAAAAAGTTTGCAACCCTCGTCACATATTCAACCCCTCTCATCACTCTTTTGCGCATAATCAATGGCAACCCTAATGTAGAGAGTGCATTCACCTCGCCTGGTACGTTAATGACGGTCTAGATCATGGGACTCGTTTTATTGGTCTTACTTATATTTTACTAGTGGACCCGGCGGACTTCGTACCGCTTTGACAGTTTCCATCAAGTGATTAAATTCTCTTTGGTTTCCATGACAGTATGGCAACCCCACAAAACTACATATTATATAGCAAAGACATAGTTATTGAATTCATATTCGTTACTCCTATGAAATCATAAAATTTAGATCAAGGTTAGTTTGAAACGAAGATTAATCTACATAAGTATTAAGTGTATTAATTCTATGTTATTGACCGGGCGTAATTTAATTTTATCCCTTACCTTTATCTCGTCTGATCACTCAGAATCATCCACTAGGTACTGAGGAATTGGTTACCTTATCTGTAACTGTCTGAATCCTACAATAAAGTTATCAAAATTCATGTTATGGCGACATATTTAGATAAGATGGTAGATGGTAGAGGTAGCTAGTCAGGCAGACTTTTAATCAAGCCTTTTAATATACAGTAGAGTAAGTAATTTATAAAATTTTAGACTGTATTGACATTTGCATGCCTATAAAATTAAGGCAGAATATTGTTGACCCTGCTCAACATTGTCGCTCATCTCAATGTACTGTACACAATATTGTGCAAATAAATGTTTGAATTTGAATTTGAATTAGAAAATGGATTAGGCATACCACTAAGCTTGGGAGGTGAGCTAAGGGAGACGCCGATTGTCGTTTGAGAGTCTCCACCCGACTCCCTGAAGGGGATAAACCTGATCGCCACAGCGTAAACGTATAGCAGAGTAAAAAACGAGCGAGCCTTACAGTACTCGCATATGATGTGTAACATTTGACATCTCTCCTTAGTAATAAGCAATTTTAACATTATACTCTGAAAAAAATGAGTCAGGTATTATTCGAAATGATTTTTCATAACATAGAATAATTACAAAAACACAAATGTTGAAAAAATTTCCACGAGCAGGGTTTGAACCTGCACCCTTCTGACATACCGGGTCAGGTGCTCTTCCAATTGAGCTATCGTGGTTCTAACCAGCCCGCCGAAATTATTCAACACTATTTACTTTTTACTTTGAAAGCCAAAGGCGCCCATTCAATGTTAACAACTACCGTCATTAACATCCGATCATAATATTTTTACAAATACTAAAGATCAGTTAAGAAGTAGGCAAGCTATTTATAAATGTTTATATAATTTTTAACGCAAATTTTGTTGCGAACAAATTACAAAAACACAAATGTTGAAAAAATTTCCACGAGCAGGGTTTGAACCTGCACCCTTCTCACATACCGGGGGTGAATGGGCGCCTTTGGCTTTCAAAGTAAAAAGTAAATAGTGTTGAATAATTTCGGCGGGCTGGTTAGAACCACGATAGCTCAATTGGAAGAGCACCTGACCCGGTATGTCAGAAGGGTGCAGGTTCAAACCCTGCTCGTGGATTTTTTTTTATTTTTTCAACATTTGTGTTTTTGGAATTTGTTCGCAACAAAATTTGCGTTAAAAATTATATAAACATTTAAAGAATAATTATTTTTAATGAAAATTGTATTTTATTAACCGACTTCAAAAAAAGGAGGAGGTTATCAATTCGACTGTATTTTCTTTTTTTTTTATGTTTGTTACCTCAGAACTTTCGACTGAGTGAACCGATTTTGATGATTCTTTCTTTATTTGACCCGTGTGGTCCCATTTTAATTTGGTCCAGTTCTGATGATGGGATCCTCAAGGAATTGAGGGAACTCCTCGAATATTGTAGGCATACCTATCGCGATTTGGGTATTTTCAGAAATAAGTCCAGCATTTACATTCAGAAAGTATCATTTGATGAAGTGTAACTGATGAAAAACACCACAGATTGCCATCGGAACTCCTCAATGATAAATATTTCACGGGTGGCGATAAAATATCTCGATTAAGATAATTAAGCGACTATGACAAAGCAAAAGAAGACAGGCACCGGAACTCAGTTTTTGATTTCCTACTTTGAGTTAGGCGTTTCTCGTTTTCTTTGCTTGTCTCATTTAAACGGCGCTGTTATGAACGAGCAGCGTGTTTAGTAGGTCTACCCATATTCGCTTTTGATAAATAGATCGAAACGAATCACTAAAAAGCGAGAAATAAACAAAAAATTTAACAAAAAAAAAAAACCGACTCCAAAAAATTTTACTGATAAAATTGCACTAAAAAGTAGTTAGTAGTAACTTTTTAGTGCAATTTTATCAGTAAAATTTTTTAGAGTCGGTTTCTTCTTTCTTTTTTTGTTAAATTTTTTGTTTTTCTATTGACACTCAGAGTAATGTAATACCGCGCGCTCATTCGTCATATCAAATGGCGCGCGCTTCCCCGATTGGTTGGTTCCATCCGACGGTCAACTCTACCACCGCGCGCTCATTCGTCAAGTCAAATGGCGCGCGCTTGCACGCGTCCCCGACTTCCTGTTACACACTTCCGTCCCATTTCACGAAATCACTTCCACAAATTGCAAGAAAGCGAGAGGAAAGATGTTACACATCAAAAACTTGCAACAGGTATAGGGATTCCAAAATTACCAAATATTTTTATTTTTGTAAACTATAAGTTTGTCGATCGTTGCCGTCGTTGGCGTACAGGGCACGCCATCGCTTGTCGGTTATAGCCGACTAAGGCGTTCAAAAGGTTAATGACATCTGCACTTTCCCTCCGCACTGTCAGGATGATTTAAACCAATGACATTTTCACCGCGTTCTACCCAGGTGCAAGTCCGCCGCCCCGAGAAAGTCCGTACGGTCCAGCGCGTGAAGAAGACGGTGCTGGTGAAGCAAGTGGTGCCGGTGCGCCGCGGCCGCCCCGCGCGGCGAGCGTCGCGGGCGCCGGCGCCGCAGAGACACGCCACCGTCGAGAACAGGATGCAGGCCATCAAGGGGAGCTACGGTGAGAGATATTACTTACTAGCGGCCGCTCGCGGTTTCACCCGCGTGGTTCCCGTGCCCGTGGGAATATCGGGATAAAAAGTATCCTATGTCTTAATCCAGGTTATAAACTATCTGTATGCCGAATTTCATCCAAATCCATTCAGTAGTTTTTACGTGAAAGAGTAACAAACATCCATACATACTTACAAACTTTCGCGTTTATAATATTAGTAGGATTTAAAAATGCTGTTTCACTTTAGACATGCTACTCTGGAGCATAGGATACAGGGTATCAAGGAGAGCTATGGCAAAGACGAATTATTTTAATTATTTTATTTTATTTATTTATTATTTGGGAAACAAACAATTACATAACACATACAATATTTAAAATATGAATAGAACACAAATCAGCAAGGTTTCCACAAAAAACAATTACAAACGTATCAATAATATGCACAAGAATTCAATTCATTAGATTACCTAATATAAATTACAAACATAAAAAACCATTCATTGATTACCAATTTAACTATGAATAATACAAAATTAAAATTATAGCTAAAAAATTTAAATAAAGGAAATATGAAAATATACTAAATTAAAAACAATTACTATCAATATTATAAAATGTTAAAGAAAAATAAAAAATCTTTCAAATAAAAAAATCTTTCAATAATATGAAAATTCACTCGGACAGAAAGCTGTGCAAAGTTTCTTGCGCTCCCTTTCTTCTTCACAGCTACAAGATACACGTCCTGAATAAGTAGTGGTAAAAAAAAAATTCTGACCATTCAAAAGTACTAATATTTAAGTTTATTTGAATGAAAAAAAAATGTCTTGATATCTTTTTTTACTTAAAACTACCAAAACCATCAATCCATTCATCCATTTCACATTTCGGTAGGTATTCCATATATATGAAATGTTTGTGAATTGCGGAGTACAATAAAATACGTCTGTATCGAACAATGGTTTATTGAGCGAGAGAGTTAAATACTATTCAATGAAATAATAAAAAGATGCGCAGATACCTTCAACTTACAATATTTATAACGCCGACTTATAGTCCACTAAACACACCCATAATCCATTGTGATAAGGTTCAAAGTAATATCTAACACAAATACATTAAAATAAACTTCAAAGCTTTATTTCTCTCGAGCCGGTTTTAATTAAACAATGTTTGTTCAACCGATTGTATGCAGTTTCAAACTTTCCATAGTAGAATTTAAATAAAATAAACTATATACGAACGTTTTTTCTAATAAGTTTTCTTTTAACTGTCAACACCTTTGTATTTCCTTTTAGTCTGTCAAATTGTCTGTTTGTTTCTTACTAACGTATGTTCCCCGCCAGCCGAGCTGCTGCAGCTGTCAGAGGCACGCCGCTTGCAGCTGGAGGACGCGATCCAGCTGTACAGCTTCTTCGCGGAGTGCGACGACTTCGACAAGTGGATGAAGGACAAGGAGCGGATGCTGCGGACTGATGACGACCAGGACAGCGTGGACACCGCCAGGAGGAAGTACGAGGTCAGTCGGGGTTCATTTTACTGACATTTGTAGATAAGAAACAACTTTTTTTTTGTAACATTCGCCCTTTTACTACAAGACATTGTTTAAAGTCAAACAATGGCTAAAATACGTGTTTCAAATATTGTGTCTCTGTCTTAAAGTATTAGCTATAAAGTGAAATTATCTGGTTTAAGCATTGTCTAACTGTCTAAGACGTCTGCGGTTTTGTCTTATTTTCCAAAATTTGTGTTATGTCGAATATTAATGTGAGATAATGGTGGATTATTAACCGTTAAGTGTTCGTGAGTGTGCATAAGTGTTGGCAAATGAAACAAAACAGTGCAACGTCACTTTTCAAATTCTCTCAAGAAGCTCGCGTGAGGACTTAGTAAAGCCCCACATCTTTACTGAGATACTCGTGGGGTTGGGGGGTATATCATTTCTCACTTCCCATTTCTAATATCATTCATCATCATTCATCATTTAAGGAAATATTGTTTATTTATGTATTACTTGTACGAAAAATTACTTTGACACTGTGTGTGCTGAATGTGCTAATCGCACGAAGCCATCAACTAAAAGAAAAAAAAAAGACGTACAAAAGTTTAATATAATTAGTTCTGAAAGTCATCAACAGATGGCGCTGTATCCTAACTCGTGCATCGCGGTATGGTTTCGTTTTGTACAAATCATATATTCTTTTGAATTTCAAGGGAATATAAACCTTAAACCTTTAAATAAATAAATTATTTATTTGAACCCATTAACTCTTTAACCTTCTGACGAAGCTTGAGTCTGCAATTTTTCAAGGTCATGTTCAAGCGAACGATTTAGGAGTGAGCTGTAACAGGTAAAATAAGAAACCTGTTCCGCCTGCTCCAGTTCCAGTAAAATAACAGTTCTAGAAACCTGTTACAAAATAACAGCCTGTTGTGTTGTAACATAGGAACTCAAACGGTTTAATTCAGTGTATGTTCCTGACATGAAAACCATCCTTTAAGCTTAACAGGCTTAGGACTGACAGCTTGACTTTAAAAATTGAATTTTAGAAAATTTGCCAAAATACATTAATTTTTTTAATTGATTATTTATGTTATTTTATAAAAAATGAGCACAATGTAATTTGCGCGTATCCAAACGAACAAGTGTAACACCTGTCTGTTCTGTGCTTGGAACAGGTCTAACAGCTGCTATCTCTTTCCAACAAAGGTATGCTGCGTAAGCTAGAATAGAGAAGAGCATGTTTCGAAGCGTTATCTCTTTCTAACAAAGGTAACCTTCATAAGCAAGAATAGAGAAAAGCATGTTTCGGCCTAGATTCGGGCTGTTGTGGAACTGGAACAGTTTCGGATAGGTTTAGACAACAGTTCCTTATAGCTATTTAATGAAACCTGTTATTTTTATCTGTTCCGATATATACGCCTCACTCCTATATGGGATTGTCATTGAACTGGTTTCTAGCCGGGTGCTTGGATCTTTCACTTTGAGCCTCGTTATGCCAACCTTACTTCACTACTACTAATCAATAAGTCTTCTTAGCAGAATCAACCTTCCGAACCTGCAGTAGAATCGCATTACATTATTGTATTGTTTATTAAATTACATATTGTATTATTGTTTTTTAATATCTTTTTGTTTTTTATGTATCTATTTTTGATTTGGTGCTCACTTCCTCCTTCTACTATCGCACCGCTCGCCATCGGAACAGGGCATACGCACACTTCCTGGAGCCGTTGTTCTCTCGAACGGTTCGCTTCCAGAGGAGCTTCATTCCACGTACCATCAAACTGTGGAATGAGCTGCCATCCGAGTTTTCCCATTATGCTACGACATGGACTCTTTTAAAAGGCGGGTTTTTCTCAGGTTGGCAACACAAAAGCAACATCTCTGATGTTGATGATGTCCATGGGCGGCGGTGACCGCTCACTGTCAGGCGGCCCGCCTGCTCGTTTGCAGACTGTCAACATAAAAAAAATATATATATTTGACGTTCATAAGTGCAATTTATATGCCTAAATTTAGAATAAAGGATTTTCATTTAATTTAATTTCATTGATGATGATTGTCCACCAGAAATTCGTGACGGACCTCTCAGCAGCGTCCAAGCGTTTGGAGCACATCGACGCCGCCGCTGAACAGCTGGTAGCTGCCAAACACGGGCAAGCCGCCAAGGCCACCGCGCGCCGCCAACAGCTCCGCCAGCAGTGGGACAAGCTGCTGCGGCTGAAGCAGCAGAAGGAGAAGAGCTTGGAGGGAGCTTCTAGGTAAGCTGTGGTTATAAGATGCACGGACAAAAATACAGTAGCTTGTGCAGAAATGACCAGCTGTTGCAGCTGACAAAGAGCTTAGAAGCTTTCAAATAAAATGCAATGAGGCATGTGTTAAGACCACTAGTCTTATTTATTTATTTACTAGTGGCCGCTCGCGGTTTCACCCGCGTGGTTCCCGTTCCCGTAGGAATATCTGGATAAAAACTGTCCTGTGTGTTATTCCCGGTTATAAACTATTTGTATGCCGAATTTCATCCAATTCTACGCTTCTTCACGCTGCAATGGATGGATAGATTTGGGTTTATAACCTGGATCAACACATGTGATAATTTTTATCTCGATATTCCCACGGGAATGACACTCATACCTTTTCACTATATTTGGTTCCACAATTTACTGCTTAGTGTTTATATAAAAAAGATACAGGTTTTTACTGAAGCGAACGAAGAAGCGAGCGGTCCACTTTTAAAATAATGAAAGTTACAAAAACACAAATGTTGAAAAAAAATTTCCACGAGCAGGGTTTGAACCTGCACCCTTCTGACATACCGGGTCAGGTGCTCTCCCAATTGAGCTATCGTGGTTCTAACCAGCCCGCCGAAATTATTCGACACTATTTATTTTTTACTTTGAAAGCCAATTAAATTTTTTTTCAACATCTGTGTTTTTGTAATTTGTTCGCAACAAAATTTGCGTTAAAAATTATATAAACATTTTATAATGAAAGTTATTGTCAACGTCCGCTCAGCCAGTTACAGACATTGTATTGGATTGTTCCCCCCCACGGAACGGTCAAAGCAAATGTCTTATTTACACATCTGCAAAGTCTGCAAAATCTTCGACACGGTCAACCTGATCAATTCTCTTGTATTGCTACACCTTTAAACTCTGACTCCTACCTTCTTTCCAGTGTGGAACTATTCAGCCGCACCTGCGACGAAGCCCTAGACTGGATGGCGGAGAAGGAACAGCAGTTGGCAGCATCATCAGCGCCGGCGCCCGACCTGAGGACCGTCCGTGCGCTGCAGCGCAGGCACGCGCAGCTGGAGCGCGAGCTGGAGCCGCTGCAGGAGAAAGTGCATACTGTCACGTTGCTGGCTGATGAGTGAGTGTATACATATAGCTAGCTAGAGCAACTGCCTGACGGCGTCATTAGCTCCTGTCCAAGAGCTGGAGACAAACTCTTCAAACCTGAGGAGTTAGAGCTTCTGCAATTAAAGGTCGCAACCGTCATGCTGCTAGCAAATGTATTATTTTAACATTTGAGAGACACTTGGGAGTTCTCTTCGAACCTGAGGAGGTGGAGCCGCTGTTAGTAAAGATTTACACCTTCAAACTGCTGGCTGTCTAGTAAATGCCTTGACTTCTACCTAGTAACTATAGCATAATATGGCAGTGTTATTAGCTCCTGTCCAAGAGTTAAAGAAAAACTCCTCAAATTTGAGGAATTGAAGCTGCTGCAAAGGTAGGTTCACACCGGCACGCAGCTGGTTAATGAGTGAGTGGCTTCACATTTACCTAGTAGCTGGAATATATCAGTAACTCCTCAAAATTGAGGAGTTAGAGCTGCTGCATTAGAGGGTTGTAATTTATATGCTGTTGGCTAACGAGGTAATGTCTTGACATCTACCTAACAACTGGAGTATCATCATCAACTCCTTAAACCTAAAGAGTTAAGAGCTGCTGCAAAGAAAGGTTCACACCATTAACCAGTTCATGACAGTAGATGCTAAAAACATTGTTACAGAACATAAAATACTATTTATAACTGGAAAAATATTGAAAGTGTTACTTAACTTCCAAATCCGATCCGATCCCCTCAGAGAATCTAGTAGGAACGGGGACTCGCACTGGTGCGTGATGCCGTTCCCTTTAAAAACTTCGTGAAAAAGGTGATTCGTTTCACACGGCTTGAAGAACCTTTTAAGTTTCTCGCCGCCCCCAAAAAAGCCCGGTGAAGCTGAAAATGCCGTTGAGGCAATCAGCAAATTCTCAAAAAAAAAGTTACATAATTTATTTGAAAAAAAAAGATTTCTTCAAACACATTTCCCTGTATTTTGCAGTTTTCAATTTCCCTTTATGTATTGCTAAGCCGGCTTATAGCTAAGTATTTTACCTTTGCTAGTATTTATGACACTACGCCATGATATGTCTGCAATAGTCGCGCCATTGACATTTTTTGGCACCCCTAACTGATTTGAACCTTTTTGTTTCATGCAGCCTTCTCATTTGGTACCAAACGCATAGGTATGCACTCGACATGGCTAGTTACATTTGTATGCTAAAACCTTCGAGTTTAGAGTCACGCTCCTGCCGGTATAGCACTTTCCATTTATGTCTATCCCAAGCTAATTTTCTTTTTACGACACGATATAAATGGTCACTAATGAAGAAGTTTTAGTAAGAGTATGGGCAAAGCGATAATAAGGTATGATACAATTAGTGCCAAAATATACTGGGTGTTTAGTAAAAAAATAATAACAGCTGTATAGTCCCGAATATGGCAGATGAGGTACAGTGTATAGAATCCCGGAAAATTATAAACATAATTGAAAAGCACCTGAAGGCCGAATTTTTGAGGTAGTTCTTGTTACTCACTTAAATGGCAAAGCGACAACCTTAGCTCCGAGCGACATTGCTTTTGGTCGTCAACCTCATGGTTCAAACGAAACAGAAGTCAAAACAGATCGGAGTTAATCAAAAATAATGTGATGGCCCATAAATCAAAAAAAGATAGATGTTAAAGGGGTATGAGTAATTTGGGGGTATTATTTGGCGATGTCGTTTCAAAAATAATATTTCATGTTTAAGATCTTATCCCAATAAGCAAAAAATTATTGAACAGAGTAAGTCTATCATGGGCAGATCTTGAGCTATTTCTTATTAAAAAAAAATATTTTATTCAGTATATATGTTGCTCTTGTAACATAATCTTCCCCTTTGTTCTTTTTAACTATCTTGGTTTTCTAAAAAACATAATGAAAATATACTGAAATTCCAATTCCATATTTACACATAAATAGTTTTACGGAAAGCAAACAAGAGTCGATATCTCAAAAACTGCCCGATACTGGCAAATGTTGTGATAGTATATTTTTTATGTCTTGACAAGTTCTTTCAAATAAAATAAAAATTGTGGCGCGACAAGCAAACATTTTGTTTTCATACATTTTCGTATATTATATGAGCAATTTTTCACAAACTATGACGTTTCCGACTTTGTGTTTATTTTTACGTTGAAGTATATTTTATGGCGGTAATTAATTACTTTAAAAATAAAAACCACCCCTCCATACAAAATTACTCAAACCCATAATGTGTTTTATGTGGTAAAGTAAATATTCGTAAATGTGAGTTTGAATATTGTCGCGATGTTGTTTATACTTGGCCGCATGGCTATGTTTCTGGATTATACACGTGTGACCAGACATGCTGTACAAAATCCAACCTTCAAATCTCTTATTCTAGTAAAATAGTAAATATTTATAAAATTTATAAAACACAGTGAAAAAACTAAACCCCTAACCGACACAGCCAGGAATCGAACCTGGGTCATCCGCAATACGGGTGGCTGCGCTGACCGCTATGCAACCGGGAAGGCTGACGAAAGCGCTGTGCTTGTTTAATTTTTTCACTGTATTTTATAAATTTTATAAATATTAAATTTAGCTTCAGTTTAGCACTTGAAAATAAAAAGTAAAAAAAATTAGTAAAATAGTATTTTTTATCTCCCAGCGTGAAGAGCCAGTACCCAACGGAGCGCGCCAACGTGGAGTCCCGGCAGCAGGAGATCAGCGCCATGTGGGCGCGCTGCCAGGCGCAGGCCGCCGAGCGGCGTGCGCGTCTCGAGAGCGCCGTGGGACACCAGATCTTCGGCACCAGCAGCCAGATGCTGCAGGACTGGATACAGGTAGGCAACTTAGCTTAACTCCTGGCGAAGTGTTTAAATTTTGCCATAAAAATCCTCGTTTTCGTTAATGTGATCGAATGGCAAATGAAAAACTCGCAATCGGCAACTTGAATGAAGGGGGCTCAAATAGCTAAAGTTTTCAACAAGACATTAAAACCACCGAAATGTTGTTAATTTATTTATATTTAATTTTTTTTTATATTTTATTTTGACATGAAATTTTTAGACAATGTATTATGATTTATGACATTTCATACGGTTGACATAATTTATCTTGCCCTAATGATTTTTGGAAATTGTTAACTAATTGATTTTAGTTTTTTAATTTTTTTATTATTTTGGTGGTGAGTTTAATGCTTCTATAGTATTGTATTTAGCTTGCTGGCGTGTTGGTGTATACTGTAAGCCAGCAAGTTCACCTTTATATAAATAAATAAATAATCTATTTTTATCGAATCCCGAATCCCGGAAATAATTTTACTTCTTAGTAGTTTGTACTAACATGGTACATATTTACTCAAGGTATACCTTAAGATTAGATTAGCCGTTTCCTGATTATTATATTATTAAACAAAATAATTTTCAGAAACCAATTATTGTTAGATTGCTATATGCTATGTGTCTTACAAATGAACAAAGAATAAGGTCCGAACAGTTATTCCCTGTTTAGTTCCTGTCATGTAAACGTCATTTCAAATGAGAGTAAAAGAGACAAAACACGGAATAACTATTCGGACCTTATTCTTCGTTTATTTGTAACGCACTAAATGTATAGGCTTACTTAATTTTTAGGCGGTGTTAAAGTTCATGCTCATAACCTGTTTAGACCGTCGTCCCAAGGGGTGTTACATATACAATATTAGATCCTTACCTATGAAATTGACGTTTTGTATGAAGGTTTTTTATAAAATTATATTTTTCATACTAACTTTATTTTAATTTTCTTAGCATCTATTCATGTTAACACTATAAAAATTGTAGAGTAGTGTGTTTGTTTCACTAGCTAAATATAGCAGACATTAAAAAGAAAAAAATCAAGTGCCTTCAAAGCTACAATGAAACAAATTATAAAAAAAAAATTAAAAAATTTATAAAAAAGCATTTTATAAAAAAAATTTGGGTGATAAAGACACAAAATGAATGATCATTGTTATAACTGAAGCCTAAGTAACATAGTTCTAAATAAAGGTGTATAATAATATTAACAACCGGTATTGACTTTTAGAAGTAATACACCTATTTATAAGTGAGAAAAAAACATCAATTTCATAGATAAGGACCCAATATAAATATTTCGCTGTTTTCGTGGCCAACTAGGTACGGAAATAAAGTATTATGGTTTGCAAGAAAGTTCTCCTTATCCCTTGCATGTGTAATATAACAACGTTTATTTTGAATTATTAAGTGCACTACGATCGAGGTGTAACTTGTAGCGTGGTTCCAGAAAGTGCACGAGCAGCTGTCGGCGGAGAGCTCGGCCAAGGACGTGGCGACGGCCGAGGGGCTGCACAAGGCGCACCAGGAGCTGCGGGACGACCTGCGCGCGCACCACGACGAGTCAGTACCTACTATATCAGTTTGCGTTGTAACCGGTGCAGTTAAACAATTTGAATTTGGAATAATTACGCAAACAAAACGAAACTCTCAAAAAAAAACTAAAATATATGTGTTTTTTCTTTCTTTTTTCATTCAACTGATTTTATGAGATTTGAAACTTTCTGGACTTTAATTCGAAGATATTCAATTCGAAAGTTTTATAGTTTTGAAGAGTCAATGGGTGCCTGTGAAGGTTTATTAAACATATCGGATATTTTATTTGACTTTTCCTACAGGTTCACGGAGGTGATCGCGCTGGGCAAGCAGCTGCTAGCCACCAACCCGTCGCTGGCCGACGTCCAGGACAAGATCAAGTACCTGGAAGAGGAACGGAAGGCGGTCGACAAGCGTGAGTCCATCACCATCATCTCCACATTTAATGTTCCCACTACTGGGGCACGAGCCTTCCCTATGAATGGAAACACTACAACCGAACGCGCCGTAAACCACCACGCGGGCCCACTGCGTAGCTCTTTATAGCTCATGCTAGCCTGGTACTTTAACTACCTCACGGCCTCACCCCAAGTATGTTACTTACGCCAGTTATACCTCCTTGTGGGCTATGATAGCCTGGTACTTTGGACTCTCTGTCTCTCTCTCTCTCTATCTCTCTCTCTCTCTATCTCTCTCTCTCTCTATCTCTCTCTCTCTCTAGCTAATTAATGTCCCCACTGCTGGGATACTTGCCTTCCCTATGGATGTTTACACCGCAGGGAGAACGCGCCGTAAACCACCACGCGCACCAATGCGTAGTTCCTTATAGCTCATGCTAGCCTGGTACTTCAACCACCTCACGGCCTCACTCCGAGTACGTTGCTCACGCCAGGTATACCGCCTTGTGGGTTATGATGGCCTGGTACTTTGGACATTCTTTCTCTCTCTATCTCTCACTTTCTCTAGTCAAATTTTATGTCCCCACCGCTGGGGCACGAGTCTTCCCTATGGAGCCTTCCTTTCCGTAAACCAGCACGCGGGCCCAGTGCGGATTGGTGGTTGTTAACGATTGCTAATGCAGCCGGGACCAATGGCAAGACGGCCTTCCGAAGCACGGAGGGGCTCGAGATTATATACTTTTGGTCACCCATCCAATAACCGGCCCGGTGTGCAAACGTACACCGGGTGAGTTAACCACTGCGTCATCGAGCTCCTCAGCTAGTTTTATTTAAATTGTTTATTTGCTATATATAGGCTAGCGTAACTATACATAAAATGTGTGTGTATTTGTATAAATATGTTATTTTGTGATACTGATTGAATGTTTTGTTCTATGTCTATTTCTAATCCGGCGTGTGGTTCACAGAGTGGGCGGAGAAAGACGCGTACCTGAAGCAGCTGGTGCAGCTCCAGAGCTTCAACCGCGAGGCGGACCGCATCGACGCGTCCAGCGGCGCGCACGAGGCATACCTCGAGTACCAGCACTGCGGGGTAAGGAACCGTTTAACAGACAATGTCGGGTTTATCCGACTGGTCGTGTATATACGACAGAGGTCTAGAAACGCAGATTTGGGAATGTAAGCCAAGGTATTTGATTATATGGCCGAGCGCTTTCAAAGTCAAATCATTTATACAACATAAGCCTTCACAGGTACTTATTGACCTTAGAAGTATAAAATCCAAATCATAATAAAATATTAAAAAAATAGGCTTACTTTGGAGGCCTTTGCTCAGAAGTGGGGTAGTTTATAGGCCATACAGGCAATATTATAACTACCGTTGTGGTCTAGTGGTTAAGACCGCCAGTCACAGACCCAAAGGTCCTGAGTTCGATTCCCAGCGGGGGGTACATGTTTGTGTACTTGGTTTGGTTGGTGGTAGGGCTTGTTCGTCCGCCTGCTAGCTTCCACCAACTTATCTAAATATGTCGCCATAACATCAATGTTTGTAGCATTGTTGTGTTCCGGCAGCTACAGATAAGATAGCCAGTGCCTCACTAGTTGAGGATTCACATGTGTCCTTTACAATAAACCAACCAGTTACTAAATCCCAACTGTCTCCTCTCCCCAGTCTTCCGTGGATGAGGTGGAAGCTCTGTTGAAGCGTCACGAGGAACTGGAGGCTCGCCTGGCCGCACAAGACGATAGACTGGCGGCGTTTGCAGCGAGGGCTACTGCGTTGCAGCGGGAGCAGCACTACGCAGCAGAACAGTGAGTGTTGAGAATTTATAACAATTTTGTTTTTTATTTAAAAAAATAAAACCTTATAAAACCAGACCGAACCTACCAGAAGAGAAACAACAAAAACATAAAACTAATCATGTGAATATATCAATGAAAAGTAGGGTAATTCTCGGCTCGGCATCTCCCACTTAGTAAAAAAAAACTTCATAAAGTTTATTTCCGTAAAATTGTAAAGTCAACATTAACCTAGAATAAGTTTTCAATTTGTTATATTTTTATATTTTTTATATATTTTTTTCACCATTACTATTGTATTGTATTTGTTTAGTTTTTAATTGGATATAGTTGTAGATTAGGTAAACTTTAACATGGACGCTTATTGTTAATCGTGTTGTGTACTCATGTTTTAGATAGGAATTTAGCTCTTATACAATTTGTCATGCATTATTGTTATTTTTTAATTTCTATCTGTTTTGTGTACCTAATAAATAAATAAACAGCCGTTTTCGGCCGCTAGTTATCGCTAGAAATGATAATAAGCCAAATAAGCCGATTCTAGCCGCTACGCTACATATCGTCGCTGACGTTACCTAAGGGCTTATCTCATAAAAAGTGTAAATTGACTTATATATACCAAAATGATCGTCTCGTTATGCTCTATATCGTCACAAATAGGCGTTTCTCTAACTCTTTTGGTTTAAAAAATATCTACGGGGCCTAACTCAAGGATCAGTAAAGAGATCCGTAACATAAAGGCGTAAATTAAATAACGCCTATTTCACAAATGTAATGCTTATAAAATTTTACGGCACAAACAGCCCTATATCATGCATTCTGTATGAGAAACACCTGTTTGTCGCGATTTTTTACACATTGTACGTTGCATGTCGGCCTGTATCTGGTCGTAAATAAATGTAATTAAATGGTTTTTTTTACAAAATAATAAATGGTAGTGAAGTTGTAATTCAACATTGAGTGTCCACGTAAGTAATCAAACACTTAACTTAGTCAGAATTGTCAAATTGTAGTCAGTAATTACGTATTTGTAAACTAGGCCAGAACAAAAATTCAATAGTAGCCTCTGCTTTGTTAAAATTTATCAACAGCTCTTCAAATATCAAGGAAATATCCCTCAGATTTTTTGCACCGAATCATGGACAAAACGAAGGAGATTCGGCACACAGTGCCATAGGATATGCTTTAAAATTTAAAAAATACAGTGATAAATTAACTACCCAACCCAGCCAGGAATTGAACCTGGGTCTTCCACAGTGGGTCTTGGCTGGGTCGGGTAGGCGTTTAATTTTTTCAATGTATTTTATAAATTTTTTAAATATTTAATTTAGCTTCAGTGCAGCAATTAGCACTTGAAAATAAAAAGTAAAATTTATCATATAGACATAATAATCATAAAAAGAACAGAAGCCAAATATTTAAAAGATGAGTACTCTCTTTAAATTTTGAACATCAAAAGATATCTAAGGCAAAATATGCTGATCTTTAAGTCTTTGCTCAGGTAGTACTGGTATTATCAGACTTCAAAAGTACAAAGACTACTACCAAATACTGCCTCACGAATAGGTATTTTAACTATTATAAGCTGCAATATCAAATGTTCTTATTGTTATTTTATTAATTGAAAAAACTTACTTCTAATAAATAAAGAATATTTTTGTTTTTTAAGTGATTTATAATAATCTGGTAAGTTCCTATTTATGTTGTTTTGTTGTTTAAAAAAACTGATTTATATAATTATATTGTTCTTATAATAAGCCGCAATATCTTATGTGCCTATGTTATTTTGTTGATTTAAAAACTGATTTAAAACAATATTTTTGTTCTCTAGAGATTCTTGAGTTAATAACTTAATAATAAAAAACTGATTAATAATAACATTTTTGTTTCTGTAATTATTACCTATAATACCCATACAAGGCCATACTCCCACACGATTTCAAACATTTTTTTATAAGAAATAAGTTGGGCGTAACTATATTCTTGACTTTATATTTTAAAATTGGGTTTGTGACAAACAGGCGTATTTGACTTAAAATATTTTATTATTTAAATACACTCATATTATGTTATTTATTACTGTAGAATTGTTATAAAACCTTAACTATTAAGACATAATAATCACTCAGTTTTTTTGCCTCGATAGCTTGATAAAAAAAGCAAAAATGAAACTGTTGACCAAACGGGAGAAAAAAAACGTTTTTTGGCTCTACTGTAAAGTTGCATAAAATGAGATACGCCTATTGGTAAAGTTAGCGACGATATGTTAGTAACCAGCTTCACATCTATAGTTGTGACTCTCTTGATAATTATAAGGTTGTATGTTTAATGTTCCCTGTGTTATGCCGGGGATAAAGAATTGCACCACCCCATCTCCTCCCGTGGGTGTCGTAAAAGGCGACTAAGGGACCATTTCAGAGGATGGGCAGCAGCATCTCTCTGAGGTTACCCTCAACCTACTGCGATCGCCAACCCGCCTGCCAAGCGTGGCGATTACGGCAAATACCCCTCATATCCTTGGGGGAGGCCTTTGTCCAGCAGTGGACGTCTTTTGGCTGAGATTATGATGATGATGTTTAATGTGGAGTAGTATTTTAAAAATACCCTTGTTGTAGCATCGTGCGCCGGCGCGCGTCGGTGGTCCGCCGCCGCTCAGCCGTGCGCGCCGCCGCGGCTGAGCGACGCCGCGCACTGCACGCCAGCCTGGCGCACCACCAGGTCAGTGTACCCACCCACCCACCTACATACTACACGTACACTCCCATGTACACAACATAACAAATCTAAATATTTATAAAGGAAAACTATTTTTTTTTTCCTTTAGTTGATGGCTTCGTGCGATTTTTATAAAATGTTAATTTTTGTGCACGCTGTGATTACCTATAAATTTAAGAACAGTAAGTAAACAACCCTAATATAAATATTAAATTGTAATGCTGTATCTTATGTTGGTGATCCGATAAATAAATAAATAAATTAGCACATTTAGCCAGTGTCAAAGTGATTTTTCTTACAAGTAATACATAAATAAACAATATTTCATTCCTGTATGATGATGATGAATGATAATACCCCCTAATGATAATAATGAGAAGTGAGAAATGATATACAACCCGATCCTTCGAGTATCTCAGTAACTGAGTGGCTTTACTGAGTCCTCGAGCGGACTTCTTGAGAGAATTTGAAAAATGACGTTGCACTGTTTTGTTTCATTTTGCCAACACTCATGCACACTCATAAACACTAAACGGTTAATAATCCACCATTATTTCACATTAATATTCGACATAACACAAATTATAGAAAATAAAACCGCAGACATGACTCTTCACTTTCCCGCCAAGTGAAAACTGACTTAATTGCAAAGTCAAAGTCATTTTTTTTATTTAAAAAACACTAATTACCTGCCTTAAAACTAGACACTGGCTAAATCATAGCGAGAGCCATCTAACAAGAAATTTAATTGAACTTAAGAAAGGTGCTTTTGAATCGTCCATATATTTTTTACCTACTACCCATTCTGTGGAAAAGAATGGGCGCAAGAAACTAGCTTTAATAGAAGTGCCTAACGATATTTACAAAAAAGTATGTATTTACCAAATCATACAATATTAATTTAATACATTTACAATTAAAAACTTCCAAGAGTCCGGAATCACAAATAATGACTGACCAAACTATTAGTATTAGGAATTTGAAGTTTTGCACCATACTTTCTTTTATATTTTCCAAAAATCGTTTCTTAGTGCGCTCACCTAAACGATTTTTGGAAATTCACCCTTTAACGGGGGGGGGGAATTTGTATGAAACCCCCCTAGAAAACCTCCGAAGGTGAATCGTTTCACACGGCTTAAGGAGCGTGCTTTAAGTTTCTCGCCGCCCCCAAAAAAGCCCGGTGCTGAAAGCTGAAAATACCATTTGAAGCCAATGATGGAAGCGCACTTCACCCGGGATCCTCCACTAGTGAGGCACTGGCTATCTTATCTCTAGCTGCCGGAACACAACAATGCTATAAACATTGATGTTATGTCGACGTATTTAGATAAGACGGTGGTAGCTAACCAGGCGGGCAAACAAGCCCTACCACCAACCAAACCGAGCACACAATCATGTACCCCCGCTGGGAATCGAACCCGGGACCTCTGGGTCTAAACCGGTGGTCTTACCTACTAGACCACACAGGCGGTTAAATTGACTTTACTAGATTAACAAAATCTTATCTTTTACAATACATTCCTCAGTTTATCGACGCCGCTGACGAGCTGCAGGCGTGGATCCAGGACAAGACCAGGACGGCCAAGGACCAGAGCTACAGGTAAGCGACGTTCACTGTGGGAATCACATTGTGTGGTTAAAACGGATTACCTTCTTTCTCTTTTTACACCATTATTCTGCCTTCATAACTTGTCACTTTCTGTGTAATATATATTTATTAAACCATTATTATAATTTGAAAAAAGACAAAGTGCCGAAAAAATTCCACTAGCGGGATTCGAACCCGCACCCCATGACATGCCGGGTCAGGTGCACTATCAACTATGCTGTCATGGCTCAATCCAACTCGCCGAAATTAATCAACACTATCTTCTCTTACTCTGTAAGCCAAAGGAGCCCTATTTAATGTCGACAACTACGTCATCAACATCCGATCTTAATATTATTAAGATCGGACGTGATCTTTATATTAATAAGATCATTATTGTAACTAAAAATGAGAAAAAATTATTAAGTCAACCTCTATTCACTAACAACTTAATTACCAACATTTAGTCCTTCGAGCCGGAATAATGGTGGGGTCAGAGACACATGAAAAGTAATCAATTCTCTAACGATATCAAATCAAATCGAATCAAAATATTTATTCAGTTTCAAATTAAAGTAATAAACAAAAATAAAATATAAAATAAAGAAGCAAAACTGAAAAGGACCCCACTCAGCACATGTTGCAGCATGAACATCACCTGCACCGCTAATATTCTGCGGAGCCCTATTGTTTGTGTGTGTGTGTGGACTAGCATAAGCAGAAGCGGCTTTGGTAACATCACTACATAGTATAAAACAAAGTCGCTTCCCGCTGTCCCTATGTATATGTATGCTTAGATCTTTAAAACTACGCAACGAAGTTTGATGCGGTTTTTTTTAATAGATAGAGTGATTCAAGAGGAAGGTTCATATGTATAAAACATGCATATAGTTGGACCCGGTAGGTGGCGCTGCGCTGCCATAGGGTTCTATAGGATACGGGTGTTCACTCAAGCGGACGAAGTCGCGAGCGGACCGCTAGTTATTTATAAATTGGAGTTTTGTATGAAGATTTTTTATTAAATTATTTTTATATTAACGTTTTTTTCATTTTCTTATTTTAAAAATATAAAAATTGTAGAGTGTAGTGTGTTTGTTTCACTAGCTAAATATAGCATACATTAAAAAGAAAAAAAATCAAGTCCCTTCAAAGCTACAATGAAATAAAAGGACAATTCCGCGAACAAAAAAGTTAAAAATAAATTGGGCCATAAAGACACAAAATGAATAATCAGTTATTATTACTGAAGCCTAAGTAACATAGTCCTAATTAAAGGTGTACAATAAATAATATTAACAACCGGTATTGACTTTTAGAAGTAATACACCTATTAATAAGTGAGAAAAAAACTCCAATTTCATAGGTAAACCTCTACCTAATCAATGAAACGTCATAAGAAACAATATATTGTTATACTTATATTATATGTTCTTAAATATTGTTCATTTAGGCACTTTACGTTTGAGAATTTTCAGTGTTAATGTAAATCTATGGTTTTTGTATACGTATTTGTTTTGTATAAATTGCTTATCCCTCTTCCTACCTCCCCACCCCCCCTTCTCCTTCTCTCCTCTCTCCATGTCAATATACTGACCGGTTACCGGTGAGTATTGGTGGGAACCTCTGACAATCAAGTGTTCATGCAATTTAAAGTTAAATTACTGGAGAAGTTATTAAACTTTAAATTAGGGGCCTCGATAGCTCAGCGGTCAGAGCATTAGACCGGTTGTCCAAGGTCTTGGGTTCGCTTCCCACTCGAGGTTCCTGAAGCTGGTTGATTTTTTTTTAAGTGAGATTTTATCTTGTGACTAAAGAAGGTTTAGAGAGGCATACGTCCAGCAGCGTAAGGTGATACGGTGATGAGAGGAAGAAGGATAAAAAATTAACTTAGTTTCTATCATCCTTGTGCAGAGAGCTGGCGAACCTGGAGCGTAAGCTGCAGAAGCACGAGGCGTTTGAGCGCGAGCTGCAGGCCAACGAGAAACAGCTGAGGAACGTCGAGAGCGTGAGTCACTTACTTAAATGTAGCTTGGATAATTAATAATAATTCATGTATATAAAAAATAAAAATATTTTTTTTTATTTTTTTTATTTATACGAGCAGATTTATTTATTTAATTGGACATAACATGATCCATTTTTTCAGGAACAAATGTACTCAAAACTATGTTAGTAAAACAAAACAATCTAAAATAAATTAGAAAGACCCACCTAATAGCCAGGTCAAAGTAAAAGAAAATTACTATGATTTTGACCTAAACAATTAACAGTCTATTTATAAACAGCCTGGTCAAAGTCAAAGATAAAAAATTACTTTGATTTTCACCTAGATAATAGCCTGTTCATTAATAGCCAGGTCAAAGACAAAGTCAAAGTAAAAAAAATACTGACTTTGACTTAGATTTATATGTGTCTTTGTACGTGTATTTCAATATGTGTTTTATATAGTACAAAAAAGGATTAATAAACCAATAATTTATTATCTGTCACCAAAGTTATATAATTATTCATATGAAATACTGTGTTTGCCCGAGTTTATATTTGAGGAGAAATCCCTTTCTTACAATGCCACAGTGCTCCTATTGTTATATTTGACTACACAATGGACTATTAGAGATTAAACGAACTTACCTGTAAGTGAAGTTCTATCCTAATTATACGAAGGCTTCGTTCGAAGAGATTAGCATATAGGACACATGTAGTAACGCGTAGCACTTACCATTCCATACACTATTTTGAGAAATTTAAATACGTTTACTATCTAAATTCCTCGATTTTTTTTTTTGTAATAGGGTATATCCATTTAAGCCACTCCGTCCGAACGCCATCTTTTTCATAAAGTTTAGAGCTATGTATGACTTTCATGTTTTACGATTAATGGGGTAGTAGAGAATTCAAATGGGTGGGTGGGATGCTAATCTCTTCGAACGAAGCCTTCGTATAATTAGGATAGAACTTCACTTACAGGTAAGTTCGTTTAATCTCTAATTATACTTCAAGCTTCGTTCTCGAGATTAGCATATAGGACACATGTAGATGTTTAGAGACAGATATCGTAAAATATGATAATCAAAAACTTTAAAAACCATCCTTCATATTTGTATTTATTTCAATAATCAAAAATTGATAAATTTAACAATTAATGATTGGACTTATTTAGCGACTCAGCTAAAATAGATCTACCGATACAACAATTACTTTCATTAATAATAGGCCTATTATAGAATTTTGCAAAAGTATGCGAACTAGGACTCCAGCCCGCAGATTTTCTGATTTGATCAATATTAACGCCTAATTTATGTGCAGCTGACGTCGCTGCATGTCGGGTGCTATGAGCAGTGAAAGTAGATGTATCTATTCCACTTAATTTTAAAATATCTTTAATCCATCTCGATAGGGTTTGTGAACCAATTGGTTTATGGGGCTTGTTAGAACTTAGAAAGAGGAGATCACTGTTTCCTCTATAAATTTGTGTCATTTCAAGGTAAGCTTGCAATGTTTTTGCTGGGCAGATCTCTGGTTTTTCATTAAAGAAGGGAAGAATCAAAATTGGTTGAGTTGAACCGGGTTTGGAGGTTTTTATTAAATCTGGAATTTTAATCTTTATATATATATATATATATATATATATTGAGGTTACAAACCTCCCTACTTCAATATTTTTAGCTTTAATCTTTGAGAAAGTTTGCACTCTATGAGCTATAACAAGGGCAAGGAGGCAAAGTAACTTTTTTGAAATTTGAGCCATGTTTAAATTTTCATTTGGATACCATTGACTAAGATAATTTAAAACCAGAGATGTATCCCAGGTTTCATCGTACTTGGGCCTTGGAGGCCTAGACCGAAAAACACCCTTGAAGAATCTTTTCATATCCTCATTTTCTGAAATTTTATTTTGCAAAATTAGCGCTAAGGCTGATCGATAAGAATTCAGTGTTCCATATTGGGCTCCTTCACTGTACACAAGTGTTAAAAACTTTATTACAATATAAATTGACACATCATATAATATGTTCAACTTATTCTCTTTACAATAAGTGAACCACTTTTTATAGCACCCTTCGTATTGTTTGTACGAAAAAGATAGCGTTCGGACGGAGCGGCTTAAATGGATATACCCTCTTACAAAAAAAAAAAAAATCGAGGAATTTAGATAGTAAACGTATTTAAATTTCTCAAAATAGTGTATGGAATGGTAAGTGCTACGCGTTACTACATGTGTCCTATATGCTAATCTCGAGAACGAAGCTTGAAGTATAATTACGAGACAGAGACTATGATTGCAAAATAAACAAAACACAAACACACACACACACACACACACACACACACACACACACACCCTAACATACACTCACACACACACACACCCTTACATACACACATACACATACACCCTCTCACACGCACACGGACACCTCACACTCACGTTCGCTTTCATTGTATAAATGTGACTATTTTATGTGTTCTTGCGCCTTTAGGCAGGGATGAGACCTGGTGTCCCACGCACAGGGTTTACCTAGTTAGGGCACCAGTCTCCTATATTATTTGACACTAAAATATAAATAATTGTAAGATTACTGTGTAATGGGAGAAAATAAATATTTTTATTATTATTTTATTATTATTTAAAAATGTCTACTATCTGTGTGTCTATGGCCTATTTTTAATGAATTTTCTCATAGTTCTAATGTCTAAATCAGACTATCGATACTGACTAAGTAGGTTAAAACCTGTAATGAGAGATGTAAGTGTATTCTAATAAATATTAGACAACATCACATACACTGTTCTAATCCCAAGTTAAGTAGCTAAAGCACTGGTTTTATGGAAATCAGAAACAACGACGGTACCACAACCACTCAGACCCGACACAATATCGAAAAGATCGTTTTCGACGTTGACCCGACCGGGAATTCGGGACCTCGAGAGTTAGCGCCGCCCAAAGTCCAGCGTGCAAGCCACTCGGCTACGGAGGTCGTCATATAAATAAATAAAACAAATTCAGCGTACGTTTTTGAATTATGAATATTCAATCTTTAAACTGCGGTCTACCTCCAGATCGGCCAGTCCCTGCAAGAATCGGACGCGGCCCGCGCCGCCGAGGTGTCGGAGCGGCTGAAGGGTTTGCGCACGGCGTGGGAGGAGCTGGTGGCCGCGTCCCGCGACAAGGGCAGCAAGCTGAGGCAGGCCGCGCTGCAGAGGAAGCACAAGAGGTATTTACACGAAGTTTAAGGAACCGCCACAGCATATGCGACGCCGTGTCCTGTACGCCAAGCATTCAATTCAGAGTAGAAACTTTCCAAACTGCTGTTCAAGCTTATCATGGCTATGTAGGCTCGTTACGTAGATATGGCATTGTAATATGGGGGAATTCTTGTCATATCGGGCGGGCCCTAATTTCTCAATGGCATGCAGGCATGCATAAGAGCAATTTGCAATGTGGATATCATGACTTCGTGTAGACCTTTATTTAAAAAACTGAGAATTTTAACGGTCGTATCTTTTTGTTCGGTTAAATGGCGAACTTTTTAAAAAAGACTACAAAGTTAATAGTCGACACCCTAACGAACTAATATTGCCTTTAGTCACAACTGCGGCATGTGCAAAAAACAGTTACGTAATGGCCATCAACATTTATAATAGGCTGCATGATGACATGAAGGTGATTCCAATAACTATGTTTAATACCATATTCCAATTACCATATTTCAAGCGAAATAAAAAGTCTTTATCTTGTCTTTGTCTTGTCTTGTCAAATATACAACATGTAACAGAAAGCTCTGGTAACTATCTTACCCCCCATTTTCAATTCCTTTGTTCTTCCCACAGTAAGAATCTCCGATCTTCTAATAATCTTCATCTTCTCTGTCCTTCCCATACTTCCGGATTTGTACATTCTTCCTTTTATATCCAGTCCATTGTCATGTGGAACGCGCTGCATCTCGAAATCAGGATGGCTACAAGTCGCGATGTCTTCAAAAAGAAAGTCCGCATGCTTTTTCTTAATGAAACCTTGGCAGAATCATCTCATTAACGACTATTAATTAGGTATATTTATATTTTTTTAAAGTATTTTATGTATTTGTAATTTAATAAATAAAATAAAAAAAGCCTTATATTTATGATTTGTAATTTATCTTTTTGTTGCACTATTTTCTACTTTTGTTGTCTCTCAAAATTTGCATCTCCCATGTCATTTCCCTATGGTTGACTGGTAGAAAATGCCTCAGGCATTAAGTCGGCCATGTAATATTTCGTTGCAAAAGTTTAAAATGAATAAATAAATAACATTTATTTATTTATTTATTTAGAGTTACTATGATATAACTATTTTAATATATTATATATTTTAATTTGTTATGCAATTTATAATTAAATATTTCTATTGTGACGTTACATCAAAATAAACAATTCACAGCCCTAGTGGTTTAGTAACCTCTTTGTACTTACGTTTATGATCGCTGCTGCTTGATAAGCAAGCGCGCCTGACGCGCATAACTTCACTAATATAAATATTGAATTTTACTTTTTATTTTCAAGTGCTAATTGTTGCACTAAAGCTAAATTAAATTTTTATAAAATTTTATAAAATACAGTGAAAAAATTAATGTGTAATGTGCCGCTATTAACACTCAAAAATTAAAAAGCAGTGGCAAAATTCAGCGCTTACGTCAGCCTTCCCGGTAGCATAGCGGTCAGTGCAGCCGCCCGGATTGCGGAAGACCCAGGTTCTATTCTTGACTAGGTCGGGTAGGCGTTTAATTTTTTCACTGTATTTTATAAAAAAAAAATTATAAATATAAAAATTGAATTAAATTAGGTTAATAATTATGTGTTAGTAACTCTGCATACAAGAATTTTGACCACATCATTTTGTTACACGTTATATTTGTGGGAATAAAAGAGTATATATATATATATATAGATATGTCCCCTTTAAAGCGATCATCTGTCACCCTATTAGTGATAGGGGGACAGATTTTTCGAAACTTTTTTTTAGAAAATTTCTTCCCATCTGTCACCCTGGTGGACAAAACGGGGTGACAGATTTGTCATTGAATATTAGGAATATTCCATTCCGTCACCCCGTTTTGTCCACCAGGGTGACAGATGGGAAGAAAAAAAAGTTTCGAAAAATTTCTGAAAATCTGTAAAAGTTGTTTCATTTCAATGAATATTCCAATGTTTGGTTCCTAACCGTACAGTCTCCCTCTTCTTGTTTTGTCATATAAACGGATGTCCCCAGGGCCGTGGAGGACGCGAAGGCCCGCTTGGTGGACCTGGAGCGCGCGCTAACCAGCGAAGAAGTCGGCGCCGACCTTCGCAGCTGCAAGCGGCTCATGACGCAGCACCAGGTACGAGTCTCCCGAGCCAATCCAACCCCTCGGAGTATCTAGTAGGGTACGGGACACGCACTAGTGTGTGAAGCCGTTCCCTCTAGATAACCTTTGACGGTGCCTCGTTTCACACGGCTTGAGGAACCCTTTAAGTTTCTCGCCGCCCCCAAAAAGCCCGGTGTAGCTGAAAATGCCGTTTGAGGCAAACAGCAAAAAATCTCAAAAAGCAAAACCAGATACTTTATCACCAGCAAAGCAGCTATGAGTGAATACAGTTGCTAGGGATGGCATTTTTCCTCTGGATGTTTAGGCTCCAGGCAGCAGAGGGACAAAAGAACCGCCACATAACTTGAGCCCCCAGCACAGGGTAAAAAAAAAAGAAGTGGCACTTTTGTATGAATAACTGAACGGATTCTAATGTAAAAAATTAAAAAAAAAGACTGTTGAAAAAAAATTCCACGAACGGGCTTCGAACCCGCACCCCATGACATGCCGGATCAGGTGCACTGCCAACTATGCTATCGTGGCCCAATCCAACTCGAGTTGGCGAGTTTGATAACTAATGATCTTTTCTATCACCCTTTAAAGGGATCTCTAAGTATTTCTTATTTTTCTTTATTTTTATATTATTATTATTTTTTTTATTTATGTAGTATTTTTTATTTTTTTTGCTATTGGCTGTATGTTTAAATATATAAGTTTGTTAATTTAGATTAAGAGCTGTGAATTTTGAAATATATTAAAATTAAAATTAAATTTCCAATAACCCGGATATAAATACATTAATAAAAATATAAATATTTTTTTTTAAATATTTTTTTTTATTATAAGTGATGGTTAGGCCGAAAGTAAAAGCGCATTACACCCGTCCTCAACTATTGAGGTTGTGATTTTACTGTGACATATAATATATCAAGTAAATGAATTGTAAATATGCACAGATTTATTAAATTTTATCGTGATAACGGTATATTGACCTTAACGTTCGGCATTTAAGGTTTATAATAAGTTGGTTTCTGTATTATGTAATAATATATTTAGATAGTATGCGATCAAACGCGATCATTTTTGTTACGGATCTTAATCTAGTTGTATTATTTATCGAAGATCTTTTTCGAGTGTCCCCCAGGCCTTAGAACAAGAGCTATCGACGTGGGAGCAGCGCGCTTCGTCCCTGTCGGCCCTGGGCGCGGACCTGGTGTCGGAGGGTCACTTCGACGCGGCCGCCATCGAGCGCGAGTCCGCCGCGCTGGCGGCCGGCGTGCGCGCGCTCAGGGAACCGGCGCGGCGCAGGAGGGAAGCGCTGCAGACCAGCGCGCAGTACGTATATTTTACATTATTCATAATAATAATAATAAAGAGGTTTTTCGAGGTTTTTTAAATGCTAAGACCCTCCACAACCGTGAGGTGTGCAGTCTCAGGGAATATTTCCTAAAAGCCGATGTGGGTATGCACCGAGATGTGGTATCAGTGGACAAGGGACTCACCCCGCTGTCCTTGGCTAAAGAGAACTGGCACAAACCCGTAGTACTTAGTGTCAATGACCGCAGGGAGATATGGCGAGGCGAGGAGCTCCACGGGCGCTTTTATCGGGCCCTCCATGGACCCGATGTAGACTTTTTAGCGTCCGTATCCTGGCTGCGTTTCGGTGAACTCTTCGGGGAAACTGAAGGTTTTGTCTGTGCAATTATGGACGAAGTTATGCTAACGAATAACTACCGGAAATTTATTATGAAGGACGGTTGACATATGTCGGGCATGTCACCGTCCGGGTGAGTCTATCAAACATATTATTTCTGGCTGCTCTCGTCTGGCTAACGGCGAGTACTTGCACAGGCATAATCAAGTGGCCAGGATTATACACCAGCAACTTGCTTTGAAATACAAACTTGTGGATTCTGAGGTACCGTACTACAAGTATGTGCCCGACCCAGTTCTCGAAAATGATCATGTCACGTTGTACTGGGATCGATCTATCATCACCGACAGGACTATTGTAGCTAATAAGCCAGACATTGTGGTGATAGATCGATTAGCGCGCCGCACGATGATTGTCGATATCACCATTCCCCATGACGAGAACCTCGTGAAAGCTGAGAAAGAGAAACAAATCAAATATCTCGACTTAGCACATGAGGTTGTCGACATGTGGAATGTGGACTCGGCTGTCATCGTGCCGATTGTTGTTACGGCCAACGGCCTGATGGCCAAGAGCCTCGATCAACATCTCATGAGGCTCTCGTTAGGCGGCTGGATCAAGGGCCTGATTCAGAAGGCAGTTCTCCTCGATACGGCACGCATTGTGAGGAGGTTCCTGTCTCTGGAGCCCTAATCACCGGTAGTTTGGACCCTGGTCCCGATGCCGGTGGACCCCTATTTTTTATATTTTTAAATGTTTGTTTTGTTTTTTAGAAAATATTTAAAAATGTAAATTAATATGTAAAAAAATAAATAGAGAGATAATAATAATAATAATAAGAATAACAATTAATAATATTATTTTTTTTATTATTTTTATTTATAATTATTATTATTAATTTATAATTTTTATGTTTTGTATGTGCTTTTGTATTTTACTTTTATATTAATATTATAACAAACCTAAGAAAAAAAAAAAATAATAATAAGAATAATAATAATAAGTGTATTTAATTGCCAAAAAAAACAGACAAAAAGGTCTATGGCTCTATGGTATGGTATGGTCTATGACTCTATGGCTCAGTGTTTGCAGGAGACCCACAAACCCTGTTTATTTATTAGTTTCAATATGTTGATTTATTACCTGTAAGTGTGTGTATTTTATACTAATAACGAAATAAATAAGAAAAACTTATAAGAAATGAAACAACTTTTACGGATCTACTAAATCTTAGAAATCTCTAGAAAAAGATGTAGAAAACAATATAAAATGGAAGAAGTAAAAAAAGATTCGCTTATTCGCTCACTTTTTCGTCATCGTTCGATTCTCAAATAACGCCATTATTCTCGCTCACTTTCCTACTCGACATATAGTTTTCTAAAGTTTACGCTAACACTACACATTGTAACGAAACAACTTTTATTTATCTACTCGCGTTCATTTTACACGTTCCTTTTAAATAAAGTTTATCCCGACGTTTCGAACCCTTCGCAGGGTCCGCGGTCACAGGATCGAAACATCAGGATAAACAGTATTAGTTGTTTCATTTCAATTTCCTACTCATATCGACCTCCCCTCCACAGACTCCAAAAGTTCGCTGCCGAAGTGGCCAACGAGCGGTCGTGGCTGCAGGAGCGTCTTGCCGCCGCCACCCTGCCGCTGTCGGCCGCGCCCACGGCGCTGAAGCACCACGCCAAGCTGGTGGCCGAGCTGGCCGGCCGCCGCCCGCTGGTGGAGCGCGTGCTGGCGCAGGGGCAGGCGCTGGTGGACGAAGGACATCCGCAGGCCGATAAGGTGAGCAAAACTAACGGTACCTTTTTTGTTAAAGTGAGGGATGCGAGCGGCACTAAACCGTTGTGGAGATCCTTGGGCGAGGCCTTTTTCCAGCAGTGGACGACGTTTGGCTGAGACGATGATGATGATGAAGAGAATATAATTGGGTTGGTTTTAGTTATTCCACTGAGAAACTTTAATAACTGTTAAAACAATTTTTGATGTGTAACATGTTTCCGCTCGCATTCTATATAAATTCTATACAATTTGTGGGAGTGATTTCGTAAAATGTGACGGAAGTAGGTGTAACATTGTGACAGGAAGTCGGGGAACCGCGCGCCATTTTGTAAATTTAAAATCGATATTATGAACATGTGTCATTTGACTATCCAAAGTCGTTTTGATATGTCAAATGTCTTCTAATAAGTATTTACTGCATTTATTTTATCTATGTATTAATACGTGAAGCAAAAAACTTTGTACTCCTTTTTACGAAAATTGCGCGGACGGAGTAGTATAAAATTTCGCACACTTATAGTTTATATAGAGGAGTACAAAGTGTTAATACTTTTTTAAATTATGCATAAAAATACATTAAATCAATAAAACAAACATTACACACACTACCGTGTATTTGACACATGCATATATACTCTTTTCAAAAATTTTAAAAATGGAAGAGGATCAGCCGGAATCTGTCAATGCCAATCCAAACTCACATTCTATATTTTACAATTTTTCATTGCTTAAGATACAATCCGTGCGGAACAAAGTTACGGTCGAATGGCGACCATAGTTATAAAATTTACGGCCTCCTTGGTCGAGTGGTTTGTACACCGGTTTTCATGGTGTCGCCATCTCTGAGGTCCCGGGTTCGATCCCCGGTCGGGTCAATTTAGAAATTATTGTTTTTCTAAATTGTCTCGGGTCTGGGTGTTTTCTATGTATAATAAGTATGTATTGTATTGTATGTATTTAAATTTATATAAATGTTTATATAATTTTTAACGCAAATTTTGTTGCGAACAAATTCCAAAAACACAAATGTTGAAAAAATTAAAAAAAATCCACGAGCAGGGTTTGAACCTGCACCCTTCTGACATACCGGGTCAGGTGCTCTTCCAATTGAGCTATCGTGGTTCTAACCAGCCCGCCGAAATTATTCAACACTATTTACTTTTTACTTTGAAAGCCAAAGACGCCCATTCAATGTTAACAACTACCGTCATTAACATCCGATCATAATATTTTTACAAATCAGATCAGTTAAGAAGTAGGCAAGCTATGTTTTTTTTTTTTTTTTTATTTATATAATCAAACTGCCTAGTGTAGTTTATTATTAAGATTCCATGTAAACTTATATTTTGAAATAAATTTATTTATTATTATTATTATGATTTAAGTATTTTAAGTATCTTTATCCGTTGTCTAGTAACCATTTTCATAACGAGTTTCATAACGAAGCTTCTCTTAGGCTAGATAATTGGTGTGAGTGTAGGATAGTCACAAAATTCTATAATACCTGACCAATTTTTTTCAGAATATAATGTTAAAATTGCTTATTACTAAGGTGAGATGTCAAATGTTACTAAAGTTGTACTGTTGTAAGGCTCGCTCGTTTTTTTTGTAATAGAAATTGTATGGGAATGGTTACTATAACGTCATTATTTTGTCCCATTTCACATATATTTATATATACTATTTTACTTATTATTTATTTATTTTCAGCCTATATCGTCCCACTGCAGGGCAAAGACCTCCCTTCCCTTTTTCCAATATTCACGGTCTGTAGCTTTCTGGGACCAATTCTATGATAATAATTATAATAATCCAGTAAAGGCAGTACTCCTTGACACGGCACGTATTGTAGGAGGCTCCTCACTCTGCAGCCCTAACCACCGATAGCTTGGGTCTATCCCCGCTGCCGGTGGCAACCTAGGTTGAGATTTTTATAATATTTAAAATATGTTCATATATAAAATATTGTAAAAAAAAATTCTTAAGACACATATTTAATAAAGAGAATAATAATCCTATATCTATTTCCCTTAATTATTGTATATTTATTTATTTGATTTAGTTATTTCATAAATATGTTTTTGTATTTTTACTATTTTAATTGATATTTATTGAAATATTTGTGTGAATTTATTGATGTCATTTAATTTATTACTTTTACATTTTGGTTTTATAAGTTAATTTAATTTGACTAACAGCGGTATTCAGTCGAATTGTTACTAACACCAATGGACTGTATCTGATTTAAATAAATTGAATTGGGCTTACGTCCCTCAATTTCGCAGATCACCTCCCTCTGCTCATCCCTGGAAGAGGACTACTCCTCAGTCAGCTCGGCCGCTGAAGCGCGCGGCACCAAGCTGGAGGCAGCCGCCCGCGCGCAGCAGTTCATCAACGATGCTTTGGAGCTGGACGCCTGGCTGGCCGATAAAGCAGCAGCTTTGGCTGACCCTGATGTGGGAAGAGACAGGCATAGAGCTACGCAGCTATTGACCAGACATAAGGTAAGTTTGTGAGAAGTTAACAGGTTCTAGGCAAGGCTGCAGCTTTACGGAGCTGGACGCCTGGCTAGTTGACAACGCCGCCGTCCAAGTCCTAAATGATTGTGAGTGTAAGGCCCTTCGTCCACGCGTCGACTTGCTCACGATTCGAGTATGATACGGGAATTTTTCGTCATATATTTTCGGCAACTTTCGATCACGCGTCGACGGGACACGCTCTTGACGCGTCGGATACCAGTTCTGCGCGACTTGTTGTGCTCGTCGCATGCGACTAGAGTATCATACGAATGACGCGAAGCAATTATGGCGGAACAAAACAATATATTATTTGTGCAAGAAGTGGAGAAACATGCATGCATATCCAAAATTTTCTTTTTTTTTGTTCTATGGCCCTTTTATAAGCAATATAAAGTAATAACCCCTGTGTGGTGCCGGGGATAAAGAATTGCACCACCCCATCTCTTCCCGTGGGTGTCGTAAAAGCCGACTAAAGGACCATTTCCAGAGGATGGGCAGCAGCATCTCTCTGAGGTTACCCTCAACCTACTGCGATCGCCAACCCGCCTGCCAAGCGTGGCGATTACGGCAAATACCCATCATATCCTTGGGGGAGGCCTTTGTCCAGCAGTGGACGACTTTTGGCTGAGATGATGATGAAAGTAATAAAATTTCTTCTTCTGAATCAGACATCCTACACGGTGTGGGAAAGTCGCGAATATCTAGGTCGACGCGCGTACGAGTATTGATCGAGAACAAGTAGCATACACAAAGTAGAGTGTCAGTCGCGTATGAAACGAGTCCAAGACGAGTCGACGCGTCGACGAAGGGCCTAAGGATCAGACGTCGGCAGGGATATCAAAGAGCTTCGCAACAGCTCACCAAACACAAGTTTTGAAACATTTTTAAGATAAAAACGGATTTAAGCAAAATGGCTGATTATCATTGATGCTCTGAAGTATTAGCCCTGCTGTCTAGTTGTCAAGACAGCAGCTTTAGCTTACACTGACATAGGAAGAGACAGGCTTTGAGCCTAGCAATTGCTTATCAGGTACAAGGTAAGGAAGTCCTGTTCGGTTACAAGGTATGGCATAAGGCTGGAGGCAGCCGCTCGCGCGCAGCAGTTCATCAATGATGCTTTGGAACTGGACGCATAGCTTGCTGATAAAGCAGCCTTGGCTGACCCTGATGTGGGAAGAGACGGGCATAGAGCTTTTCAGAAGTAAATAGGTTCTAGGTTAGGTTGGAGTTGATGCCCTGGAAATGGACGCCTGGCTAGCTGGCAGTGTGAATATCCCAGTCGTTTGTGATTGTGACTGTGTCAAACATAGGCAGGAATAGGTATACAGCCACGCAGCTGCTGACTTGACATTATAATGAAGCTTTCCAGTAGTTTTTTTTATATATTAACGGGTAAGCACAGTGCCTTGATCTCGCCTGATGGTAAGTGATGATAAGGCCAATGATGGAAGCGCACTTCACCCGGTAACCTCAACTAGTGAGGCACTGGCTCTCTTATCTGTAGCTGCCGGAACACAACAATGCTACAAACATTGATGTTATGGCGACATATTTAGATAAGATGGTGGTAGCTAGCCAGGCGGACAAACAAGCCCTACCACCAACCAAACCGAGTACACAAACATGTACCCCCCGCTGGGAATCGAACCCGGGACCTCTGGGTCTAAACCGGTGGTCTTAGCCACTAGACCACAGAGGCGGTTAAAACAGAGTAAACAGACTTTATGCTAATTCATCAACGGTACCCTGAAGTTAAATGCCTTTCTAGCGGACTTGAAAGCAGCCTTAGCTGGCCCTAACATGGGCGAAGACAGGCACAACGTATGGTTGTTCTGAAGGGAAGGCAGGTTCTGGGCAAGATTGCAGTTCGTCAATAATGCGTAGGAGCTTGGCACCTAGCTGGTTTATAACAAAGCCTCCCCAGCAGACTGAAGCGGGCAAACAGGAACATACGCCCTGCTACACACTAATTTAAAGTTTATACTGACACCCCCCACCAACCAATCGGTTATAAAGTTAGAAGACAGGAACATACAGTTTTTTTTAACTCAACGTTTAGTACGCACTTGTACACGTGCACGCTCCGTCTGCGATTGCTGGAATTAAGCCATTTTCGCAAAGGCCGGTCATCGGATGGGTGACCAAAAATTTATACTCTTTCGCTCCTCCGTGCTTCGTAGGCTCGTCTTGCGGTCGGTCCCGGCTGCATTAGCAGTCGTTAACAACCACCGCACCGCACTGGGCCCGCGTGCTGGTTTACGGCCCGTACTCCCTATGTTGATTCCATCCATAGGCAATGGAGACATTAAAAGAAAAGACCTGGTGATAATTACTTTCAACATATGCTTTAATTTTGACTCACACGATTTACTTCACCACCCAACAGGCGGTAGAGCTGGAGCTGGACACGTACTCCGCCATCGTGGCGGAGATGGGGCACACGGCCGCGTCCATGGCGCACAGCGGCCAGCCCGAGGGCGAAGCCCTGCTGGAGCGCCACCAGCTGCTGGCCGAAAGCCTTCAGCGGCTGCAAAGGCTGGCGGCGCAGAGGCAGCATGCGCTCGTCGAGAGCGTCTGCAGGTAACGTAATTGGGGGTAGCTGCTGGATAAAATTGGTTGTTGTGGATATCCTTGGGAGAGGCCTTTGTCCAGCAGTGGAAGATGACTTAAACGATGATGATGTTAAAGGACAACAATCAAACAGGCGATAGCCACCCTCTGGGAAGTTGTCATCGCTGCCCATCGACATCTACAGCCTCTAGGGAGCTGCTTATCTTTTGCCGAATGTAAAAGCACTCCTGTTGACACGCTTCTCGTGATTTAACAAAGTCAAATTATAATTAAAAATCCTACTAATATTATAAACGCGAAACTTTGTAAGCATGGATGGATGTTTGTTACTCTTTCACGTAAAAACTACTGAATGGATTTGGATGAAATTCGGCATACAGATAGTTTATAACCTGGATTAACACATAGGATAGTTTTTATCCCGATATTTCCACGGGAACGGGAACCACGCGGGTGAAACCGCGAGCGGCCGCTAGTAATAAATAAGATAAGTATGCAAGAGCAGACCAGCCTCCACAGGCGGCACCCGTTCACGAGTATAACGTATGAATCAGTCATCGCTTCGCTCAACCATGTCTTAGGGAACGTTACGATCCGACCGTAACGTGATAAGAATGTGGGGGGTGAGCCCTAATTCTTTGGCGTGATGTGCGATGGTAGAAACGCGACAATGACACTATTTTTTCAAACCTATCGCAAGCACCAGTCTCTCACAAGGGATACTTACGGGTTCTATTTATTTGGTATGTGTAATTTTTTATTTTAATCTCTGTAACTTTTACCTTAATTCCTACGTCAAATACTTTCATTAAATATTCAACCTTATGGCATATACATTCAAAGTCTATTGAGGACATTCGACAGCTTGTGGTAGACCCTTGTGTGGCGTGTGTACCTTGCAAAGAAGGCATACATGTTGACGATGCCAATGTTCCAGACACGAGTACCTGGCGGAGAGCGCGGAGCTTGAGGGCTGGATCATGGAGCAGTACGCGGCTGCCTCCAGCGAGGACTACGGCCAGGATTACGAGCATCTGCAGGTACGGGCAATGACATATTAGTATTTAATTTTTTTATGTATTTTAAAAGCGGAAAGAAAAAAATGAAAAAAAAGAAAGCGCAGTGTGAGCAGGCTTCCAATAAGGTGAACCGACGATCTGGTGAAGGTCGCGGGAAGTCGCTGGATGCGAGCACCACAAAACCGGTCGTTGTGGAGATCCTTGGGGGAGGCTCACGTACAGCAGTGGACGTCTTTTGGCCGAGATGATGATAATGTTGATGTGTTTTAATATGTGCTTGGTGTTTGCTATTGAGTGATATCCTCCGCTTCCATTTTTTGAACAATGTATGTAACAATGTAAAACCATCTCTCAAACGAGAACAAAAGTGAAGTTAACAACAATAGAATCAAAACGTTGGAGCGTTGCTAGACGGGGAAAAATAAAAATATCGTCGCAAAATTTTACGAAACGTAACTTTTTAATAAAAAAAAGACGGAATACCAATAATAGAATAGAATATAGTCTTGGAAACCTGTTACGTAATTGATTTTTTTAAAAGAGAAACGAAAAGGCCCTATATGAGCATTGATTTATTTAAATAATGAAAAACCGTTAACAAAATCTACTAAGAACTAAAAGCACTAGAGAGCACGTCCGTTCCGTCCGAGCGCCTGAAGAAAAGTGGCAAGCGTTCGATGCGATACTAAACGCCTCCCGCCGAGGCGTCTCCGTCACTTGACATTGGTTGCACAGTGGGGGAATCTTGTAAGAATAGTTTCTCACTTTATACCATTAAAAATACTTAACGATTGAAGGAAAGGAAATTAACGAAAAAGGTCTTGTCATTTTTAAAACATTCCCATTAAAAGTAGAAATGGCGATTTGTCTGGTGCCTCTGATTGGCTCGACGGCGTAGCCGACTTCAGTGACAATCTGGCTTCCGCTCTATGAAAGGTTATCGTCAGCTACTAATAGGTGAGATAAAAAACAAAGCACATGTGTAAAAGCACCTCAGAATAATAACTAAAGCTATAGAAACCGGACTAAAATAGCAACACTCATTCATCAGTTCGTACTATTTTAACTAATGAACCTAAGTGATGTATTGGAAAGAGATCGATTATCCCTTTTCTTTCGTTATTTCGAAGGTGTCACCAGATTTGTGAAACGAACTGTCAGCTTTTAAATCAATGTACTTCTGATTTTGGCCGGGCAAAAGGACTCGAGATTTTATTTTTCTGATGACCGAATGACATAACAATACAAAAAATAAAAACTAAGTGTCAACCATTTGTCGCACTCCAACCTCCTTTTCTAGCCATAAGATAGAACGGAACTAAACATAGTTGCATGATTTTTATTTTTACTTTCCTACTAGAGCTTTAGTTATTGTTCTGAGAAAAGCACAGACGCTTAATGAGACAGAGAGACAGACTGTCACCGTCCGCCGTCACTACAGCGCACTCGCGACTGTTGCTAAACGGTGCCAACCGACATTTCGAAGCGTGTTGTTTCGGCCGTTTTATATGAAGAAGAAGAAGAAAAAAAAGAAGAATAAACATTTATTTAACACAGACAAGAGACAATAGAAAATAGAGCAAGCTAAAAAAAAAAAAAAAAAACATTTAAGTGTTGCTGCTGCGTTAAAATTGGTGGCCAATTCAGCACATGTCAGGTTTATGAAACCTGACGCTGGTTTTTTCGATTGGCACCTTTATGTTCTTGACAGGTGGATACCATAATGAAGTCGGTTAAAAAGGAGAATAGATAATGTATGTAATACTTCCTTATTCTGTGGTGAAAGTCACACTAATACCTGTAAAGAGTTGACCAAAAGCCCTTCCCCCCAGATCCTGCGGTCCAAGTTCGAGGAGCTGCGGCTGCGCGTGGAGAGCGGCGCGGAGCGGTTCAGCCAGTGCGAGGAGCTGGCCAAGAAGCTGCTGGCCACCGACAGCCCCTACATCGCCGACATCGAGAAGCGGCAGGAGGCGCTCGGGTAACAATTATACTTTCATTTTATCAGTAGTCGCCCATTTTTTTAGATTTTAAGTATTTTCTGATTGCCTCAGACGGCACTTACAGCTTCACCGGGCTTCTTTGGGGGAGAAACTTAAAGGATTCCACAAGCTGCGTGAAACGAATCACTTTTAGAGGTTTCCTAGAGGGACCGGCATCACGGACTAGTGCGTGTCCCCGTGCCCTACTAGATTCTCCGAAGGGTTCGGATCGGATCGGGGAGCGGAACAACCCGAGGGCGCCTCCAAAGGCTCGGACCTCGGCTCGGGTTGGCCGGGCCGTGGTGGAGGAGAGAAGCGCCCAGGTACATGTCTGTACCTGGTATAGAGCGCGTGTGAACCGGTTCGTCGTACCCTTGTTCTGCGAGTACGGTGTCTTGGGCCTAAACTAGTGTGCATGTTTAGTGTATTCTATAAATGTGTGGTGGCATTAGAGGATCGGGCGGGCTTTCACACTCCTCTCTGCGTGCAATGTGCTTATTTTTTTCTATATTAATGTAAAAGTCATCATCATTATCATCAGCTCATTTTATGTCCCCACTGCTGGGGCACGAGCCTTCCCTATGGATGGATAGGGAGAATGGGCCGTAAACCAGCACGCGGGCTCAGTGCGGATTGGTGGTTTTTAACGACTGCTAATGCAGCCGGGACCGATGGCTTAACATGCCATCCGAAGCACCGATAAATTTTTGGTCACCCATCCGATGACCGGCCTTTGCGAAAGCTCAACCTCAGCACTCGCAGACCGTGCACTTTAGCCCAGTGGCTAACATCGAAGTCCTCGGTTACAGTAGCAACTAACATTTGTGATTCCTCTCGCAGCGAGTCTTGGCAACGGCTGGTAGAACAGATCCAGTCTCGCGGCGCCCGCTTACACGCCGCCGGTGAGATCCACCGCTTCCACCGCGACGTGGCCGAGTTGCTGGCGCGAGCTCACGATAAGAGGGAACAGCTGGCGCGTCTACCACCCGCGCATAGAGCTACGGCACGAGACAGTGCCGAGGGGGAGTTGCTAGCTATTGACGCTCAAATGCAGGTTGGTTTTTTTTTTATAATTTTTCCTTTTTGTTTTTTTTTACTTTTTTGGAAATTAAAAAAAAAATTTTTTCATTATATTTTTTACTTTTTTCTTAAAATCTTAGCAAATGATTCCGTTTTAAATGATGTTGAATAGAAGCAGACTGCAGATGCGATAATAGCTAGTTGAGCAAGATAGTGCTTAACAAGTTTTTGGTTCATGACAGCCCGGTTATTTGACCACCATTACGGCCTAGTAGAGCAGCTGTTGAGACCTAGAAGTCCCAGGTCTGAGTTCACTTAAAGACATACCGGGACTATTACTCGCAGGTCCTGATGAGATCTAGATGCAGATGGGTTTCAGGTTTGCGGGTATTAAGCCTTTAGCTGCTTATTTATTAACAAAAAGCTTAAAAAAGATTAAATAACCAAAAACTCTAAAATTTCAAACTTTTTATAGCAAATGGCAATATAGATGCCATGCCACCATGATGTGAACATTTATTGCATTGCATTGCATTATAGCTACTTCACAAAACATGGCTTTATCGCTGGAATCGATATCTTTCGTTACTACATAATACTCGTATCTTTTTAACTTTGGTTTGTGGTGACAATATGAAATCCACCATATTTTTAACTTTGTTATTGAAATATGTTTCAAATCCAATTAAAATTTAATACACTATACCAGTCAACAGCACCGTAACAACAACTTCTAATTATTAGGAATCATAAATGTTAATATAAAATCTTTAATTAGGAATGCAAAATATTCGTACTTAAATCAGAAAAAAAGGTAAGTAAAATCTATTATTTGAAATACGAGACATAAAATGTATTTGTTTTGTTTATATAATTTTTAACGCAAATTTTGTTGCGAACAAATTACAAAAACACAAATGTTGAAAAAATTTACACGGGCTGGATTTGAATCTGCACCCTTCTGACATACCGGGTCAGGTGCTCTCCCAACTGAGGTGACTGACTATCGTGGTTCTAACCAGCCCGCCAAAATTATTCAACACTTTTTACTTTTTTACTTTGTAAGCCAAAGGCGCCCATTCAAATATTATGATCGGATGTTAATGACGGTGTAGTTGTTGACATTGAATATTTGTGTTTTTTTATACGAGACATAATTGGCCACAAAAGTATTTGTGGTCATATGTCTCGTTCTGTTTTTGGGGCGCTCATCGTGAATCTCGTATAAATCGAAGATCTAAAACTAATTCACTCAATTATTTTCAGGTCCTCCAAGAGGAAGGCGCTCGCTTGATGAAGCTATACCCTGGCAGCAACGTGCAGCAACTGGAACTGCAGCTCTCCGCGTTAGAAGACGCCTGGGAACAGCTGAAGGTGGCTGCGGCGGAAAGGAAGCTACGACTGCTGCAACGAGCTGACCTGCACCGGTTCCTCACGCAGGTATGGATACCACTACTGCCTTCACCAAGCTGCTACAGGTGTTAGACCTGCATTGGTTCCTTACGCAGTTTATGATGCTGCATCTGGTAGATCAGCGTTGGTTCCTAAAGCAGGTATGAAGACATAAGCTACCATAGTCGATCTGTTGTAGTTAGTAGATTTGCACCGGTTCCTCACACAGGTATGAAGACTAAAGTCATCAGTATCACTATTACAGCCTCCAGCAGGAAGATGAAGCAACTGCAGCTGGTAGATGTATAGCAATCTAGATGCGGTGTATGCTGCTGCAGCTGGTAGACCTGCATCAGTTCCTCACCCAGGTATTGGTACCAAGTAACTTGTAGCAGCTGGAACTGCAGCTGTCTGCTTTGGAAGACGCTGTTTTCAGCTGGACGAGGTTGCTGCAACTGTAAGACCTGCATTGGTTCCTCATGACGGTGTAAGATGTGTAGTCCCGCTGGTATTGTTATTATGACTGCCTCTAACAGCAAACATTTGAAATCAATCGTACTGTTATCACAGTACGGTAAATCTCAAATCCTTAAGTTCTTCGGACACATCACTCGTAACGAAGACTCCATGGAACGGCTGATGGTGCAAGGGAAAGTTAAGGGCAAGAGACCTCGCGGGCGCTCTCCGACACAGTGGACAGACCTCATTAAATCTGTGATGAATTCAAACATTCACGTTTGCTCTCACTCTGCCAAGCATCGGGACACATGGCGACGGATCGCGAGGGAAGCGGTGAACGGGGAAGTGACCAAGACGTGACTACGACCACTCTGTCAAGAGTGAACCGACTGGGAAGAAGATATCCCAAATAAAAAATCAGTATATTTTGAGTCACAACAGTAATGTGGTAAATTAAATAAAATTGGTAGTGCGTTATGCATTTTAATTAGGTACTGTTAGTTATAATCCTTAGCAAATAACGCCACTATCTTTCCCAGGTCCGCGACCTCACCTCGTGGTGTACCAGCGTCTGCTCCTCCCTATCGAGCGCGGACGCGGGAGTCCGCGACGCAGCCTCCGCTCAAGCTGCGCGAAACACGCACGACGCATTGCGGCACGAGATAGACGCACGAGACGATTCAGTGAGGCAGGCGCTGGAGCACGGCCAGAGGTTGATCAAGGAGAACCACCCGGCGGCGCAGGTGAGGGCATTCAATACGTACACTTATTTTCTTAGCCTCTTGTGACTCTTCCTTTTCTTCTGCTTTTACTTCCTCATTTTACTCCGTCTTTCTTTCTTCTTTTCTTCTTTTTCATCTACAATTTCATATTTTCTACTTCTTTTATTTCTTTTCATCTTTCACATTTTCCTTTTTTTCTTCTTTTGCCTTTTCCTCTTCTAAATCTTAAGTTTTTTCTTTTCATCTTTCACATCTTTATTTTCTTCTTTCTCTCTCTCTTCCTTTTCCTCTTCCGAATCTTTATTTTCTTCTTCTTATCTTTCCTCCTTGTTTTTATTTCATGCCTTTTTCTTCTTTCCTCTTTTTAGTTATTATTGTCTTCTTTCTTTTTATCTTTAACATTTTAATTTTCTTCTTCTCATCTTCCATATCTTCCTTTTTTCTTCCTTCTTTTCCTCTTTCATAACTCAATTTTCTTCTCTCTTTCTCTCTTCTTTTTCCTCCTCCGAATCTTTTGTTCTACCTTCTTGTTCCCATCATCCTTTTCCTCTTCTACATCTCCAATTTCTTGTTGTTGGTTCGATGTTACACTGCAGTTACAGTTTGTACAGTACAGTCGGTACACCCCCCAGGAGGTGGAGGAGCGGTGTGGGCAGCTGGGCGTGGCGCGCGCACGCGTGGGCGGCGCGTGGGCGGCGCGGCAGGTGGCGCTGGACCAGCTCAGCGACCTGCACTGCTTCCTGCGCGACGTGGGCCAGCTGCACGACCTCAGCGCCGCGCAGGAACACGCGCTCGGTGCGTACGGTCCCCCCACACACACACACACACAAAATAGTATATGTATCCCTATGTTTATCTTTTTTTTATTTACTTATTAAGAGACGAACTAGACTGGCTAAATCACCGAGAGCCATCAAACAAGAAATTTATATAATACAAAGAAAAAAAATGCCTTAAATGTAAACCTATAGGCCCCTGAGTTATACTGAGAAACGGCATAAACATACAGAACCAAAATAAAAATAGTACCGAGACAGAAACCAATAAGCCATTATGAGGCTATATGCTAATAATAAGATTATGTTATTTAAGAAAGCTGTTGTTTCCTGAATAAAGAATTTCAAACTAATTTACACGTGTCAACGACATCATCAATTTTGACGTTTATTTGGAAACGTTTATGCAAAATGACAAGCGTACAAATACCTTTGAAAGATATCGTGATAGAAGTTGAAATTAAACAATACCCCCGTATTCATAAAAACTATATGAGCATTATTTAGTTAATCATTGTTTTGTCTCTTTTCCTCAAATTCAAAATGACCTTTGTGTGACGTTGACAAAACAATATTTAACTAAATAATGCTCAAATAGTTTTTGTGACCAGGAGACTTACCCCCCAAGTCTCCTGGTCAAGCACTAGTGCGTGATGCCGTTCCCTCTAGAAAACCTCAGACAGTGTATCGATTACACGGCTTGAGGAACCCTTTAAGTTTCTCGCCGCCTCCAACAAAGTCCAGTGATGCTGAAACTGATTCGGATCAGATCGAGGGTGAAAGTCGCTTCTACCTCCGTCGGCTTTATCATCACTTATATATGGGGTTATGTTGTTTAATTACCGAGTTCCTATGGCCATCTTCCAGCTCCATTATAAGACCCTGGTTACCATCTAGCACCAAAGTACTCGTAAAGACGGATCAAACGAGTCCAAACTCGATGGGGTTGCGTCGTTATGGATAGATGGCTCTACTGCCTCTAAAAAGCAGTCAAAATCAAAAGCAGTGAAAAAAAATCAGTACTTACGCCAGCCTTCCCGGTAGCATATTGTTCATTGCAGCCACACGGATTGCAAAAGACCTAGGTTCGATTCCTGACTGGGTCGAGTGGCCATTTAATTTTTTCACTATAATTTATAAATATTTAATTCAGGTTAAGTGCAGCAATCAGTACTTAAAAATAAAATATAAAAATAACATAAAACTTTTCCTTTTTTAATATTTTTTTGGGCAGAATCTTTAATGTAAATCCCTTCCCCCCACAGCCGTGGAGATCTCCCCTGATTGCAGCGTGGAGGAGGTAGACAACCAGCTCAAGAAGCACGAGGCTTTTGAGAAGCTGCTGGCTACGCAGGTCTGTGCACACACAAGCATACATTAAATATATAAACAAAATTGTTTTATTTATTTTACAACTATAAACTGGGCATTTTATGTTATTGCAACTGGCAACATTTAACTTAAAAAAAAATATCACAAGTTACTATCAACTAAGTTTTTTCAACTTACTTGGTAGTTTTTGCAAATTAAGTTGATAGTTTCTGCAAGTAAGTTGATAGTTTCTGCAACTATATTTATAGTTTCTGTAACTAAGTTGATAGTTTCTGCAGCTAAGTTGATAACATCAGCGACTAAGTTGATAGTTTCTGCAACTATATTGATAGTTTCTGTAACTAAGTTGATAGTTTCTGCAGCTAAGTTGATAGCATCAGCGACTAAGCTGATAGTTTCTGCAGCTAAGTTGATAGCATCTGCGACTAAGTTGATAGTTTCTGCAACTTAAATTTCCGTTGTCACATTAAAGTTTAATACCTCGAAAAAAATTTACAATATTTACCGAATTCTAATTAGTTTCCAACAAAACTTGTGTCAAATTTATACAATAATATCATGTGTCTCATATTTCGACCTCTGTTACTAGTAGAAAGTTGTTAACTTACCGATTCTGAGTCGCTACAGAAAATTTGGCTACTATTTTAAAAATAACTCTGTATAAACCGTATTGTTACTTCGATATGTATATTTTGAGACGCTCCAAAGCTTTTGTGTAATAAGTTTACTTGGATAAATATTTATTTCATTTATTATGACGTCATTGTAAAGTCTCCTTGTCGTATACAGGACGAGAAGCTGTCGACCCTGAACACGCACGGAGACAAGCTGCTGGAGCAGAGCCACGTCGAGAGCGAGCGCATCGCCAAGGAGCTGCAGACGATCAACGAGCGTCGTAGGAAGGTAATAGAGCGCATTTTGGTTTGGCAGCATAGATCATCTTTTAATCTTTGAAATTGTATCATAAAGCTATAATTTAACAGATTTTTTGGCACTATTAAATATTGAAACTGTGTAATTGTATTTAAGCAATAAACGTTAGACATATATTGGACACAACAAGGTGGACCGACCGGTGGATGCGAGCAGCACAAAACTGGTCGTTGTGGAGATCCTTGAGGGAGGCACACGTCCAGCAGTGGACGTCTTTTGGCTGAGATGATGATGACGATGATGTTAATTTATTATTAATTTGTGTTAATGACATTGAGTATTAACCTTTCGTCTGCTTGCTCTCAGATCCGTCCTACAAACATTTAAAATTGTAGTGTGTCTGTATTCACATTTGACAGGTTAAAAGCAGTGTGTTCCCTTCCCCAGTTACACGAGGCTTGCGCTCGCAAGCGCGGCGTGTTGGTGCGCGCGCGCGCACGCGCACAGTTCGCGCGCGACGCGGGCGAGGCTCGCGCGTGGGCGGCGGAGAAGCTGGCCAAGCTGCAAGCCGACCAACACCAAGGTATACCTGTTACTGCTTATTTAACAACAGCTGCTGTTCAGGTATCACCACACTAACCGGCTCGCCCGGCGAAATACCACCCTCTCACAGAATATCGGCGAGAAACAACGGCACTCGTTGCTGTTGTGTTTCGTCCGGTGAGTGAAAATACCGGAGGCCCATCTCTCACCCCTCCCCCCTCTCAATTCCTACTCCCTCCTCAAGATCCAACTCCTTCCACAAGGTCGGCAACGCATCTGCGATAACTTTGGTTTTGCGGGTGTCCATGGGCGGCGGTGATTGCTTTCCATCAGGTGACCCGCCTGCTCGTTTGCCTCCTTTTAACACAAAAAAAAAATGAATGGAATCACGCGTTATTTTGCGGAAATCCATAGTACAAAAAATAATAACTAACTTTATTTCTCCTAAAAAAAAATGAAAAAGAAAAAATTTAAAGAAAAAAGGAGAAGTAATTAGCGACAAACTCAACACTTTTGGGGGGTACATCATTTCTCACTTCCCATTTCTAATATCATTCATCATCATTTAAGGAAATATTGTTTATTTATGTATTACTTGTACGAAAAATTACTTTGACACTGGCTAAATGTGCTAATCGCACGAAGCCATCAACTAAAAGAAAAAAAAAACTAAACACTTTTATGAATTGACTTATGCTTTATTTAACATATAATTTGTGACAATTTGTTACATGATGAATGATGGTACATTTCGGCGAGTTGGACAGATCCACGAAAATTTTATAGAGTTTCATTTCAATGTGTCCACGTAAACTTTAGAAAACAATAAAGTTAACTCATACTTGTCGCGGTTACAATTATTATTGACCAACTATTTACTATTTATTTGTTTTATTTATTTTTATTGTTTACTTTAATAAATACTGTTTCATTTAAAAAAATATTTATTGATTTTTCATTTTGAACTTTCATGACTGATGTGTCTCAACAACAGCAGCTTGTCTTCTAATACTGGCTAACTAACCTAGTTAGCCAGTATTAGAAGACTAGTTACACTATATTTACACTATGCGAACCAAAGAAGTCTTATTCTATAAGGCTTCTTTGGCTTTCCTTGTTTTACCTTCTCTTTTTTAATTGTGTGCCCGGCAGGGTCCATAATTTGGTCTTATATTTTGTTACCATCGCTATGTACAGACGCCTGCACATCAACCTATCCAAAACTGTCAAATTTCTTCAATACATTTTCAACCTTATGTTTTAGGCATAAAGTTCAAAGTCTATTGAGGAAATTTGACAGTTTGTGGTAGGTTGATGTGCAGGCGTGTGTACATTATGGTTTTGAATCAATATATTGAGTATTGAGTATATTAACAATTTTATTAAACCCCGCTAATGATTTCATTTTTGGTTGGATTTCAATTAATTTCCAAAAAATATGCGAAAACTTAATAGAAACACCCATTTACAGGCGAAGTCACCAACCTAGAAGATAAGATTAAGAAGCTGCAGAAGCACCAGGCGTTCACCGCCGAGCTGGCCGCCAACAAGGCGCGCCTGGCCGAGGTCCAACAGCTGGCGCAGCTGCTGCGGCCTGATGCTGAGGTGGATAAGCAGCTGAAAGCACTACAAGACGACTGGCTGCTGCTGGAACAAGCCACGGAGCAGAGAGGTGAGTTGTGTGTAGACTGAGTCCAACAGCTGGAGCAGATGATGGAACTGATGCTGAGGTGGATAAACAGCTGCAGGACGACTGGCTGCTGCTGGAACAGGCCACGGAGCAGAGAGGTTAGTTGTGTGTAGACTTAGTCCAACAGCTGGCGCAGCTGTTAAGGCCTGATGCTGAGCTGGAAGCGTTGCAGGACGACTGTCTTCTGCTGGAGCAAGCCACGGGGCTGAGACGTGGGTTGTGTGTAGACTGAGATCTAACAATTGGCGCAGCTGATGCAACTGGTGCTGAGGTAAATAAACAGCTCAAAGAGTTGCAGGACGACAGGCTACTGCTGGAGCAGGCCACGGAGCAGAGAAGTGGGGTGAGTGTAGAATGAGGGCCAACAGCTGGCGCAGCTGATGGAACTGATACTGAGCAGCTACTCGTCCTGCATCTGTTTATCCACAGATGCAGGACGCCTAGCTGCTGCTAGAGCAGGCCATGGAGCAGAGAGGGTTTCAGATTTGGACTCATGGTATGAACGAGCTCTTTCTAGGCAAGTATGCTACATCCAAGGCCGCACCATCGCTCACTGAGCTGACTGAGGTCACTGTCAAATACTTGCCTATATCAAATACATGTCAATTACATACCTAAAAAAAGAGTTCTGTCAAGAAGCTACTTAAATTGGTCATTATGGCAATGTTTATTATAGTTTTTAGGAAATAATAATACCTACTTTGATAACTATTGAAAATACCTCTGAGCTTGAGCTTTGATTAAACTATTGACTGATATTTTTTTTTATAAATTGGATCTACCTTTATACCCATCGTTGCGACCGTTTGTCCCCATTATAAAACTGAGCGATAGTTTATATAATAATAATAAATATTGTAAAAATCTAGTTTTAAGGAAAAAAATGAATAAAGAGTATAATAATAAAAAGTTTATTTAACAACATTAACATACAATGACATAAAGTGTTTTCAAATTACAATTGACTGATACAATTGATTGATATATTACTCAATCAATAATAATAATAATAATAAGTGTAAAATACGAATATCTTTTTGTCCAGGCCGAGGTTTGGAAGAAGCTCAGGACATTCTGGAGTTCAACCAACACCTGGACAAGATCGAAGCCTGGATCAGGGACAAGGAGATGATGGTATGTGTATCTGTTAAAACAAGTTCTGCTAAAGTACGTTAAACCAACGCATCGTAAATATTTTTGTAAATTTTTATTTCATCATCTCAGCCAAAGACGTCCACTGCTGGACAAAGGCCTCCCCCAAGGATATGAGGGGTATTTGCCGTAATCGCCACAATTTAATTTATTTATTTTATTTTATTTTATTAGGAAACTCAACAGCCTTATTGTAACAATCATGCTTATTAAACTTATAACACTAAGCTAATAACAGAGTTTTACAACATGGTAAACAATATTCACGACGCGGAGTAACAGAAAGTAATTTGATATAATGAATTTACATAGTTTGCAAAAAAAAAAGTTTTTTTTTATTTTTTTTTTATTTTAAAAGGAGGCTAACGAGCAGGCGGGTCACCTGATGGAAAGTAATCACCGCCGCCCATAGACACCCGCAAAACCAAAGTTATCGCAGATGCGTTGCCAACCTTGGAAAGGAGTTGGATCTTGAGGAGGGAGTAGGAATTGGGAGGGGGGAGGGGTGAGAGATGGGCCTCCGGTACTTTCACTCACCGGACGAAACACAACAGCAACGCCGTTGTTTCACGCCGATATTCTGTGAAAGGGTGGTGTTACGCCGGGCGAGCCGGCCCATTTCGTGCTGCAACGCAACGTGGCTCTACCACTCAGACAGTGTTACTCATTTAGCACCACCCAGGGGTCACGTGTAGGGTCTCAAGGGTAAACCTACGGACGCGAGTAACTTTAACCCCCAATAAAAAAAATTTTGGGTTTTAAATATTTGGTTTGGATGGGCAGTACCTATGATAAAAAATCATTGAATTGATAAATAAAAATATTAGTAATATGATAGTAAATTATATAGATTATGTACAACCCAATGAGATCAATGATATTTAAAGGTAGAATTATCTTTTAAGGTCACAAATAACCAAAAAAAATTGAATAAACACATACTTATAAACATCTTTTATTTTACTTACTAATTTGTCAGCTGGTGTAAAACTTTCACAGTAAAAGGCATCGCGCAATTAAAACCATAAACAAATAAAATAAGCATTGACGTTTAAAAGCACTTGTGTTTTTTAAATCTAAAAACTAAAGACGGTAGCGTGAACTGTCAAGGACATGCGTGCTGTCTCTTTCTTCAAGAGACTAGAAGCTACAACCTTTTAGCCTTTTCTCAATTTAGACAATAACGCATTGCTACTTTCTCTTTCTACTCACATCGTCTACACAATTTTACAGGGTAAAAAAATGTATCTTATCTTATCTTCGCAGGTGCAAGCGCACGAGCTGGGTCGCGACTACGAACACTGCAGCGCGTTGCTGCGGAAACTCGATGACCTCGACAGCGACATGAAGGTGGACGACAAGCATGTCCGCAGCATCTGCGCGCTCGCCGACAAGCTGCTGCAGCAGGTACTGTAGCTTAGCGTACAGCATAGCTCAATATGCAGGTGCAGCAGGGAGGCAGCCTATTTTCATTGTACTATAGTTAAGTATATAGCAGCTGGACGTATAGCTCAGTGTATAGCATAGCTCTATATGCAGGTGCAGCAGTGAGGCAGCATAGTTTCATTGTACTTTAGTTTAGTATATAGCGGCTGGACATAAAGCTTAGCGTATAGCTGCAGCTGGACTATATAGGTTAGCGTATAGCTGCAGCTGGAAGTATAGCTTAGCGTATAGCTGCAGCTGGAGTTATAGCTTAGCGTATAGCTGCAGCTGTAAGTATAGTTTAGCGTATAGCTGCAGCTGTAAATATAGTTTAACGTATAGCTGCAGCTGGACTATAGCTTAGCGTATAGCTGCAGCTGGAGTTATAGCTTAGCGTATAGCTGCAGCTGGAAGTATAGCTAAGCGTATAGCATAGCTCAATACGCAGGTGCCGCAGGGAGGCAGTATAGCTTCATGTAAGGCTGCAGCAAGAAGGCAGCATTAATATAAAGTTATATTTAGCGTAGCTTACTTACTTAGGTGGATGGGAAGTTACTGCTACAGGAAACCAGCAAATTTCATCAAACAGCTGCAGCAGGCTAGCAGTATAGCTCGACATACAGCTACACTTCACTTCACTGCAACAGCTCATTTTATGTCCCCTTTGCTGGGGCACGAGCCTTCCCTATGGATGGATAGGCAGAACGGGCCGTAAACCACCACGCGGACCCAGTGCGGTGCGGTGGTTGTTAACCTTTTAATGGGCAGAGCATGTTGAAATTTTTCATTGGTTTTCGACCTTATGTTAAGGTAATAAAGTTAAAATTGTGTTGTCCAATATATGGACAGAGCCTTATAAAGGGTCAACGACTGTTAATGCAGCCGAGACCAACGGCAAGACTGGAGGTGACTCCTCGCCTCTCCTACTTGCCGTGCCCTACAGGGTCCATAAATGTATGGAGTGCAATAAAGATATGAATATGAATAAGACGTGCCTTCCGAAGCACATAGGAGCTCGAGATGAGATGAGGGTTAAGCAACTTATGATCGGCCATCGTATGGTTGACCAAAAATTTATCATAAAGCTGCTGCTGATGACGAACTATTTACTTTTTATTCTTAAACCACCCGTATTCGCCCAGGGTCCCAGCCAGCAGGCCACCGTGGTAGCCGCCCGCCGCGACGGGTTCCTGGCCAAGTGGCGAGCTCTAAGCGGTGCGCTGCAACAGTACCGGGACAACCTCAGCGCCGCGCTAGAGATACACTCGTTTAACAGGTACGCTTGTCGTTACAGATTGTTATATTTACTTTTTTTTCTTTTAGTTGATGGCTCCGTGCGATTAGTACATTTAGCCAGTGTCAAAGTAATTTTTCTTACAAGTAATACATAAACAAACAATATTTCCTTCCTGTATAATGATGATGAATGATAATAGAAATAAGAAGTGAGAAATGATATACCCCCCAAACCCTTAAGTACCTCAGTAAAGATGTGGGGCTTCACTAAGTCCTCACGCGGACTTATTGAGAGAATTGGAAAAGTGACGTTGCACTTGTTTTGTTTCATTTGCCAACACTCATGTACGCTCACGAACACTCAACAGTTAATAATCCACCATTATTTCACATTAATATTCGACATAACACAAATTTTAGAAAATAAAACAAAACCGCAGACATGACTCTTCATTTTCCCGCTAAGAAGTCTCTGCTTATACATTTAAATTTCGAATAACAAAATCTGAAAACACTTTGCAAGTAATAACAACTTCAGCTCACTGTGAACCTTACATCTTAAACATAAAGATTAAATAAGGTTGTAAAATATTTGTACTTAATATTGACTGTCATCGCCACAAACGTCATACCGTTTTTCAAGCGTTCATCGGCTATGTAAAGAAGAGTTACGAGTGGACGACCTCCTTGGTGGAGTGGTTTGTACACCGGTTTTCATGGTGTCGCCATTTCTGAGGTCCCGGGTTCGATCCCCGGTCGGGTCAATTTAGAAATTATTGTTTTTCTAAATTGTCTTGGGTCTGGGTGTTATCTATGTATAATAAGTATTTTAAGTAGGATTCTGAAATTACCTCCGACAAACGCTTCTTTGCCGAATCGAATGTGCCGTCGACAGAATGTTTCGTTTATGAGTTGTTCAACGACAGAACCTTTCAACTACGAATGATTCATGAGCGAATCGACGACAGAACCTTTCCACTACGAACGTTTGCCGACAGAACGGCTGATTGAACGTTTAACTGTTGCTCCTCCCCCTTTTTACCAATTATATTCTAAAAGTACATGCAATACTTAGTGGAACACTGCCCGTCACACATTAAATATTTTCTTTGTTACATTACTTTCGCAATAATAATATTATTAATTTGAATTTATAATAATTTAATTATGTTTCACGTATTTTTGCATGCCTATTGGTAAAATATGGCTGAATTAATTTAATTTTAATGTACCACCAATCATGTACCCATATTAGCAAATAAAAATATCTTTATCTTTATCTTTAAAAACTGAGATAAAATTAAGAAAAAAAAAAGGAAGAAAATTCATTTTCTCATTCATTCATTACATTTATGATTATACACCTGTTCTGTGTGATGATATATCTCAAGAAAGATTTCGGTTTTAGCTAATAATTTAACACAACATTTATTGATTCTGAATATGCAAATATTTTTTATATAACGAATCGTTCTGTCTGCGAAACGTTTGTAGTGGAAAGGTTATGTCGTTGAACAACTCATAAACGAAACATTCTGTCCACGGCACATTCGGCAGAGAAACGTTTGTCGGAAGTAAGTTTCAGAATCGCTGTCTAGTAACCATTTAACGAGTTTCATAACGAAGCTTCTCTTGGACTAGATAATTGGTGTGAGTGTAGGAAAGTTTATTATTATTATTATTGTTTGCGTGTCAATGTGTCAATGTACTATATCGTTATATTTATGATGCCTTTCCCCCACAGAGACGTAGAAGACACGGAAGAGCGCATCGCGAAGAAGGCGGGCCTGTTCCTGCGCTTGGAGCGCGGGCGCTCGCTGGGGGCCGCCGCCGAGCTGCGGCGTCGCCACGCCGCGCGCGCCGCCGAGGCCAGCGCCGTCGGCGGCAAGATCCAGGCGCTCGAGGCCGACGGGGGGGCGCTAAAGGAACAGTCAGTTACCCTAAATGTTTATATCATTTTTAACGCTAATCTTGTTGCGAACAAATTACTAAAACACAAATGTTGTAAAAATTTCCACGATACCGGGTCAGGTGTTCTCTCAATTGAGCTATCGTGGTTCTAACCAGCCCGCCGAAATTATTCAACACTATTCACTTTTTACTTTGAAAGCCAAAGGCGCCCATTCAATGTCAACAACTACCGTCATTAATTGCTTCTTAATTGATCTTTAGTATTTGTAAAAATATTATGATCGGATGTTAATGACGATAGTTGTTGACATTGAATGGGCGCCTTTGGCTTTCAAAGTAAAAAGTGAATAGTGTTGAATAATTTCGGCGGGCTGGTTAGAACCACGATAGCTCAATTGAGAGAACACCTGACCCGGTATGTCAGAAGGGTGCAGGTTCAAATCCTGCTGATCGTGGAAATTTTTTCAACATTTGTGTTTTTGCAGTTAGTTACCTTTTTTGATGTGTACCATCTTTCCTTTCGCTTTCTTGCAATTTGTGGGAGTGATTTTGTGAAATGGGACGGAAGTGTGTAACAGGAAGTCGGGGAAGACGACTTCCTGTTACGTTCGACGTTGACGTAGACTTCTTCAAATGTACGCTGCGGAAAATAAAATGTTATCGTGACAAAAATATACAACAAAGCGCCTTAAAAAGTCTTTGTCTATGTCTTTGTCGCCCGAATTAATCGTTATTTTTTTAGTTTTGACCAGTTGTGCCTCTTGTACAAGACACAAGTACGGTCTTGCGTGGAGTATTGCTCGCACATCTGGGACGGTTCCGCTAAGTACCTTCTCGATGCCTTGGACAGATTGCAGCGTCGCGCTGAACGCATTATCGGCAATGCAGAAGTGGTAAATACTCTCGAATCTCTGCAATTGCGTAGAGATGTTGCGTCACTCAGCGTGTTTTACCGCTTATACCATGGCGAGTGCTCTGAAGAGCTCTTTGAGTTTGACCTTATTCCACCTTCTCCCTTTCTTCATAGGAGTACACGTGCTGCTCTCGGAGTCACCGCTTCACTGTCTCAAATATCCCATTGCCCACAAAGAAATTTGGTGACTCGTTTCTTTGTCGCACCTCCAAAAGATGGAATAGTCTACCAGCACACGTTTTCCCTCCTTCCTGAAGAGAAGAGAAGAGAGGCGTGAAGAATCACCTTGTGCGCCGGCAGAGTGAGGTTAACTGATGCTACGTTTGTTTCCACGCTGCACCAGTGATCTTCGCATCTGGACTCCATTTCCACTTAACATCAGGTGGGATGGAGTCATTTGCCGACCTTTCTCCCCCCCCAGGCACCCGGAGCGCGCCGCCGAGATCTCTGCCAGCCTGGCGAGCCTGCGCGCGGGCTGGGCGCGGCTGCAGCAGCTGGCCGCCGCCAGGACCGCCGCGTTGGACGAAGCCGTCAGCGAGCACCAGTTCGACGAGAACCTCAAGGTACCCACATACAGCCTGTGGAACAGGGGCGCGACCTGGGGAATGCTGGCCTGCTGATCCTGTGTGCGGGCTGGGTGCAACTGAAGCGAAACACTATTAAAATAACCTCAAGATGCCATATATATATACATATACAGGGTGGAATTTCGTAATGCCACCTGAAGGGAAAGTACTCTTAATACTGTAATTCGAAAATTATACTTAAAGAAAACATTCCTTTATTTTTGAAAAGAAAGAAAACTGCATTTATAGATGTACTAAAATTCGCTTGCCACACCCGGGAATCGATCCGACAAATATCTGTAAAAATTACACCCTGTACTTTTATTACATCGATCGTTAGGGTCAATTATAAGGATGAAACAACAACAACAACAACAACACAACAGCAACAACAACAACACAACAGCAACAACAACAACCAACACAACACGTTATTAAAGGTTACTAGAAATGAACTCGTTAGAAGAATTAATTTGTGTATCCAAGAAAGCAACTAATTAGTTAGTTTACTATTTATTGTAAATAATTAAAATAATTTAACATTTCATGGTTTCCTTTCATTTAATTTATAAAGTTTGTTAGAGAGATTTCATCCTTATAATTGACCCTAACGATCGACGCAATAAAAGTACAGGGTGTAATTTTTACAGATTTTAGTCGGTTCGACTCCCGGGTGCGGCAATCAAATTTTCGAAAATCTCTGAAAGCAGTTTTCTTTCTTTCCAAAAATAAAGGAATAATTTCTTTGACTAAAATTTTCCACCTATAATATTAAGAGTACTTTCCCTTCAGGTGGCATTACAAAACTCCACCCTGTATATGTATATAATATATATAGCCCATAATGGTAGCTTGGATAGTCTACCGGCCCGCGTTATGGATGAGACCCTCAAGGTGACAACATCTAGGTTAGTATATATTCCGCAATGTTTTCGCATGAAATGGATGAAGCTGTTCCAGAGCACCAGCACGACGAGAACTTCAATGTGATATAGGGTGACCTTGCTTGTCCACCGGTGACCCAGAACTTGCACGCAACCTCGATACAGCTATGACAATACCGGGAGACAAGAACCTCTAGGTAGTAACCCTACACGAGGCTTGCTAGTCTACCAGCCTGCTAAAGCTACCCGCTCGCTGGATGAAGCACTGGCAGTGCACCAGGAGACAAAAACCCCAAGATGATGTTGGGAAGTCTTAGTTGTCCATCAGCCTGTGTTTCATGTGTATGTATATAGGTAGAGTTATTTATGTACTTGCATCGAAATGTTGATATTAATATGATTCTTCCCGGGATTTCTGTTTGCATTTCCGCTATTGTTTTCTTTTGTTCTCACAAGCCATGTTGTGCGAACTACAAATGTGGCAACATCGCGCGTGTGCGCATTGGAATTTTGCAACTTCGGACATCCGATGTCGTTGATGTAAATTTGGCGACGTCGCGCGTGCAGTGGTTTAAATTGTGTAAAAGTTAATAACTTATTAATTAAATAAACCACGGGATTTTTCTGCTCTTTAAAATTTATCTAGGGATTTGAGGCATATCCACTTTATTCTTTCACTGTATGAAATCAGTGTAAGCGCATAAATGACTCTACCTAATTCCGACCTCTGGTTATTACTGTTACATGTTGTTTTTATATTCGCATTTAATTTACTAATGTTTATTAAATTTTATTATGTCGTATCGTCAATGTTTAGTGGCCTATCAAAGGTGATGTTCGCTCCCAAGAGCTAGAGCTGTGGGTGTCATAGGGCATTATTAATGCTGTGCCGGCCAAAAGGTCTATGTTTAGTGTCCTATCTAACCTGATCCCTCCCCTCTCCCCTCCAGGAGCTGGAGCTGTGGGTGTCATAGGCCACCATTTATGCTGCGTATAGTGCTCTCCCCCCCCCCTATACAGTCCTTGGGACTAAACCTGTTGTATCCTGCCCCCCCAGGATCTCTCCAGACACTAGTCTTAAAAGTACCGGATGAAGGATGCGTACCGGCGCGTCCTGATCTGGCGTTATGACCTGACGTAGATAGTCCCTTGTGCTTGCGCAAGGATGTCAGACACATAACTTTATAACCTAACGGTTGGTGGGGGTGTCATAGGCCATCATTTATGCTGCGTTTAGTACTCCTCCCCCTCCCCCCCCTCCCCCCTATCTATCATCATCATTATCATCATTTATGCTGAGTTAAGTGCTCCCCCCCATTCAGTCCTTGTGCCTAAACCTGTTGTACCCCGCCCCCCCAGGAGCTGGAGCTGTGGGTGTCGGAGGCCATCAAGCGCATGCACGGTCCCGGCGCGCCCGAGTCCGTGCCCGACGCCGACGCGCTGCTGGAGCTGCACCACGAGCGAAAGGTGAGGGACATCTAATTAAAACAATATTATACAAAAATTAAATGCCTACCCGACCCAGCCAGGTATTAAACCTGGCAATCAGCACTCAAAAATAAAAAATAAAATTTACTATAGCGTTGTGTTATCAAATTTGTGATATTTCATCTGTAAAGATCAGTGGTCAGTGTAGCCGGCGGGATTGCGGAAGACCCAGGTTCGATTCCTGTCTGGGTCGGGTAGGCATTTAATTTTTTTTTATTATATTTTATAAATAATTATTAATTCAGCTTAAGTGCAGCAATTAGCACTTAAAAATAAAAATAAAAATTAAGCACACAAGTTCACTAATCGAATCTAATCTTAATGAACGGGTTCACGGTAAAAGCATTTAGCTATTCTCGAGTAGAAGTAAACTAAGCGCCTTACAAATAAACAAAGAATAAAGTCCGAATAGTTATTCCGTGTTTTGTTTCTGTCATTTAAACGTCATTTCAAATTAGAGTAAAAGGGACAAAACACGGAACATGGAGGTTTACCTGGCGTGAGTAACATACTTGGGGTGAGGAAGTGAGGTGGTTGAAGTACCAGGCTAGCATGAGCTATAAGGAGTTACGCACTAGACCCGCGTGGTGGTTTACGGCACGTTCTCCCTGCGGTGTTATCATCCGTTGTGATAGCTCGTGCCCCATCATTTGATGATATAAAATGTGTTGATGATGATGGTGATGACATTCTTCACCGGTTCCAGGCGGAGATCGATGGACGCCAGAAGGCGATCCTCTCGCTGCAGAAGGAGGTGGAACAAGTGCCCGAGAAGAAGCAGCGAGTAGAACAGCTGTCCAGGACGCTGGACGACGCCTGGCTGCAGCGGAAGCTGTATCTCACGCAGGTAAGGGGGGAAAGGGGGGTCACAGTAGTTAAGATGTATAAATAAAAACATTAGAAGTAGCTGGCCAAATACTGCCGTTAAAAAAAAATGTTATTGATGGAAATCAATTCATTCATTCCATTAAATCGTTTACTTGGTCAGATTATTAGTGTATAAGTAATTAGTGTATATATGTTTGTTAGTATAGTATTATTTATATTTTATTAGTCCCGCATACTTGTTTATTGCACCACACCTAGGATTGGCTGGAAGAGATCTCTTCTAGAGATAAGCTCACCTTTGTATATGTCCTGTGTAACGTGTGTTTAAATGTAATTTATTTGTATAATAAAGGATTAATTAAAGGATTAATTTTTTTTTATTTATTATTAGTTTGTACACAAATAAACATTTACAATGGATAAATTATTCATTAATTCCAATCCAAACTCGCATTCTATCTTTTTGAATTTTTCATTGCTTAGGATATAATCTGTGCAGCCTTAATAAAATTACGGTCGAATTTCGACCACTGGGCGGCCATTAGTTTGTTTAATTCTTTCACCAATACCTTCAATCATTGTATACATCTAAATTGTTTTTTTTTTTATATTGCCACGTCATAGTGACTACATCCTGCCTGATGGTAATGGTACAATGAATTATAGTGAACAATTTAGATGTATTGGGTGAATCCAATGTCTATTCCGTTACTCAGGCGCACCAGCTGCAGCTGCTGAAGGAGCAGGCGCGGCAGACGGAGGACTGGCTCGCCGCCAAGGAGGCCTTCCTCAACAACGACGACCTCGGCGAGAACCTCGACGGTGAGGCCGATGGGCTATGCTATTATTATACCACTTATATAATGATTTTTCTTTATTTGAGAAACATACAATAAAATTACATAAATCTTACAAAAATACAATTAAAATGTGTTTTTTTTGCATATACCAAAACAGTATAACAACTATGAACAACACAAGATCTTTACCTGTGAAATTGGAGATTTGTATGAAGATTTTTTTGTATAATATTATTTTTTATACTAACGTTTTTTTTTAATTTTCTAAGCGTCTATTTATTTTAACACTATAAAAATTGTAGAGTATTGTGTTTGTTTCACTAGCTAAATATTGCAGACATTAAAAAGAAAAAAAAATCAAGTCCCTTCAAATCTACAATGAAACAAAAGACAATTCTGCGAACAAAAAAGTTAGTCAATTTAAAAAAAAAATGGGTGATAAAGACACAAAATGAATAATCATTGTTATTACTGAAGCCTGAGTAACATAGTCCTAATTAAAGGTGTATAATAATATTAACAACCGGTATTGACTTTTAGAAGTAATACACCTATTAATAAGTGAGAAAAAAACTTCATTTTCATAGGTAAAGACATATTATTACAACATTGCGACTGAGTCGAAAGAATTTATTTTTTTATTTATTTTTTAAGTGTTCAGCGTGTGGTTAAAGATTTTTTTATTTATATGTTACAAGTAAGCACAGGGCCTTGATCTCACTTGTTGTAAAGTGATGATAAGGCCAATTGGTGGAAGTGCACTTCACCCGGATTCTCAACTAGTGAGGCACTGGCTATCTTATCTGTGCTGCCTGAACACAACAATGCTACAAACATTGATGTTATGGCGACGTACTTAGATAAGACTAGTGGCCACTCGCGGTTTCACCCGCGTGGTTCCCGTTCCCGTGGGAATATCTGGATATAGAGTACATATCCTATGTGTTATTCCCGGTTATAAACTATCTGTTTGCCGAATTTCATCCAAATACATTCAGTAGTTTTTACGTGAAAGAGTTACAAACATCCATCCATACTTACAAACTTTCGCGTTTATAATATTAGTAGGATTCAGGAAAACATACAGTCATACACACATAATAAAATTTACAAATCAATTAAGGGTGCGCCGACAAAAAAATGCCAAAAATGCAGTTACGGTTAACTAAATATAATTGAAAATACTATCGTATTAAATGAAAAAAATATATATTTAGTATCATAGGGAACGTGTTTACAATTTGTCAGAACTGTCGGAAGATAGCCCCTTGTGAGCTCTCAGATAACCCAAATTATAAAAATAGGAATGCTTCATACACTTTATTTTTTCTCACAATAACAAGTCATAAGTGACATTAGAAAAACTATTACAAAGGAACATGTTTGAACAAAATCGGGTGCCAGCAATATAGAATACAAAACACATATTATATATAAAACCTATATCGACAATACGCGCCCTTAATGTATATTGCATCAACAATGTTAACGCGCCTTTACAAAAGTTCGCAGTGTATACACACCCTTATGTAACAGCATACATCATCGTAAACGAACCTGAGTTCTGTTCTTACATGCTCAATGTATCGCGTCCTATACTAACAGCAGCATACAAAACATTATAGTAAAAAAAAAAACAAAAACGCATCACTCACAATACTTCGTCAAGCATAAGCCTTCTAAAAATTTTTTTATTTTCGGTCCATGCAAACATTTTGTTAATATGTCCGCCACCATATCATTCGTAGGCATGTATTGAATATCAATGTGTTCATTCAAAATTGCCTGTCTAATGAAGTGATACCGAACGTCTATATGTTTTGTTCTATTGTGATTTATTTTGTTACACGCTATTTTATGAGCAGACTGATTGCCGTTGTAGATTTTGACAGGCTTGTCTACACGACTGTCCGCTAACAAGCTCGAAAGTAATCTCCTCAAATGAATTGCTTCTTTAGCAGCATGAGAGAGACTTATATATTCACTTTCCGTACTGGACAAACTTACACATTGCTGTTTACGACTTTCCCAACTAATTAAGTTGTCGCCTAGTTTAAAAAGCATCCCTGTGTAAGATTTCCTATCAAAGGAACCTCCCCAGTCAGCATCTACATACCCGTGTAACCAAAATTCATCGGACTTCCTAAAACATAGACACAAGTCAATCGTATACTTTAAGTATCGTAATACTCGTTTCGCCTGGACATAATGTTCGGTCGAATAACACGAATTGAATTGTGATAAAACACTCACCACATGTGCTAAGTCAGGCCTCGTGGAGGTAGCTAGGTAGTTCAACCCCCCACTAAACTCTGATAGGGTAAATCGCAACAACTGTCTGAGTTAGCCCTTTCTAGCTTTAGGCCAACTTCCATAGGTGTAGTTATAGGCTTACAGTCCGACATATCAAATTCTTCTAACAACTTTAGAATGTACTGTCTCTGGTCTAAACGAATTGTACCATCATCGTGATCAGTTCGCAATCGTATCCCTAGCACATGTCTGGCCGAACCGAGATCTTTGATTTTAAACCTTTTCGATAAACCGTCTCTACAGCGGTCCATTTCGCGTTCACTATTTGTGAAAACAAATATGTCATCAACATAAATTAATATGGTGATTTGCGTATCGTCATCGCGCTTTGTAAACATACAGGGTTCTATTTGACTTTGATTTAGACCTAAACCGAGCAATTCTTTATTCAACTCATTGAACCACGCTAATGAAGCCTGTTTTAGGCCGTAGAGAGATTTCTGAAGTTTACACACCTTGTGTTCTTCACCTTTCATGATAGCACCTTCAGGTTGGAACATATATATATCCTCATTCAACCTTCCGTATAGAAACGCAGTAGTAACATCCCAGTGGTTTATACGCCAATCATCAATATGATGATTGGCGTATAAACCAACTACTCAATAGTAGCTAAAGAGATTAACAAGCGTAAGGTTGAGCCGCTTACTACTGGTGAGAATGTCTCATTGTAGTCTAATCCACGTACCTGAGTATAGCCTTTCGCTACCAGACGTGCCTTGTACTTTGTCACCTTACCATCGCTGTCTCTTTTTATCTTAAAAATCCACTTGTTTCGTATTGGCTTCTTGTCATGTGGAGGGTCAACAAGAATCCACGTTTTATTTTCATTCAATGATTCTAACTCATCATTCATCGCTTTTAACCATAAGTTGCGATCTGGTCGCGACAGTACCTCCTTCACCGTCAACGGGTCGCTCTCTGAAATCATATCATGTGTCACACAATTAAAGAATTCAGTTTGCTTTCTAATTCTACTGGGATATCGTCTATTGTCAACATCGCTCTGTTGTACTTGAGCTTCAATAGACTTGTCAGTAGCTATAGATTCGTGATTCAACACAGACTCGCTTACGTCCACCTCAGGCTCACATGCATCCGTCACAGCAGGTACATGCTCTCCTACACCAGATTCCACACATTCTTTCCATTCATCCTGACTGTCATAAACATAAGAACTTAAATCGATAGGAAAGAAGTTGGTACTCTGACTACTGACTCTATTTAAATTATCACCAGGAAAAACATCCTCCAAAAATTTGACATCTCTGGCTATCGTGACCTTACCAGATTTTGACTCTATCAATCGATATCCTTTAACGTCGTCAGAATATCCGACGAAAATCATAGGCTTCACTTTTGTGTCCAACTTTCGTCTTTTCTGCTTAGGAATATGAACATATGCAGCACATCCAATTACTCGTAGATGGCTTAGATCCACTGGTTCACCGGTCCATTTTTGCAACGGTACGCAGTCCTTGACTGCTTTAGTCGGGCTTCTATTTTTCAAGTAAACCACCGTTTTTACTACTTCCGCCCAATATTTCTTGTTCAAATTCGCTTCAATCAATATGGTTCTGACTTTCTCTATAATCGTTCTATTAGATCTTTCGTCAGAATTGTCGTTGATCGTGAGTCATGTGGTGCGAACAGCAACTATCTATGTACCAGCCATCTTTATTAGATCTGTTCAATTCCTGAGCTCCACAGCAAATTATTGCTTGAGCTTTCTTCTTACATTCAGAAGCCTTATGCCCTGGCTTATGACATTTATAGCACTTCATTACTCGATTATCTTTCTGTTGTCTAACGGAGTAATTTTTCTTGATGAAAAGTGCATTCCCGCTGGTTTCAGCTTCATCAGTGTGTCGACGATTCGCTTCTTGAAGAAGTTTTGCTTTTATTTGTTCAAGCTTTATCTCTTGCCCGCTATTATCGATTGCCATGATCATCGGACCATATTCAACAGTCAATCCACTCAGCAGTATGGAAATAATCCAGTCATCCGATACTTTCGCATCTATATCAGCAAGTTGATTCGATATAAATATGACTTTTGATATGTACCTCTCCATTGAATCAGAGTTTTCTAATTTACACTGCCAGAGAGCGCGCTGTAACGAGATTCTTCTTCCCCAGCCTTTGTCTTCGTAAGCCAATTGCAAATTTAGCCACGCTTCTTTCGCCGTTTTGGCATGATATACGTGCGTGAAGCACTCGGGTTCCAGCAGCAAGCAGATTGTGGTACGGGCTTTACGGTCTGAATCCTCGTTCTTTGTCACCGTACTCTCGTCATTGTTCTCAATGACCTGCCACCAATTTTTATTTTCCAGAAAGTTTCTAACTTGAAATTTCCAATCTGGATAGTCGGACGTACCTCTTAGTTTCCTAATTCCGCTAAGGCCAGCAGATCCGTGCTCTTCAGCCATCGCCAGTTCGACTCCCAAATTTTCGATAGAAAATTAAAATTTTACCACAATCTTTATCACACTTACATAAATGCTATGAGTACACTTTTTAGGGTTCTGGGCCCATAACCTGTCGGAAGATAGCCCCTTGTGAGCTCTCAGATAACCCAAATTATAAAAATAGGAATTCAATTCAATTTCTTGAGAAATGGCTTTCGCTACGATTTAGCCAGTGTCTAGTTTTAGGGCAGGTTATTAGTGTTTTGACATTGTCCGTAACTCTGCTTAAGACTTTAATAGGCGTTGATGCTTCATACACTTTATTTTTTCTCACAATAACAAGTCAAAAGTGACATTAGAAAAACTATTACAAAGGAACATGTTTGAACAAAATCGGGTGCCAGCAATATAGAATACAAAATACATATTATATATAAAACCTATATCGACAATAAGAACCATAAATTCATAACACGCTATAGTTTTTTCTACAATATCATTTAAAGTTGGGCAAAAATCATGAAAACGAGTGGCGGCGTTTAGTAGATTTCTTATAGTTTATCTAAATTATTGTACCTCTGATTTTGTCTAAACAATCATCAATGGATAAACTACAAATTGCTAGACTACATTTTCGATTTATCAAGTGGTTATTTAAATAATTATTTTTTATTAAGCACCATAAATTCCCCATACAAAATTAGTAAGGCCCCGCGGCATCAAATAAATATGGACGACGACATTTCAAATAAAACATATGGCACTTGTCACTTACGGACGGCGCACCGTTAACAAACAAACAAACCAGATAGTTCCATTAAATATAAAGAACGTGTATTAAGAACTATTATCCATTGTCCTTTAGCTGTGGAGACGCTGATCAAGAAACACTTGGAGTTCTCGAAGCTCCTGGACTCCCAACTGGGGCGCGTGGATGAGCTGGAGAAGTTCGCGCGCGGCCTGCTGCGGGGCGACCACCACGACAGCGAGCGCGTCCAGCGGCGGCTCGACGAGATCCTGGCCAGGAGGGACCGGCTCAAGGTAGACCGAGTGATATAGTAACTGCAGCGGCTAACATCGTCTTCGTCAGCTCTTTTTTATGTCCCCACTGCTGGGGCACTTGCCTTCCCTATGGATGGAACACTGCAGGGAGAACGTGCCGTAAACCACCACGCGGGCCCAGTGCGTAACTCCTTATAACTTATGCTAGCCTGGTACTTCAACCATCTCACGGCCTCACCCCAAGTAAGTAGTTCACGCCAGGTATACCTCCGTGTGGGTTATGACAGCCTGGTACTTTGGACTCTCTGTCTCTCTCTTTATATATCTCTCTTTTGCTAATTAATGTCCCCACTGCTGGGACACTTGCCTTCCCTATGGATGGAAACACCGCAGGGAGAACGCGCCGTAAACCACCACGCGGGCCCAGTGCGTAGCTCCTTATAGCTCATGCTAGCCTGGTACTTCAACCACCTCACGGCCTCACCCCAAGTAAGTAGTTCACGCCAGGTATATCCGCAAGCGAGCGGAATTTGTATGTCGGGGTGGTGAGTCCATGGCCTTGTATACGGTGCTCCTGTGTGGGTCGATGCTCTGGACTCGCACAATAAGGCCCTGCTGCGAAGACCGCAACGAGTCATTGCAGTCGAGTCGGTGCGAGCATACCGCACGGTATCGTATGAGGCCGCGTGCGTCTTAGCGGGGACCCCATCCTGGGATCTCGATGCCAATGTTCTGGCCGAGATATATGATAGGTCCGTGTGCCGTCAGCACAATATTCATAGCACGTAACGTTCGTGGTAAATAATTAATAACGTGATGTAATAGAGAAACATGTTATGTAAATTAAGCAAAACACATTAGCTCCTGTTTCGTGATTTTTCTACAATCAACAAATCTCCCCCGCCAATTTCTTTGTTTATAGATTATTATATGTAAAAATACAAACATTAAAACTAGTCAGAAATTATACTCCGATACATTAACCAGTTGTGTTATTATTTAACTACGGAGCCCGCAACAATTACGCTCGTGGACAAGGAGGCCGGGCGATGCCCGAGGAGCTACGCCGATGGCGCGAACGGGCACAGAAGGTGACGTTACGCAGGTGGGGTAGTAGTCGGCTAGAACAGCCGCTCATAGAAACTGTCAAAGCGGTACGAAGTCCGCCGCCGGTCAGCTAGTAGTAATATAAGTTACATCATGGGTACAAAGTAAGGCCTATAACATCGTTAGCGTTATTGGGTTTGTGTCTGATTTGTCAATACCTTACGCGTGCGTTATTAACCCCAACCTCCCCCTCCAGGAGTCGTGCTCCCAGCGCCTGCTGAAGCTGCAGCAGTCCCGCCAGCTGCACCAGCTGGAGCGCGACCTGGCGCACGAGCGCGAGTGGATCGCGCTCAAGATGCAGGCCGCTACCGACACCAACTACAGGTACGCTACACACTACACACAACAACACTACAAAACTACACCATTACACACACACTACACAAAATATAAAAAAAAAATTTTTTTTAAATCAAAATGAACTTTGACAAGTGTTTTTGAACGTCAATTCAAAGCCATCACTTTGTAAACCCTACGGCGGAGACCCTGTGCCGAGAAGAAGCCGCAAGAAACTCGACAAGGGCTGTTTCTTACTCCGGTAGTGTTACAATCGATACAAGTTTATTGAAAAAAAAGACAATAATAATAACTCATTTATTACAGTAATTTGCACTATTGTGTATACATCGTGTAACAGAAAGGTTTGGTCAAAATTAAAAGATCTAAAGTGTAAACGGTCTAGATCTTGTACGCAGAGTTACTAAGGCATAATTAACAAATAAATAAATTTTCCTACACTCACACCAATTATCTAGCCCAAGAGGAGCTTCGTTATGAAACTCGTTAAAATGGTTACTAGACAACGGATAAACATACTTCAAATACTTAAATACATACTTATTATACATAGAAAATACCCAAACCCGGGACAATTTAGAAAAACAATAATTTCTAAATTGACCCGACCGGGGATCGAACCCGGGACCTCAGAGATGGCGACACCATGAAAACCGGTGTACCAACCACTCGACCAAGGAGGTCGTCAATTATTAACTTTATCCTATTATGCATTTTTTTATTAATTAGTTCTATTGTGACGTCTCATAAAATAAACAAGTTACAGCCGTAGTGGCTCAGTAACCTCTGTATTCTTACACTTTTTCAAAGTCAAAATCAAAGTGTTTATTGCGATTCATGAATGTTGGACAAGGTAGTGTCATCAATAATACAGCATCATGTTACCCATTTGGGCATAGCATTGCATTGTAGCGTGGACGTGTAACGGATATGCAGACAAATTAAATTGAACAGAAGCACAATAATTAGGAAGGATCATAAAATCAAAAGAAAATCAAACAAAACTATCATTAAAATAATCATTCAAGTTGTAATAGCATTTTTTTATTAATAATTGTTTAACTGTTTTAAGATATATATTCATATCTGTTTCCATTCTCAGTTCGACTGTTCGACTTCACTAATATAAATATTTAATTTAAAAAATAGTAATAACGGTAGGTTAATGACGGTAGTTGTTGACATTGAATGGGCGCCTTTGGCTTTCAAAGTAAAAAGTAAATAGTGTTGAATAATTTCGGCGGGCTAGTTAGAACCGCGATAGCTCAATTGGAAGAGCACCTGACCCGGTATGTCAGAAGGGTGCGGGTTCAAATCCTGCTCGTGGAAATTTTTTCAACATTTGTGTTTTTGTAATTTGTTCGCAACAAAATTTGCGTTAAAAATTATATAAACATTTGTTTAATTTAAAGTTGCCAAACAAATTAAAGTTTATAATTGTCTCAGTAACAACACATACAGGATCTAGATCGGATACACTTTGGATCATTTCCATTTGACCATACCTTTCTGTTACACGGTGTATATGTACAACTATATCCATATATTTTTTCATTAACATAATCTTCCACTTAAATACATAAAATAAGATAAAGGATCTAGGACAAAAATGCATTTCGAGAGTAGCACATTAGGCTTAGCCAAAGTAACGTTAAGAAAACGATAACGAAGTTCGAAAAGAATAAAATGTATGGGATTGACATAAGCCGTGCTAAATCACGTGGTCAATCTTATGTCAATCCCATACATTATATTCTTTTCGAACTTCGCTATCGTTTTCTTAATGTTACTTTGGCTACCGCCACTGTTTGCATACCTATACATTTATAATTCGGATAACAAAACCTGAAAATACATCGGAAAGCATCAACAACTGCAGCTTAATGTGAACCTTAAATCTAAAACATAAAGATTAAATTATGGTTATATTTATACTTCATATTGATCGCCACAAACGTCATTGCGGCTCCGTGGCACCAAACTCGCGTACCGTTTATCGAGCGCTCATCGGGAACCGAGTACATCATTGATTGAAGCAGACATCACTTCGAAGCTATTGTAAAAACACTTGATGATTTAATTTATAGAAGTGTAATTAGAAAAGAAGACATAGAAAAGTATTATGTAACATTGTGTATACATTAATTGAAGAATACAGTGAATGTTAAGCCATTAATTGTTATACTACCTTCAAAATGAATGCTAATAGAGTAGATTGTACGAGCGGATTACGAATTTATTGACTGCTAGCGGCCGTTCGCGGTTCACCCGCGTAGTTCCCGTTCCCGTGGGAATATCGGGATAAAAAGTTTTAATCCAGGTTATAAACTATCTGTGTGCCGAATTTCATCCGAATCCATCCATCCGTTGCAGCGTGAAGAAGCAACAAAAATAAAATTCAAAAAAATTCAAAATTCAAAATCATTTATTCAGTTTAGGCTACAAGTAGCTCTTGTGAATGTCGCTATGCCATCGTTTCGTAAGTCTACTCTGGGCGGGAGATCTTGCACTGAGAAGAACCGGCAACAAACTCAGCAAGTGTCCAGCTCTTTTCTCCCTTACAGCGTCAAAAATATTGGAAAATGCCCTATCATAGCAGGACACCTTTTATTACAAATAAACACAAAAAATATATAGGAGACAATTACAACATGTAAAAAAAAAAATGTAAGTTAACAAATTTACATCAGATAATTATGTAAAAGTTTCAATTTCCACAATGTCATACAGTATACACACATACATACACACAAATTTTCGCATTTATAATATTAGTGTGATTAACTGTCCACCTCTCAATTGTATCTCTTCAACCACTTCTGTTCGTTCCCAGGGAGCTCTCGAACCTGCAGAGCAAGATCCAGAAGCACGCGGCGTTCGAGTCGGAGCTGGCCGCCAACAAGGGCCGCATCGACGACGTCGCCAACCAGGGCGAGGAGCTCATTGGTGAGGCACCGTCACTTCAACTTAATTCAGTATCAATAATGCATGGTGTGATAACCCCAATATTACAACGTGTAACAGAAACGTGTGGTCAAAATGAAAATATCTAAAGTGTATCCGAGCTAGATCTTGTATGTGTCGTTACTAAACATAATTTTTAACTTATTTAATAAATAAATATAAAAATACATTTGTTGAAAAAATTTCCACGAGCAGGATTTGAACCTGCACCCTTCTGACATACCGGGTCAGGTGCTCACCCAATTGAGCTATCGTGGTTCTAACCAGCCCGCCGAAATTATTCAACACTATTTACTTTTTTACTTTGTAAGCCAAAGGCGCCCATTCAATGTCAACAACTATCGAACCACGATAGCTCAATTGGGAGAGCAGGTGCCCCGGTATGTCAGAAGGGTGCAGGTTCAAATCCTGCTCGTGGAAATTTTTTCAACATTAGTGTTTTTGTAATTTGTTCGCAACAAAATTTTCGTTAAAAATTTATATAAACAAAACAAAAACATGAAGAATCTGATTGAACGGCAACCGTAATACTCAGTTCTGCTGTAAAGGAGGGGTATGCCTAGGATACCTAAATAGTTTGTGTTAAATTCAGTTTTCGCCGCCTTCCCCCATAGGCAATACCACCTCTACACCTATTGTAGCTGTAACAGCTGATTATTGTACCTACATTATTTGCAAATATATTTATAATAATAATAATAATAATAATAGTAAAACATTTAATTTATATATTCTGTTCTATTAAAATTCAAAATGAACTTTAAAATTTTTGGAAGTCAATTCATAGCCATGTTTTCGTTAACACCACGGTGGAGAAGTCGCCGTATTCTATTCTATTCCTCTTTCAAACCAACAGAAGCGAACCATTACGCGTCCCAACAAATAGCGGAACAAGTCGAAGAGTTAGAAAACGAGTGGCGGGAGCTGCAAGCCGCCGCCAAACTGCGGCGAGAGCGTCTGCAGCAAGCTTACCAGGCCAGGGTCTACCTGCGGGGGCTCGACGACTTCACGGGATGGCTGGACGAGGTGGAAGCGCAGCTGCTGAGCGAAGACCACGGTGAGTAGACTAGTAGACCATCATGAGTAGACCAGTAGACCATTGTTAGTAGACCGGTAGACCGATGTTAGTAGAGCAGTAGGCTACGGTAAGTAGACCAGTAGACCATGGTGACTAGTCCAGCAGCGAGTAGATCGCCTAGCACTTAAATTTCGCCAGCTAATTTCCAGGGTTATCCAAAATTCGTCCAGAATATGGAGGTTCGAGTGGACAAATCACAAGAGGTCTCTCGTTATCGGCTTCGGCAGAATAACAGAGGCCGTCCAAAACTCATCGTCAAGGTTGTGTTGGTCTATTATAGATTGTTCAAGATATTATAGGAAACTAAACAAATGTTGAAAATTATTTATTTATTTATATTATTATTTTCTGGTTTCCACGGAAGGTCAGCGGTGGGGTGCCAACCAGGTATCTCGACATTATGCTGAGTGGAGGCCGTTTCAACACCACTAGTTCTAAGTTTTTTGTCCATGTATTGTTATTAATATTTCACGCCGACCCATCGCTTACAGCTTTACAAAGCACAGGTCAGGCCTCATATGGAATACTGTTCCCATCTTTGGGCTGGAGCGCCCCAGTACCAACTCCTCCCTTTTGACCGCATTCAACGCAGAGCTGCTCGAGTTGTCGACGACGTGGTAACCTCTGGTCGGCTGGATCCACTGGCCCTTCGGAGAGACGTTGCGTCTCTCTGTACATTCTATCGCCTTTATCATGGGGAGTGCTCTGAGGAATTGTTCGGTTTGATCCCTGCCGCTGATTTCCTTCACCGCACTACACGCAATCGACTGTCTTTCCATCCACACCATCTTGATGGATGGCGATCTACTACTGTGCGTTTCTCACGTAATTTTTTACCACGAACTACAGTGCTGTGGAACCAGCTCTCAGCGGCGGTATTTCCGAACCAATACGACTTAGGAATCTTCAAGAAACGAGCCTATTCCTTCCTTAAAGGCCGGCAACGCATCTGTGATTCCTCTGGTTTTGCGGGTGTCCATGGGCGGCGGTGATTGCTTCCCATCAGGTGACCCGGCCGCTCGTTTGCCTCCTTCTAACATAAAAAAAAAATATATAAGTGGTTATGAATAAAAAAATTATATTCTATTCTATTCTAAATAGTGATAATAATAATAATAATAATAATATTGTCAGGAGGTTCCTCACTCTGCAGCCCTGACCACCGGTAGTTTGGGCCCTGCCTCGCTGCTGGCGGTACTCTAGGATTAGGTTTTTATAATGTTTTATTGCTTTTATATTAAAATATTGTAAAAATCTAGTTTTAAGGTAAAAAATAAATAAAGAGTATAATAATAATAAAAGCAATTTATTTCTCTGTCACAATAGTCACACAAATTCAGTAAGATTACAATTTTTAGCGAGGCAGTATACTTAAAGACATTGTGAGAGAGCAGGACCTGCGCTAGGATACTCTAGGTTACATAGTTCGGGTTCATAATATTTTCGTTCGTGTCCGTCAGGCAAGGACCTGTCGTCGGTGACGGCGCTGCTGCAGCGGCACTCGCGGCTGGAGCAGCAGGCGGCGGGCAAGGCCGACGCCGCGGCGCAGCTGGCCGACACCGCGAGCCAGCTGGCTAACGGCGGACACTTCATGGCTAAGGAAATACTGGACAAGGCCGACGCCGCGGTCAAGAGGTATGGTTAAGGATAACATATAGATTAAAATATTTTATTACAACTTAGATCTTAAGTTATTTTAGAAAACAACTTAAATTGGCATTACTATAAATATTGTATATTATTGTGTTGCTTACAAAGCAAAGCACAGTGTTGCACAAAGTGCAACAAAATTGAGTGTGTTAGGAAATTAGAAATTCCTGGAAAAAGACGAAAATTGTGATTGAAAATTAGCTTTCTGGTGGATTAATTAGACCTATTATATCAATGGCCTATATTTTTTAAAGGATCGCTATTATTCTTTTTTTTATTAATTACGGCTAAAGCAGAGGGGAGAATCTTCCATACATTGAATAATTACAAAAATTTCATATACGGCGGCGCCATCTTCCGTAAGAGGAACCTCAAGTTACTAACTGGTTATCCATATAATGTCACTAGATGGCGGTAGTATAGATAACATTTTAAATTAATAAATTACGTTTAGTTATTTCTAGTAACTTTTTTATAACCACAACTTTCGTCATCTTCATAAAGAGCTCATTAGCCGAGCAGCTGATAGAGAAATCCTGGGCTCGATCATTCGGAAATAAATTAATAACTTTTTGATTTTTATGTTCATTTATAAGTTTTTAATATGTCTATCAAACTTACAATTAATATTATACACAAAAAAAATTTTTACTAGTTTTGTAAATATTAAATATATTTTTGGCGCCATCTATCGGGAAGAAGCCTAAACGCGCACGCAAACGTCTACTACCGCCATCTATTGTACAGGGAAACTAGTTTCCCATCTTTTTTTCTATGAGAGGCACATCTATACCTAATATTATACATAGTCTGTGGGCTAAACTTTCATCTCGCCCGAGTTTAAGTGATAATAAGGCTGAAAGAGGAAGCGCATTTCATCTATACTGGCCTGCAAAATTAAGTATCACACTTTTAAAATTGCAATAACTTTTTAAGTACACAAGATATACTTTCGAAACAAAAAGGAAAATGTTACTAATGTATAATTTACTTTAGTTTTAAAGAAAGCTGATTGAAATTGCTGCAAAACGTTTTTTATTTAAAAATCTCTAACTTCTTTAGTTTAGAAAATAAATAAATATTAAAAGTGTAGTACTTATTTTTGCAGGCCAGTTTAGAAACTTTAACTAGTGAGGCACTGGCTATCTTATCTCTAGCTGCCGGAACACAACAATGCTACAATTAGATAAAGTGTTGGTAACTAGCCAGACGGACAAAGAAGCCCTATTTATCTATACTAATATTATAAAGCTGAAGAGTTTGTTTGTTTGTTTGTTTGTTTGTTTGTTTGAACGCGCTAATCTCAGGAACTACTGGTTCGAATTGAATAATTCTTTTTGTGTTGGATAGTCCATTTATCGAGAAAGGCTTTAGGCTATATAACATCACGCTGCGACCAATAGGAGCGAAGCATCAGTGAAAAATGTTGCAAAAACGGGAAAAGAGCCTAAAAAATTAAAAATGCTGCCGAAAGTCACTATTCCACGCGGACGAAGTCGCGAGCACAGCTAGTATTTTATATTGAGTCGATTAGTGCTTACATTATTTTGTTGTTTGTCTACCCACTTTTGGGTTATAGCAGAATACCGGTGCTTCGCTTATACACTTTAGTATTTTTGCGTATAAGCAAAATCAGCCACTAAGCTATCAGCTTCTGCAGCACACATATATCAAAGATTATATTTTATTTTCACTTTATTTTTCTATTTGTTATGTGCGTGGTACAAGGTACAAATAAAGTGTTCATATTATATTCTATTGTATTATCTAAAGTAGTGTGGTGTGAATGTATGACCCCCCGTTCCCAGGTACCGGCAGTTGCAGGAGCCGATGCAGATCCGTCGCGACAACCTGGAGGACGCCGCGCTGCTGCACCGCTGGGAGCGCGACGCCGACGAGGAGATACGATGGTGAGTGCGCAAGTCACCACGCCACACGCGGGGCCTATACAATGCAGGCCATACACACACATTTGGCGGTTTTGCGGGACATATTAATAGGTCCTTACCTATGAAATTGAAGTTTTGTATGGAGTTTTTTTATTAATTATTTTTCATACTAACGGTTTTCAAATTTTCTAAGCATCAAATTATTTTAACACTATAAAAATTTTAGAATAGTGTGTTTGTTTCATTAGCTAAATATAGCAAACATTAAAAAGAAAAAAAAATCAAGACTTCAAAGCTACAATAATACAAAAGGTCAATTCCGCGAACAAAAAAGTTAGTCAAAAAAAAAAAATGGGTGATAAAGACACAAAATGAATAATCATTGTTATTACTGAAGCCTAAGTAACATAGTTCTAATTAAAGGTGTATAATAATATTAACAACCGGTATTGACTTTTAGAAGTAATACATCTATTATTATGTGAGAAAAAAACTCTTAATTTCATAGGTAAAGACATATTATGTTATATTTAATTGGTTTCTTATGAAAAAGTTTAATGAGTTTGTTATTACTTATTAGTATGAAAGATATATAAAGAACAGTTGGTTCTTGGTTTGAAATTCAAGCCTGGGAATTGAACTCGGGGCCTTCGGGCGTCGGACCGAGCGCGTTGCCACTAGGCCACTGAGGCCCTATAAGAAAAGCTTATATGTTAATGTGTTATCGTTATCTACCAAAGGTTGAAGGAGCGCGAGGGCCCCGTGATGTCGGAGGAATGGGGCTCCACGCTGGCGGAGGCGCAGGCGCTGCTCAAGAAGCACCTCGCCGTGGAGGCCGAGGTCATCGCCAGGTCAGCACCACACTTTAACCTTTTTACCGCCAACAACTTCTATAGAAGTTCGAGATTTTCGTGCCGCCCACGCCAGCACTTCTATAGAAGTTCTTCTTTGTACCTACTTTATTAAAATATATTTATACGTTGGCGTACAGCGGGACATCGCGTGCAAGATAGTTGGGCGGTGAAAAGGTTAACACTAACACACAAATGTTGAACCTGCACCCTTCTGACATACCAGGTCAGGTGCTCTCCCAATTGAGCTATCGTGGTTCTAACCAGCCCGCCGAAATTATTCAACACTATTTACTTTTTCACTTTGAAAGCCAAAGGCGCCCATTCTATGTCAACGACTACCGTCATTAAAATCTGATCATAATATTTCTACAAATATTAAAGATTAACTGATCTTTAATATTTGTAGGCAAGCTATTTATATAATGTTTTTGTTTTGTTTATATAATTTTTAACGCAGATTTTATTGCGAACATATTACAAAAACACAAATGTTGAAAAAATTTCACTTTAACAGTCTTGTCTAGACTTGATGCAATGCATATAAAAACGCTGGCTCGTAAGGGTTTTTGTTGCAGGGCTCCCGTAGTTAAATAATAACACAACTGGTTAATGTATCGGAGTATAATTTCTGACTAGTTTAATAACATAAAAATACAAGTATATATATTAATCTATAAACAATGAAATTGGCGGGGGAGATTAGTTGACTGTAGAAAGTCACGAAACAGGAACTAATGAGTTTTGCTTAATTTACATAAAATGTCTCTATATTAAATCACGTTATTAATTATCTCTATTAAATATCACGAACATTACGTGCTATGAATATTGTGCTGACGGCACATTACTTCCCCCTTTAGAAAAAAAAATAATAATAATATATGAATTACAAAATAACATTAATAAAAACAATGCAAAGAACCCTAATTAAAATTACGAACAATAACTTAGTGGTATAGTAATAGTAATTGCAACCTTGCAGACTGCGCGTAAATGAATAATGCTGATTCCGCGTCTTGTTCTGTTCGCTAGCGCCGATAATACTTCTTTATTCTGAACGTAAATGTGTGACATAATATGATAGGTGCGACTTATAACACTCTTGGGAACGTGATTATAAAGCGAATCTTACAGGCTGTCGAGAAATACGACCAGCTCGTGTGACAACGTTCTTATCTGGTCGTGTGCTTACTATCTGCTTTGTCAGTGGTTCTTGATCGGCTTTCAGTACGAACGCTGGTTTGATTCTGTCTATAGAGATTCTTACGCGTTTGTCGCCTTGCAATATTACGAAATTTTTATCACTTCTGTCAATGACTTGATACGGACCATCGTATGGAGGACTAAGACTAGGACGCAAACGATCACATCTCACGTACACATGTGAACATTTTGACAAGTGAGGATGAACGAAAGTATTGTTATTCGAGCTCTCTCTTTTGGGAATAGATATTGCTTTTGTAATATTTTCTCTCAGATTGGTAACGAAATCGTTAAACGTTTCCCGTTGCTCGCAACCAAAAAATTCTCCTGGTAGTTTAATCGTGGCGCCATATACCAATTCGGCGGCACTGAAACCAGTATCTTGACGAAAACAAGCACGAAGTCCCAATAAAACGGTTGGTAACTCTTCCATCCAGTTGGTTGTATTGCCTCTTGCGATCAATGCTGTCTTTAGCGTTCGATGTAAACGTTCCACCATGCCATTCGCCTTGGGATTATATGGAGTAGTCCGTATCTTATGAATACCCATTAGCTTGGCTAATTCTTTGAAAAGGTTTGACTCAAACTGTCTCCCCTGATCGGTTGTGATCATCTCAGGACATCCAAATCGCGATATCCATCCTCCGTAAACGTGGCGTGCGACTGATTCGGCTGTAATGTCTTCAACTGGAAAAACTTCAGGCCATGAAGTGCATCGGTCAATCATCGTGATTAAATACCTTTTATTTTGAGATACAGGTAACGGTCCTACAATGTCTAAATGAACGTGAGCAAAACGTTGAGCTGGCATAAACTTTCCGAGTGGCAAATTTGTATGTCTAAGCACCTTTGAACGTTGACATTGTAAACATGACTCACACCATTTGTTTATATCCGTATTCATGTTAGGCCAATGAACTTTGTATTAATCATTTTTCTCGATGTATTTTTTCCGGGATGGTTTAAACAATGTATGCCCTCAAATGCGGTCTTTCTGAATTCCTGAGGTAAGAACGGTCTTGTTTTTCCCGTAGAAACGTCGCAATACACCGGTATTCCGTGTTTATTTGATGTGGCCAAAATCATTTTTAATCTCGGATTTTTAATAAGTTCTTGGAGTTCGGGATCTAACTTTTGTTTAATAGACAACTCTTTGTAATCTATGTTGGACGGTATAGTTATTTCATCAACTGTCCTTGAGAGTGCATCTGCAACTACGTTGTCGTGACCGCTAATGTGACGTATATCGGTAGAGAATTGCGAAATGTATTCCAAGTATCTCACTCTACGTGGTGTGTCATTTAGTGACGGCTTTTTTGAAAATGAATGAACCAACGGTTTATGATCCGTGTAAATAATAAATTGCCGACCTTCTAGTAGTCGTTGAAAATATCGGACTGCTGCGAATATTCCTAGCAGCTCCCGGTCGTAGGTTGAATACTTCATCTGAGCTGTAGTAAATGCTTTTGAGTAAAATCCTAGCGGCTTCCAACCTTGTTTACATTTTTGATGGAGCACGGCGCCCATACATTTTAAACTCGCATCAGTCAATAAGGCGAGTTCAGCTGTTGGAGAAGGGTGCGTCAAAATTGCGGCATCCAGAATGTTTTGTTTGCAACTCGAAAATGCCGATTCCGCTTCCTTCGTCCATTGAATAATAGAATTATCGTTTTTCTTTGTTTGCTTTTAATAGTTGTTGAGAGGAACTTGATGTTGGGCAGCTAAACGTAGGCTTCCTCGATAAAAATTGACCATGTTCAAAAATCTTCTAAGCTCCTTAATAGTTTTAGGTTTAGGAAAATCTTTGATCGCCTGCACTTTCTCACTTGTGGGGCTGATACCCTTGCTTGAAATGTGGTAGCCCAAAAAATCCAATTCTTTCTTCCAAAATTCGCACTTTTCCAAGTTTATTGTAATGCTGTTCTCTTGAAGTCGCTTAAATATAATCTCCAAGTGTTCCTCATGCGTTGATTCTGTAGAACAGATTAGTAAGTCGTCTACGTAGGCAAACACGAACTCTAAGTCGCCAAATATTGAATTCACAAACCTTTGAAATGTCTGTGCAGCATTACATAGACCAAACGGCATTCTGGGAAACTCAAATAGTCCAAATGGAGTAATTATCGCTGTTTTTTCTACGTCTGCAACCTCAATGCAATGAAAAGCTTTTTTGATATCAATTTTGCTAAATAAACACTTTCTTTGTGCGACGTACGTGAAATCTGTTAACCTTGGCAATGGATATCTGTCTGGAACTGTGGCTTTATTAAGCATGCGATAATCACCGCACGGTCGCCAGTCGCCATTCTTTTTCTTCACTATATGCAGAGGACTGGCCCAGGGGCTATTGGATGGTCTGCATATTCCCATCTCCATCATTGTTTGAAATTCTTTCTTGGCCACCCGGTATTTATCCGGGGGTAGCGGTCGCGCACGAGCATATACTGGAGGGCCTTCCGTTACAATATGATGTTGCACTCCATTCTTTGGTTTGCACTTAAATGCTGTCGGGCGGGTCACGTCTGCGTACTTCTCAATGATCCGCCTAACGCTATCCGGAAGGTGGGAGTTAATAGTAGTGACGCTGCTATATCCTTCCGCTCGAGAAACAGTGGCTGGAGTTGATAATTGTGTTAGTTTATCAATCAATTTCATGCCATGAATATCTACCAAAAGTTTGTGATGTTCCAAAAAATCTGCGCCCAATATTGACATATTTACGTCTGCGATAATAAAAGTCCAGCGGTAGGGGCGTCGTAACCCTATGTTGAGTGAAAGCGTCTTTTCACCGTATGTCTTGATAGGGGTGCCATTAGCTGCGTATAAATTATAACTGTCAACTTGCTCTGTAATATTATGTGGTCTCTTGATAACCGAAATATTTGCTCCTGTATCAACCAAAAACCTTATGTCATTATCAGTATCTCTGACGGTAAGGCGGTTTGAAGGATTAACAGTACAGATTTCCGCCGGTGTCCGTACTGTAGTTAGTTTTCCGACTGCTTGCCAGCTTCCCAGGCGCACGGTTGTATGCACTTATGCGCGCGGTTTTTAAAATGCCGATGATAAAAACATACTTCATTCGATGCGGACCTTGACAATGACTGGCCTCTTGACCTAGATCTAGGTCGGTCGTAGCGCCTACGCTGAAATGAGCTACGTCGGCTGTGCTCGCTACGCAAACTTACAATTTCCAACTGCATTTGAGCTATTTGCGATGTTAAATGCGTAACGATGTCTACTTGTGACGACCTTGAACTTGAGTTAAGCCTGGAGTTCTCTAGAATCTTGTCAGCCATCTCGCTCATCTTATCCAGAGTAAGGTTCTCTGTGACGGCTAAAACTGTGGTTACTGACGAAGGTAATTGACGTAACCAAAACAGTCGAATTGTGTCGTCATTCATTTTCCCACTGCTTATCTGCTTCATTCGGCGTAACAACTGAGACGGCCGTTGGTCGCCGAGATCCATTTCGGCAAGAAGTTTCTGGAATTGCCTCTGCTCTGTTTCTTCATAACAATTTATTAGGCGTTGTTTAATGCCCTCGTATCTTTGTTCTGCCGGTAGATTAATTAGCAAATCGCTCACTTGCTGTATCTCGTTTTTCCCCAATTTCGCGATGACCAAGTTGTACTTGTAATCGTCGCCTTGTTTCTGATGTGCGACGATCGCTTCAGATTCGATTTAAAGATATTAATATAATGACAGTTGCATCACAATATATTTACGAGAACCTAATGTATGTATATAAAAATATTGAAACTTTTTCTAAAAACAGTGATATTCACAATGTAAACACTAGAAATAAAAACAAACTAGCAGTACCTAATACTAGGCTCCACAAAGTAAATAATTCATTTAGAGGCCTGTGTGTACGTTTTTACAATAAAGTGAAAGAGGTCAAGGACCTGGGCGTCCAACTTACCCAGGACCTAACATTTCGTGATCACATAGTCACTTGCTGTAAAAAAGCCTACAGGAACTTGGGATTTATGCTCCGCACGGTTAATAGCTTTACTAATATAAAAGCTATTATCGCGGTGTATAATGCATTGGTAAGGAGTCATTTGGAGTGCAACGCAATGATTTGGGCTCCATATGAAATAAGATATGTCAAAATGGTGGAACGAGTTCAAAATAAGTTTGTTCGTTATTTATATTTGAGACTGTATGGGGTGTACCCATTTTACCCTCTTATGTATCCAACATTATTTGTGTTAGGGATGGTGAGGCACAACGAACTAGGAGTTAGGAGAAACGTCGCTGTAGTTGTATATATTTTTAAAATTATAAGGGGTAAAATCCATAATGAAGACTTGTTGGAAAGAGTGGCGCTATATGTGCCGGACCGGTACGTGTGGCGGCGCCGCCGGCCGCCGCTGCTAGCGATACCGCGCGGCCGCACCAACTTGCTAAACGAGGCACCGCTAACGCGCGCGCTCTGCACTCTCAACCTAATAGCTAAGAAGGTTGATCTATTCTGCTGTGCTCTGAGCGAATTTACATGAATTGCTTTGTTTACTGTGTCGTATGAAGTGTAATGTATATTGTGTTGTATTTTAGTCATATTATAGCTGCACTATTGTATTGGGTAAAAAAAAAGAAACCTGTAAAGATAGTTGTAAGTAATTATAAAATAAATAAATAAATAAAAAATCCGAAACACTATGAAAACATTATGCTCGGGAAAATAAACCCGGGACCTTGGACCTTTGGATATCGGACTGAGCGATTTCTAATCGGCCACCAAGGCCTATAGCACGTTTTATTAAGGCGACGCATTGGAAATTTACGTGGCGGGATCTTAATTTTTCCCAACAATTACAAAACATATGAAAGTGATATTTGATGACATGATTTTTCATTTGACTTCATTTTGCTAGTTGCAGAAATACGATTTGTCAACTATTATAACAGAGAAAAAAATATCAAAGCAACCTCTTTTAAAACATAGATTTGCATTTTACAGGCAAACCAGACCGATTTAAGCATCTAATTTTTTTTAGTAGATTAGTCTTAACACACACTTCAATATGCTAGTTCTTTTTTTTTAAATAATTTGTAGTTTTAATTTGAAGGAAAAAAAAAGCAGTTTTTCTTATGGTACGGGGCGCAAACGCTCCGTATTAGATTAATTGTTTAGCGGTGCGTCGCCTTAAGAAACTTTCTCTTTATTAGTAGACACTCAGTGGCGTGCACCTGGAAAGGTCTTTGTCCATATCAGCTAATAATAATGGTGATGAAAAATCTTTTCTTCGAGAGTTGGATTTTCAACCTTATTCTTATCACCAGAGAGGCGACAATCAGCGCCGTCTGCAGTCGCGCAACGCAACTCGCCCGCCGCGGACACTTCGCCGCCTCATCGCTGGAGAACAGGTCCAAGGCGCTGATGGCTGTCCACAAAGCGCTGCAAGAGGCTGCTGCGGCCAGGACTACCAGGATACAGGAGCGGTGCGAGCTATTGCAGGTTAGTTCGTCATCAAGCGATAGAGAATAGGTCTAAAGCTGCTCACAAAGGCAAGCTTCTGGGCAAGCTCGTTCCATCGTCGGCCTTCTTCTTCTTAGCTCTAGGGATTCGAATGAGGTCAAGAGTAACCCCATCACTTCACTACATAGTATAAAACAAAGTCGCTTCCCGCTGTCCCTATGTATGTATGTATGCTTAGATCTTTAAAACTACGCAACGGATTTTGATGCGGTTTTTTTAATAGATAGAGTGATTCAAGAGGAAGGTTTATGTGTATAAATACATGCTGCTTTGCATGCATAATATAGTAGAGAAGCACTGATAACTTAAGAGGTTTCAATTTTTTTTGCGCTTACATTGCATACGCTGGCTGAACCCTACGAGATAGATCAAAATAATGTACTACAGTATTGTATACCTTAAAAAGGTCTACAAAAAAGTCCGCGATGGTATATGTCTACCTCTTAGGGATAACCCACAATAATAATTTTTTATCTTTTACTTTTTTACGAGAAATAATGGCTTAGTTACGAAAAAGCATTAATTAAGTAGCATAAATACTTTGTGCATTAAATATAGATCAATATGGCTCTTTACAGCATGTAATTTAAATGAATATTTTCGAAGATATTACAGAATTAAAATGCAGGGACATAGCGGTTGCGTGTTCAGCATTGCACCCGTGCGAAGCCGGGGCGGGTCGCTAGTTTTTAATAAAATATTAATTTTACTTTATTGTTTGCATGTTTTTTGTGTATATGTGGTTCATAATAATCCTTTTATTTATCTACCTGATGCGATAACTAATTCCCCTCTCCCTTCATAGCTAACATCCGAGATATCAGAAGCGGAGGCCTGGCTCGAAGAGCGTCGCGGAGCCTTATCGTCCCCCGACGTGGGCCGCGACGAGGAATCCGTCCGAGCGCTGATGCGGCGACGGGACGCGCTGCAGCAGGAACTGCAGGCTGCCGATACCACGCTGGGGAGGCTGGAGAAGGCGGCCGACGGGCTGGCGGTGAGTGTGGACGTAGCCGGGGCGAGTGTGGACGTAGCCGGGGCGGTGTGGACGTAACCGGGCGAGCGTGGACGTAGCCGGGGCGAGTGTGGACATAGCTGGTGCGAGGAGTCAGCTGCAGCGGGAACTGCAGGCCGCGGATACCACGCTGGGGAGGCTAGAGAAAGCGGCCGACGGGCTGGCGGTTAGTGTGGACGTAGCCGGGGCGAGTGTGGACGTAGCCGGGGCGGCGTGGACGTAACCGGGCGAGCGTGGACGTAGCCGGGGCGAGTGTGGACATAGCTGGTGCGAGGAGTCAGCTGCAGCGGGAACTGCAGGCCGCCGATACCACGCTGGAAACTCCACAGCTTTAATATAAGTAACGACGATTACAAAATTATATGATGATAATGTATTTAGTTGATAATTCTTTTCTAATAAATGCGTGATACATACAGAGTCGCGATCCGTCCGACCGCGAGTTGGTGTCCCAGCGCCTGGCCGCGCTGAAGACTTCCTACGAGGGTCTGACGCTGCTGTCCGCGCAGCGCGAGCAACGCCTGGAGCAAAGCCTCAAGTACTACAAGTAAGTGCACGCGTTACTTATTAAACGTATTTTTATTAAATAAATGTTTCCCACACTCACACCAATTATCTAGCCCCAAGAAAAGCTTCCTTAAGAAACTTGTTAAAATGGTTAACTAGACAACGGATAAACATACTTAATATACTTAAATACATACTTATTATACATAGGAAACACCCAGACCCGAAACAATTTAGAAAAACAGGTATTTCTAAATTGATCCGACCGAGGATCGAACCCGGGACCTCAGAGATGGCGACACCATGAAAACCGGTGTGCAAGCCACTCGACCAAGGAGGTCGTCAAAATTATTATTATCACATAACTAAATTGTATTTTCACATAGTATAGTATAGTATTTTCACATAACTAAATTGTTAGCAGAAGGTAAATGACAAACTAGAGTTATTAATTGAAAAAGAAAACGAACGCATTTTATTACATAATTAATTGTGATTAAAATATAATATTGTTAAACGCAAAAAAAATAACTTATTATTAATGATACAGATTGATTCATATATTAAACTAGTGGCCTGCTCGCGACTTCGTCCTCTTAAGAACACCCGTATCCCACGATGGACCCCTATAGCAGCGCCACCTACCGGGTCCCATTGTAAATCTAAACCATTCTCGAATCCACTTGAATACACACAAAAAAATTCATCAAAATCGGTGCAGCCGTTTAGAAGGAGTTTTATATGAATAATAAAGATTGTACAATTTAATAAAACGAATATACTTACGAACATATACGAACGTGTGCGCCTTGTCACACATTTTGTGTAAGACATGCATCCAGGTCTTAGAACCGCAAATACCTGAACCTAAGAAACCTAATCAGCCCCCCGACCGCCTAACCGATCGCTTTGACTACGCGTATAGTTTATAACGTCATCTTGCCACCTCGCACCGCCTATGAAAGCAATATCAAAAGCTAAAGGCTATAGCTTGCGATATTGCTTTCATAGACGGCACGAAACGACAAAATGACGTCATAAACCACACACGAAGTCAAAGCGATCGGTTAGGCGGTCGGGCCCCTGGACACCGTGTTTGTGCGGCCGCCCTTACACTTCTAAAATAAGGATACCCAGGAAGTAAGCTTAATTCGGTACGGTTTTGAGGAGTTCGATGGCGCAGTTAGTCTGCGAGTGCTGAGGTTAAGCAACTTTCGCAAAGGCCGGTCATCGGATGGGCGACCAAAGATTTATCATCTCGAGCTCCTCCGTGCTTCGGAAGGCACGTAAAGCCGTTGGTCCAGGCTGCATTAGCAGTCGTTAACTACCACCTATCCGCACTGGGCCCGCGTGGTGGTTTATGGCCCGTTATCCCTATCCATCCATAGGGAAGGCTCGTGACCCAGCAGTGGGGACATGAAATGAGCCAAGCAGAAAAAAAAATATACTGTAATTTGTAAGATAGAATAACATAACATCTTTTATTTTTTAATTAATCTTAAAAATACCATTGTTACCCCCCCCCCCCCTCCCAGATTCGTGCAGGAGGTGTCCTCTGCGCAGGAGTGGATCGGCGAGCAGATGGCGGCGGCCGCCAGCGAGGAGTACGGCGTGGACGTGGAGCATGTGGACGCGCTGCAGCAGGCCTTCGACAACTTCCTCGCGCAGCTGCACGGTAACCACTTTATATTTTTTTTGTAGTGAAAACTTCTTTAGCGGCGTTGTACACTTTTTTTGTAATGGGTAAAAAATGTTAAATTCGCGTCAGGACACGTGGCCTGATCGAAAATTCGTAAGACGGATGACAGCCGGCGCGGCGTAGGAGAGGAAGTATCCCCTCTCTTTCTACGGCGCGGCGAAAATGTATGCCTGCTGTTTCGTTTAGGCGGCGCAGGGCGCTTGCGCGAATGTTCGAGTGCTTTTTAATCTAATATAAGTTGTCATGTTTGTGTACGATAGCGCAATAAATAAATATTGTATTCTACCACATAAATGATAGTACTTTTATACTGATAATTGAAGCAATTCGTGCAAAATTATTCCCTAACCATTCCAAAATATCAAAAATGCACAACGTTAATATTCAAGTTTTCACTTCTGCCGGCACTCCCGGAGTGCAACCCGTCGTTTTTTTATTATTTATTTCTTACTACACACACAAAGATACAACAACACACAGAGCAAACGACAAAAACAAACACGATATGTTGCGGCTCCAAAAAAATTGTATACTGTAAAGACCGGACGGGTCTTTATTAAGTAAAGAATAATGGGGGAACGTAGCAGAATAGGGTATTTGACTACAATGAAAATATTGATCAAATTGTTGTTAACTTAATAGTAAACATGTTTTTAAACTAATATAGCCAGCACATAATTTTAAAATAAGTATGATTTTTTATAAAAAATCATTATTAACATGATAAAATTTTTATGATTGACCACGTGATCAAAAACGCACGGGATGACGCTGAATCTGGAGCGACGTCACCAGCTTGTAAACAGTAAAATGTCAATCAAAGTTTTGTACGCTTGATTTGACAGCTAAAAGTTTGCTTACAAGCAGGTGACGTCACGACATCACGTGACCTGCGTGCATGGCGTCTTCAGCGTTTTGGCGGCTATTTTATTAATTTGAATTTTAATGGCGATTTTCATAAAAAATAAAGAAATTCATAACGAATTAATCAAATTGCAAATATATTATGCTATAATGAACCATTAGACATATTTTTCTAAAACCTGTCAAATACCCCATTAGAGAAACACTTGGAGCGATTAATATCATATTGGTAATATAAGAAAACATGAATATAATCAAATAATAGATCTCGCCGCTGCCGCGGTCGGCGCGCAAGTCGACGCCCTTCTTTTTCTCTTCACCGCGTGTCATCATAACCGTCGATTCAGGCAGAACGCGGCGGCTGCCAGCAGGCTCGCCCCACAAAGCAGTCCCGATCACTACAGTAGACACACATGCTGAGCAGAATAGTGATTTTAAAAATGAAAAAACTCAATAAAGATGAAAATTACAATTGATTTGTACATTACATGTACAAAGGTAAATTACAAGTTAAATTATTGCTACATTGAAATTACAAATCATTTAAGAATAACTAAATATAAATTAGAATAAATATTATTAACGGGATTATTAGCATGTTTATTAGCGTGTTTGAGTATCCGATATTTCGGCACAGTTGCATGCGCCATGATCACGGATGTACTGAAGTTATTGCGGGTGGGGTGATAATGAGCAGACAAAACGATCTACCCTCTTCCTTAGCCGTTTTTTACGCTCAATACTCGTACCACTGTCTCCTAAGTCACTATTCACTCGAACTTGTTCTCGACACACTACACTGACCGTATCAGATCGCGAAACGGCACTTTTGTTCTTTTTAATGTTAATAATATTTATTCTAATGTAAGTGACCATGATAGTTTAAAAAAAAACAATACAAATATATCTACTGGCATTGGATATACTTGTATACTGTCTCAAACATTCCATCGACACAGAAATTTGGTGACTCGTTTCTTTGTCGCACTTCCAAAAGATGGAATAAATCTATATAAATAAAAATGAATCGCTAAATATGTTGCTAATCGCAAAACTCTAGAACAGCTGAACCGATATGCCTGATTCCTTTTTTATTGTGTTTGATGAAGTCTGAGGAAGGTTCTTATGGAAAGAAAAAACGTAAAAAATAAAAACGTATAAATAAAAATAGTAAAAACAACAATTTTCTTTCCCATACCAACCACTCTCTACTGGACCGATTTAAAAAAATATTTCACCATTAGAATGCTACATTAGCGCTGATTAACATAAGCTATATCAAAAAAAGTCCATTCGTGCGAAGCTATTAATAAATAAAATAAAAATAAATAAATAAAAAGCCTATCACATGGGATCCTTCAAACGAGGCGTGAAGAGGCACCTTGTGGGCCGGCAGGGTGAGGGTGACTGATGCTGCGTTGTTTTCGCGCTGCACCAGTTGTCTTCGCGTCCGTCTGGACTCCATTTCCACTTAACATCAGGTGGGTTGGAGTCAAGCTGCTAATTAATTATTAATTAATTAATTAATACGGATTAAGCTGCCTGAATAAATAATCTTATTATTATTATTATTATTATAGGGGTGAGCATTATTTGCTTAAGCGGGCTCTTGAAAGTTTTTAATTGTAAATATTGAATGATTTGGTTACGACATACTTTTTTGTTTTTGTAAATGTCGTTACTCCTATTAGAACTGTGCAGTTTCTTGCGCTTATTCTTCTCCACAGCTAACACATAGACGCCCTGAATGGGTAGTAAAAAATGTATGGACGATTCAAAAAAGTTTAATTGAATAAAAAAAAATGACTTTGCATCAAGGCTGTATGGCTCAGTGTCCCTCGGCTAACATTGTCATACTTGCCATCAATCAATACTATGTCCTGATTTCTGTACTTTCCCTAGCCAACGAGGGCCGCATCGAAGCAGTTTGCGAGGCGGGCGGAGCCCTAATAGAGGAGGGCGCTCCGGAGGGAGAACGGGCGAGACAACGACTGGACGATCTGCGCGGGCTGTGGGACGACCTCAAGGAGCTGGCGCTGGCCAGGCAGGAGGTAGCATCTTATCATATCTTATCTTTTTTTATATCTTATAGGTGACTTGGCCGTCATCTCATCTGATGTTAAGTAATGATAAGGCCGAAGGTGGAGGCGCACTTCACCCGGGATCCTCAACTACTGAGGCACTGGCTATCTTATCTCTAGCTGCCGGAACACAACAATGCTACAAACATTGATGTTATGGCGACATATTTAGATAAATTCAGATTCAAATTCAAATTTACTATGCCATCGGTTCGTAAGCCTATCTACTCTGGGCGGGAGATCTTGTACTGAGAAGAACCGGCAACGAACTCAGAAGTGTCCAGCTCTTTTCTCCCTTACAGCGTCAAAAATATTGGAAAATGCCCTATCATAAAAGGACACTTTCCATCACAAATAAACACATATACACAGATAAGATGGTGGTAGCTAGCCGAACCGAGTACACAAACCTGTACATCCCGCTGGGAATCGAACCCGGGACGTTAGCAACGCCATACGGCAAAACTTTAATTAAAATCTTTTTGTTATTTTTTGGTGACAAAAAATGTATCGAACATTGGTCTTAAAGTGCCGGACACTGGTGTCACTAATGTTATTTTAAAAAAATCTATTTGAAAAAAGACAAAGTGTTGAAAAGGGCTTTCTTGGCGGGAAAGTGAAGAGTCATGTCTGCGGTTTTGTTTTATTTTTAAAATTTGTGTTATGTCGAATAGTAATGTGAAATAATGGCGGATTATTAACTGTTAAGTGTTCGGTTCGTGAGTGTGCATGTGTTGGCAAATGAAACAAAACAGTGCAACGGCACTTTTTAAATTCTCTCAAGACGTCTGCCCAAGGACTTAGTAAAGCCCCACATCTTTACTGAGATATTCGAGGGTTTGGGGGGAATATCATACTTCTCATTACTATTATCATTCATCATCATCATACAGGAAGAAAATATAGTTTATTTATGTAAGTAATAACTTGTAAGAAAAATTACTTTGACACTGGTTAAATGTGCTAATCGCACAAAGTCATCAACTAAAAAAAAATTAACACTTCATTTTTTCAAATTGTAATTTGTTCGCAACAATATTTGCGTGAAATTATATGTAAATAATCATAAATAAAATCTAGATTGAATCAATAGAGCCGAGTGTAGCTAGATTAGTATACAGAATAAATTGTCTCTCTGTCGTCCAGCTTGTCAGCTGCCGTCTACTTTTAGTTAATGTTAATATAAAATGTTGACTTTTGGCACCTGTCCCCGCAGGCGTTGGCAGGTGCGCGCCAGGTGCATGAATTCGACCGCAGCGCCGAAGAGACCGCCGCCTGGATCGCAGAGAAGGAGACCGCGCTACAGGTAATTTCATTTTATTTATAACTAAATAGTTGCCCGGACAGACTTATTTATTTATTTATTTAAACTTTTGCAACATAAATATTACATGGTGGACTTAATGGTACCGTTTTGACAGTTTCCATGATAACAAAACAAACAAATCATTTTGTATTGGAAAAAGTATTTTCCGTTACTTATTATTTATGTTTTTCACCGTTTAAATCTTCCCTGAACTTCCACAAATATTTCAAAATCAAAATCAGTCAAATCGGTCCAGCCATTCTCGAGTTTTAGCGAGACAAACGAACAGCAATTGATTTTTATATCTATATAGATAATATATTATGTACTAGTGGCCGCTCGCGGTTTCACCCGCGTGGTTCTCGTTCCAGTGGGAATATCGGGATAAAGAGTATCCTATGTGTTAATCCAGGTTATAAACTATCTGTATGCCGAATTTCATCCAAATCCATTCAGTAGTTTTTACGTGAAAGAGTAACAAACATCCAAACAAACTTTCGCGTTTATAATATTAATAGGATATACATAGAATATTTGAAGTGACACACGTTATTTTTAAGTCCCAGACCTACACTGCCGTCATAACGAAAAAGGGCAGAACTAACATTTTTTTTAAATTTGAGTTAGATACACATTTGGATTCAGGAGAAACAGGCCTATCTTTTCAAACCCGTTTTTCTCCTGATTTGCAAAATGTTAGATGTGCCTTTTTTAATTATGACGCAGTACACGGGAATCCATCGTAACATGACTCTATTGAATGCGATTGTTGTAATATATTTTATCTACACTAATGTTGTAACATTCTACTTATGTTTCCAATACTTGACTTATAATTACTACTGTTATAGCGCAGACAACAAAACACTCAATTTAAGCAATTTCACATGATGGTATAATATCCACACCGATATCGTAAAATCTCATTATAACATCAATAAAACGCGACCAATTAACCTGGCGAGCCTTATGTCAAAATCCTCATACAAGTTGTATAAAATTTTGATATTAGGCTGGCTTTTGAAAACAGTTGGGTTATACGTGAAAACTTCGTCGAAACTACTAAACTTACATACACAAAACTCTTTGGTAAGATCTTGTGCCAATTAAATAAAAAAAGAACAGCGCGCGCTCGCTCCTGATTGGCCCTGCGCGCGCAGCTGCGCTCTCATTGGTTAGATTTTAATGGCGGAAATTTGAACAATTATTATAAATAAACTATTGTCAGCTTTTACTCTTGTTGTTTGACTAATTGCATTAGTGAAGATAAAGTAGTGTATGCAACTGCATATAACACGGGTATTAAAACACTCGTTACTATTATGAACTCACACTCGTGTTTGAATACCGTTCATTATATGAGAGTTGCATAAAGTAGTATGAGTATACAGGCAGACGCGAGCGCCCCGCACGGCGCCACGGTGGGCGCCAACCACGCGCGCTCGCGGCGGCTGCACGCGCTGCACGCCGACCTCGACGCCATCCGCGCGCAGGCCGGGAGGCTGCAGCAGGAGGCCCACAGGTAACTATTGCAGATGTCACGACAGTTACAGCTGCTACGGCTGCTACAACTAGTACATGCAATAGCTTCATCACCTACGTAGACCTGGAGCACGACTGCAGTGAGAAGCTGATAGGTAACAGCGCTGCTGGAATTGCTGCTATGGCTGCTACAGCTACTGCAGCTGCTACGGACGGTACGACACTTGTAGCTGCTGCAGCTGCGATAGGTACTAAAAAGCTGCTACGGATGCTGCAGCAGTCACAGCTGCTACAGCTGCTACGACTGATGCAGCAGTCACAGCTGTGATAGGTACTAAAAAGCTGCTACGGATGCTTCAATGCTGACAGCAAGAGGCTGACAGGTAACGGCACAACTAGAACGGCTGCTACGGCTGCTACGACAGCTACAGCTGTAATACCTGCAATAGCTCTTCAAACACGCGCTTCACGTAGACCTGGACGCGCGAATGCAGCAGGAAGCTGGCAGATACAAACACAATAACTGGTACAGCTGCTGCAGCTGTAACACTTGCAACATCCGCAGCAAAGCTACAGAACCACACGTTGCTCGGAAACCTGGTTGCATGCGTCCAGGTTGCAGATGCACCAGAACACCTGTTTTACTGCTAACATAGAATAATCATGATTTTAATGGAACAAAAGTTTCTTTCCTTTTTTCTAACATGAAACGATGTTAAAAATAATATCCACAGGCGGTATTAGTAGCCGCACTTTCTGAAAACCCTAGTCTGCCCAATCTTATTTAACTCTGTTCAAAATTATTATTACTTATTATCTGCGTAAAAACTAATAATTAATTATGCACTTATTTATTTTTCATAATACTGTTTATAATAAATATTATTCCAATTTGTTTTAAACAGGCTAGGCACCGCCTTCCCCGACGCTAAAGAGCACGTGACTGCCAAACTGGAGGACGTGACCGAAGCACTTCAGGCACTTACCACCCTCGCGGCCACCAGCCAGCAGCAGCTGGAACTGGCGGGGCAGCTGCAGGCGCACTTCACCACCTGCCAGGGACTGCTGTGAGTACTATACATATGATAATACTTTTGATTTTTATATATATTACGGATAAGTACAGTGCCTTGATCTCACCTGATGTTAAGTAATGATAAGGCCTATGATGGAAGCGCACTTCACCCGGGATCCTCAACTACTGATGCACTGGCTATCTCATCTCTAGTTGCCGGAACACAACAATGCTACAAACATTAATGTTATGGGGACATATTGGTGGTACAAGATGGTGGTAGCTAGCCAGGCGAAACAAGCCCTAGACAGTCCAAAAACAAAAACGAGTACACCGAGTTCCCTCGCTGGGAATCAAACCCGGGGACCTCTGGGTCTTAACCACTAGACCACAGAGGCGGCAAAAAAATTAATGGAGTCTGGCTGGACCCATTTTGATTGAAAAAGGCAACAACCCAATGCTACTTCTTCAGGTCAGAGTGTCGCTTTAAGGGCAAGTTGGAGTATAGCCTTCAGGGCACTATGGGAGGCCAAAAAGTTCAATAAAAAAAATCATTTAAAATTTTATTTTATATTTTTGGACTTAAAAAAATTTTGGTCAAAAATATCGACCTCCCATAACCCCCCCTTTTTTGAGTTCTACGTGTTGGTGTTATGGTTGTACGGTCTAACTACCGCACATGTTACCGCGTCAGCGAATACAAAATACATACCTTTTATTGCACAATTAGCGGAATCAATTACTTATAATTTTAATTACCTTTATAGCATTCATATCCAAACTACTGTACTGTTAACTGTGTATCAAGTTCAGTTTCATACGACATCATCAAGGATCGTACGGAACAATGGTCCCCATCAATTTATTTTATGTACATGATATACCTCCGACGCATAGTTTACGAAATATTTGAAAATTCAGAAAAATATCATTATCCCTTTAAAAGCCCGTTTACAACACAAGTTTCATATTATAGTTTATTTTCAAAGGCGTTTTATATAAAATTAATGGCTTAGTGTGGTTTGCATATATTGACAAGTTTTTTATTCATATTTTTATTTGTTACTCCTCTAACAACTATTGCATTCCCATCCCCCCAGCGCGTGGTGTAACGAGTTATCTTATCTTATCTTATCGTATCTTATTTTATCTTATCTTATCGTATCTTATCTTATCTTAGCGCGTGGTGTAACGAGATGATCGCCCGAGTGACGGCGCCCGAGCTAGCCCGAGACGTGGCGGGCGCGGAGAGGCTGCTGGCGCGTCACCAGGACCTGCGCGTCGAGATCGACGCCAAGACCGACGACTTCCAGCAGCACTACGAGGACGGTGAGTAAATTAGTTAGTTTTGACGTCACTATGTGCCTATAAAGCTTTGATCAATAGTGCACTAGGTTCCCGATGAGCGCTAGAAAAACGGTACGCGAAATTGGTGCCACGGAGCCTCAATGACGTTTGTAGCGATGACCGTCAATATTAAGTAGAAATATTAAAGTTTAAGATGTAAGGTTCACATTAAGCTGAAGCTGTTGATGCTATCCAATGTTTTTTCAGATTTTGTTATTCGAAATTTAAATAAATAAAAAATAAAATGAAATAAAATACTTTAATTTCAGACCATGGTCCATATTCACAATTACCAAATTCAAATACAATAAAATTACATATTATTTATTACATTAAATTATTGAATTTAATTCAAAGTTCTAGTTTAACTAGATCACATTATAATGGGGTATTTGACAGGTTTTAGAAAAATATGTCTAATGGTTCATTATAGCGTAATATATTTGCAATTTGATTAATTCGTTATGAATTTTTTTTTTTTTATGAAAATCGCCATTAGAATTCAAATTAACAAAATAGCCGCCAAAACGCTGAAGACGCCATGCACGCAGGTCACGTGATGTCGTGACGTCACCTGCTTGTAAGCAAACTTTTAGCTCTTAAATTAAACGTACAAAACTTTGATTGACATTTACTGTAAACAAGCTGGTGACGTCACTCCAGATTCAGCGTCATCCCGTGCGTTTTTGATCACGTGGTCAATCATAAAAAAATTATTATGTTATTAATGATTTTTTATGAAAATCATACTTATTTTAAAATTATGTGCTGGCTATATTAGTTTAAAAACATGTTTACTATTAAGTTAACAACAATTTGATCAATATTTTCATTGTAGTCAAATACCCCATTAAAATCCATTAAATAAATAAAATAGAGTAGAGTATGTTAGTAACAATAGACTTACAACTATGTTAGTAACTTAATAACAAACAGAACGCAAACATCCCGACCCGCAGACTCACTGGCTTACATGTAAAACATGCAATTCATTCTAAATACATGTACATAGTACATGTACTGGCAAATAATGTAATATTATTTTAATTTTATTTAATTTAATTTTGTATTATTTTAATTTTGATTTGATTTAATTTTATATTATTTTAATTTTAATTTTAATTTATATTATTTTTAATTTATAATAATTTGTAATTTGTAATTTTTAAATTGTAATTTATTGGTCCATTTGTTGACTCTGAATAAAGTATAATAATAATAATAAATGTATAGGTGTAAGCAAACTGGACCACTTGGAGATGCATTTTTGCTCTGGATCCTTTATGTAGTACATTATTGATAGAAGCTACAAAGGCTTACATTGAACAAACAATTTGACTTTTACTCTGACTTTTAACTTCGTCTATACCAAGTTATGTATGCACCACCAGGCGAGAAGCTCCTCCGCGAAGGTCACTTCATGTCGTCGGAGATAGAGTCCCGCATGCGGTCGCTGCAGGCGCGTCGCAACCAGCTTGCCGCCGCCTGGCGCGCGCGCGACGACGTCTACACCCAACACCTGGATGTACTCGCGTTCAAGAGGGACGCTGATGCGTTGGACAGCTGGATTGAGAACCGGTGAGTAACTTAGACAATGTATAGAGTATTCTACAGCTGGTAACCAATGCGTAACTAAATGCCGATGCTCTGGACAGCTGGATAGAGAACCGATGAGATACACGAGGAGTTTAATTGTTAGCTGCATACTTATTATTATTATTATTTATTATTATTATTATCTCTCTATTTATTTTTTTACATATTAATTTACATTTTTAAATATTTTCTAAAAAACAAAACAAACATTTAAAAATATAAAAAATAGGGGTCCACCGGCATCGGGACCAGGGTCCAAACTACCGGTGATTAGGGCTCCAGAGACAGGAACCTCCTCACAATGCGTGCCGTATCGAGGAGAACTGCCTTCTGAATCAGGCCCTTGATCCAGCCGCCTAACGAGAGCCTCATGAGATGTTGATCGAGGCTCTTGGCCATCAGGCCGTTGGCCGTAACAACAATCGGCACGATGACAGCCGAGTCCACATTCCACATGTCGACAACCTCATGTGCTAAGTCGAGATATTTGATTTTTTTTTTATTATTATTATTATTATTTTTATTTTTTTTTATTATTTATTTTTTATTTTTTTTTTTTGGGTTGAGAGGCGGTGAGTAACTTAAATCAGTGCATAGACAGTACATACTCTACAACTGGATAGCCAATACCTTATAGCCTCGTTACATATAGAAATGAAATATTATGACCTTTTAACTTTTTTCGTCGGGGTCAGTAAATCAGGTCGCTGAACTACTACTACTAATTTTGCAGTTAAATTCTAAATTATGACACTAGTATATCGCGGCGGGGGTCGGTAAATCGGGTCGCTAAACTACTCATCTACTTTATAGTTGACTTAAAATGTATGTTATTTCAATTTTTCGTGTTGGAGCCAGTAAATTGGGTGAGGGGTCAGTAAACTGTGTAGCTGAATTACATTTCATGCAATTTCAACAAATTTGATGAAATTTTTATCTTTGCGCTTCGGGGGTCAACGATTTACCGACCCCTGGCTGACTGGCTGATGTTACTGAACTGCTCTTTCTATCGCAGGGTGCCTCTGGTCCAAGACGGCAAGTTCGGTGAGAGCGTGTCGCAGGTGGAGGCGCTGATAGGCAGGCATCGCGACCTTGAGGAGACCATCGAAGCGCAAAGGGACAAGTTCCACGCGCTGAGGAGGATCACGCTGGTGAGTGGCTGGACACGTACTTTACAGCACATTTGTATAGTCGACCTTGGCATTGCTGTACCACCATTTTTTTTCATTTAGTTGATGGCTTCGTGCCATTAGCACATTTAGCCCGTGTCAAAGTAATTTTTCTAACAAGTTAAATAAACAATATTTAAATATTTGTAAAATACAGTGAAAAAATTAAATGCCTACCCGACCCAGCTAGGAATGGAACCTGGATCTTCCGCAATCCAGGCGGTTGCACTGACCATTATGCTACCGGGAAAGCTGACGTTAGCACTGTATTTTTTCAGTGCTTTTCGATTTTTTTTACTGCTTTTTAGCGGCAGAGTGCCATCTATCCAACGGTTATTGCAACCGATCGGCTATGCAGATTCATCTTTACAGACTTAAAAAAACGAGCGAGTCTCACAGTAGTCGCATATGAAGTTTAACAATTGACATCTGACCTTAGTAATAAGCAATTTTAATATTATATTCTGAAAAAAATGGGTCAGGAATTACATCATTATGTAACTATAAATAAATGCAGTAAATACTCATTAGAAGACATTTGCCATATCAAAATGACCTTTGATTGTCTAGTGACACAATATGTCTCATATAATAATAATATGTCATGTTCATAATATCGATTTTAAATTTACAAAATGGCGCGCGCTTGCGCGCTTCCCCGTCTTCCTGTTACACATACTTCCGTCCCATTTCACGAAATCACTCCCACAAACTGTATATATCGAAGGCGAGCAGAAAGATGTTACATATCAATAAAAAAGTAAAACAATATTTACTTTACAAGTTACAACTCTGCGTCCGAATCGCGTTAATCGTTGTTTTGCATTCAGTCCAATGATAAATGTAGCTACGTTAATCTAGAAAATTCTAAATAATTAGAAAAAGTCAAACAGTGTCAGGAAGCTCAAATAATAAAAATATATACGAGAGTAAGATATTACGTCTTTATCGATTGTTAACTACTTGCAAATGTTCTTTCGACTGTGAGGGTAGTAACTCCACAGTGACGTAATACCGCTGACTTGCAGCGTAAATCACAAAGTAGTAGAAAAATTCAACGAGTCTTCTGGGGCCTCGGTAGCTCAGCGGGCAGATCCTTGGACCGGTTATCCAAAGGTCGTGGGTTCGATCCCCATTCGAGCGCACTCTCCTGAGCCTAATTGATTTTTCTAGTTAAACTTTATCTACTTAAAGCAAAAATTGCAATTGTAAATGCAAAAATTTTAATAATAAAAAAAATACATTCACCAAATGTTCTCTCATTAAAGGTGGAGCAAGCCTTCGCGGCGATGAGGGACGAGGAGGAGGCTGCCAAGCGGCGCTCTGCTGAGAAGCAGGAGGAGGAGCGTCTGCAGCAGTATCGCAGGAGGGAACTGCAGAGGATCGCCGAGGAGCGGCGGAGGGACGCCGCGCCGCCGGCGCCTGCGCAGCCGGTGCGAGAGGTCAGTGGACTTCTATACAGCATTACCAGACAAAGTTTATGTTTTTTATAAATTTTCTAAATTCATCTGTCGTTATTTTAAGAAAATATGGTTGCAAAAAAGAAAATGGTTTAACTTATGGATAGCGATGTTGGCTACATTATTATTAATATATTCTTTTACAGCTGTTTATTAGTTTTTATAAAAAAAAAGTAAGTCAAATTTTTTTTTACAAAAATAAACTTGAAAGTATTTAAGTACCTACTTTTGTACCGTCCAAACATTTTTTTTACCTACTAACCCCATTCAGTATACGACTGGAATGGACTGAAAAGACAGTGTAGCGACATAGCGTTGGGTCGGCAGTTTAGCCCGTAGTCGTAGCAGCGTATCAAATACCGTAGCCGCAGACGCTAGTCGTATCCCTACACGCGTTCCCATCGGTCTTGTTACGTGTACTTAGTTCGTACGTATACAACCTTATTTTTAGTTTATACGAAAATCGAAACACGGGGTCAAATATTTTCATTTAAAGAATCAGTACAAAAAAAAATTAAAATAATATCTTGAAAACTCACGAAGTTACAAGCTTTTTGTGCTGCCCCGTTGTGTGTATTTAGTGGGGAATAATTTATTTGAGATTTTGTAAATATTATTTGGTCAAAATGTAACATGGTATATAAAAATATTGAAATCGATTCTATTACTGATTCTGAACAAACAGTTTTCAGGTTTCGTATAAACTAAAAATAACATTGTTTTATTCATCAACCCTATAAGCAACCTTCTGATATCCATAAGAGACTACAGGAGACACATATAAATACCACAGACAGTGATTGGAAGATTTGACTATCTATTTTTATTATTATTATCCTGTTTGTACTTGAGAAACTTGATATTAATAAATTTTAAACCATTAAAGAAAAGCTTTATAAAAAAACTTATTATAAAGTGACTGATTACACATAAGACAAGACAGCATGGTTTTGAAATGCTCCAATCACTCCAACAGGTATTTCTAATTAAAAATATTTTTAAGTCATTTTAAACTTGTATAACTTCGTACTCGAGGAGCTCGATGGCTCAGGAGGAGCTCGATGGCTCAGTGGTTAACGCGCCCGGTCTGCGAGTGCTGAGGTTAAGCAACTTTCGCAAAGGCCGGTCATCGGGATGGGTGACCAAAAATGTATCATCTCTCGCTCCTCCGTGCTTCGGAAGGCACGTAAAGCCGTCGGTCCCGGCTGCATTAGCAGTCGTTAACTACCACCGCACCGCACTGGGCCCGCGTGGTGGTTTGGCCTGTTCTCCCTATCCATCTATAGGGAAGGCTCGTGCCCCAGCAGTGGGGACATAAAATGAGCTGATGATGATGATGATAACTTGGTAGCGGAATAAGTTTCTTGCGCTCATTCTTCTCCACAGCTAAAAATAGACGTCCTGAATGGGTTTGGACTAAATGTTTGGACGATTCAAAAGCAATTTTCTAAAGTTTATTTGAATTAAAAAAAAACACTTTGACTTTGACTTAATCACCTTAGCTTAGCTTATGTCGGGTGAGCAGTACAAAACCGGTCGGTAAGGCGACGCATTGGATATTTACCGTGGCGGGGATCTTGATTTTTCCCAACAATTACAAAACATATGAAAGTGATATTTGATGACATGATTTTTCATTTAATTGACTTCATTTTGCTAGTTGCAGAAACACGATTTGTCAACTTTCATAACAGAGAAAAAAATATCAAAGTTACCTCTTTTATAACATAGATTTGCATTTTAAGGGCAAACCAGACCGATTTAAGCAACTAAACTTTCTTAGTAGATTAGTCTTAACACACACTTCAATATGCTAGTTCATTTTTTTTAAATAATTTGTAGTTTTAATTTGAAGGGGAAAAAAACAGTTTTTCTTATGGTACGGGGGCGCAACGCTCCGTATTAGATTAATTGCTAATGCAACCGGGACCGACGGCAAGACGAGCCGACGAAGCATGGATGAGCTGGCAGCTGTGTCTCAGTTCATACTTCTGCAACTGTCAACGTTTACCTCTTTAAACTCTTGTACTTCGTTCAGTAGCTTAAGAGAATATTGTAACATTCTCATCATGTGATCAGGTGATCAATGGTCATGTTGCAAAAGTTGCTTAACCTTCGCAATCGCAGACCGGGCGTTAGCCACCATCGAGCTCCTAACTGTATTGTTGATATTTTGCTTTGTTAAGTAGGTAAGTTATTTGTTACTAGCGGCCCGTCCCGGCATCGTACGGGTGGACAATTCTTTTTTGATAGCCTATGTTACTCAGCGCTAATGTAGCATTGTAATGGTGAAAGATTTTTTAAATGGGTCCAGTAGTTTTTGAGTTTATTCGTTACAAACATACAAAGATAAAAAGCTTTCCTCTTTATAATATTAGTGTGATTTTTCGCAGACGGAGCGCGCGGTGGGTGCGGTGGGTGCGGCGGGTGCGGCGGGTGCGGCGGGGTGCGGCGGCGGAGGAGGAGACGCTGTCCCCCGCGCCGCAGTTCGAGCGGCTGCCGCGAGCGGACGCGCAGGTCAAGCGAGCCGAGAGCATGAGCGTGAGTACATCAAAAAATACATTTATGTCAACCACAATCACTGATCATACAAACATTCCTGGATATTAGGTAGTGGGACTATACGTGTCCACGTTATATAGGGAAACCTTAACTCCCTTATACAGGGTGGAAACTTTCAGCGGGGCAGTAAGGGGAAGTACCTTATCCGTTACAGCTACACGAAAATGGTCTTAGGAGACTATCCATAATTTTTTATGGAATTTTGATCCCCATTCAAAGATTTTCAAAAAAATGTACAGTTAGCAAGAAAATAGCAATTTTACACAAAAACATTTTTTGATGCCAATCGATCCTGTTTCTAATACTGATCAAAAACTTCTATGGGGACCAACCATCGTTGGAGTACTCAAAAAGTCACAAATTGCAAAAAAACTTTTCCCTTACATTTTGTAAAGAATTTGTGTAACTGAAATACATAAAATAAAATATAAGACAAATGATCACGTAGAATTTTACACATATCAAAAAGAAGGCGTATTAATTTTCTTTTTTTATTAACTAACAATAACTTGATGATGTTATTCACAACACACTCAGAGCTTTTCTGACGCCACAAACAGTCAAGATTGTTTTTTATTTAATAGTAACGAGTTCCAAATTTGAATTGTTTTAAACTTATCTTTTTATTCAGTCAACAAAAAGATCTCAACCGTCACTAAAAAAGCTTTTGCGTAAAATTTTCATACAAAATGTACGGGAAAAGTTTTTTGCAATTTGTGACTTTTTGAGTACTCCAACGATGGTTGGTCCCATAGAAGTTTTTGATCAGTATTAGAAACAGGATCGATTGGCATCAAAAAATGTTTTTGTATAAAATGGCTATTTTCGTGCTAACTGTACATTTTTTTGAAAATCTTTGAATGGGGATCAAAATTCCATAAAAAAATATGGATAGTCTCCTAAGAGCATTTAAGAGCATTTTCGTGTAGCTGCAACGGATAAGGTACTTCTCCTTACTGCCCCGCTGAAAGTTTCCACCCTGTATAGGGAAAACGGGGGAAAAGGATGAAGTGGCCTGCAACAATGCGGGTGGATCGTCCGTCCGGCTGGCGACGTCCCCATGAGAAATAATAATACGTGTCCACGGGGCAACTCGCTCCAGACACTAGTCTTAAAAGTACCGGATGAAGGATGCGTACCGGCGCGTTCTGATCTGGCGTTATGACCTGACGTAGATGGTCCCTTGCGCTTGCGCAAGGATGTCTGACACCTAACTTTATAACCGTAAGGTTGGTGGGGGGGTGTCAGTAAAAACTTTAAAGTCGTGTGTAGCGGAGTGATCATACAGACAAGAATGAAAAAATATATTAAAAAAATATTTTTGGCTAAATATTACCTCAATATTGCTATTTTAGTACAATTTGTTTGATATTTAAAAACAATTTTGTATTTAGTTATTGCAAAAATACAGCAAAATGAGTACAATTGCTTTGCGGCATTCTCTATCAGTCGACTAGTATTATTTTAATATTAATACAACATTGTTACAATATGTATTTTTATATTATTGTTTTTACATACATAAATTAACAAACTTTACAATTTTATTTATAACTAGTTGTCGCCCATTGATCAAAATTCGACCGTAATTTTTATAATAAGCTGTTTATTAAACAATATTTTATTAAGGCTGCACGGATTGTATCCTAAGCAATGAAAAATGAAAAAGATAGAATGTGAGTATGGATTGGCATTGGCACATTTCGGCCGCTCCTCTTCCATTTTTGAATTATTTTAAAAATGTTGAAACAATTTTTATTTAATTTAATGTATTTTTTATGCATAATTTAAAAAAATATAAGCAATCTGCACTCCTTCTCTATATAAACTATAAGTGTGCGTCATCCGTCCGCGCAATTTTCGTAAAAAGGGGTACAAAGTTTTTGCTTCACGTATTAATATATAGTTTATCATCACAATAAATATAAGCATTTAAAATAAAATGTCTATCTTTCTGTGTACTACTAATACAATTTGCTATTAAGACGACGCATTGGAAATTTACGCGGCGGGATCTTGATTTTTCCCAACAATTACAAAACATATGAAAGTGATATTTGATGACATGATTTTTATTTAATTGACTTCATTTTGCTAGTTGCAGAAACACGATTTTTCAACTTTTATAACAGAGAAAAAAATATCAAAGTAACCTCTTTTAAAACATAGATTCGCATTTTACAGGAAAACCAGACCGATTGAAGCATCTAAATTTTCTTAGTAGATTAGTCTTAACACACACTTCAATATTGTAGTTCATATTTTTTTAATAATTTGTAGTTTTAATTTGAAGGGGAAAAAACAGTTTTTCTTATGGTACGGAATGCAAACGCTCCGTATGAGATTAATTGTTTAGCGATGCGTCGCCTTAAATAAATATTCTACTGTTGAAAAGTTCTATTGGATGTACTGTTGCGCTTGTATATTAAAAACATTGGGCAGCTTATATAGTACGCACCAAAACACTTCTATAGCGCGATTCAGAGAATAATACATCATTTTAGTCAATGCGCCATCTGTTGGCAAGAATACCCAAACAATTTCGTCCATATCGCAAAGGCGTTACCTATGGTTGGTTAAGTTTCAAAATATTAAATCAGTATGAAAATCAAAACTTTTTAAACGCATATCGAAAAACCTCCGAGCGTCTACTAGTACCTGCAGACTTTGACTGTAGTTATACAGAAAATACCGACTTAACTATCGAAACTTAATTTTGAAATTGACATTGACATTTTTTTATATCACCGCTTTCACCGATGGGTAAGAAATTAAGCTCATGAAGCCTAAAGATTAAATCTTAATGTTCGATCTCGAACACTTGTAAACATCACATCTACTTTTGCTGTTGACTGTACAACTGTATCGTTCGCCGCAGGTGGTGAAGACCCCGAAGCGTACGCCATCGTTCACAACGCGGCGCCGCACCCAGAGCTTCCGCCGCCACCGGCGCCAGGACGCCGACCTGCCGCCAGTCGAGATCGAGGGTAACTACCACAGAGCAAAGCATCATTGTTCATTAACACTTATTTATTTAAATATAGTTAAAATTTAATTTTACAACCATTTTATTTCACGTCCATTTAAAATTTTTATGTTTTTAGAACAGCCGTATATTAAGATTTGTAATATAATTTTCTAAAATAAAATACGAGAAGATTTTACATTTCTTCATGTAGGCAGGCAGGCTTGAAGGCTTAAATTATTATTTACTAGCGACCCGCCCCGGCTTCGCACGGGTGCAACTTTTGGGTGGACTTTTTTGTAGACATTTTTAAGGTGTACAATACTGTAGTAAATTATTTTGATCTATCTCGTAGAGTTCAGCCAGCGTTTGCAAAGTAGCGCAAAAGAATTTGAAACCTCTCAAATTATCAATGTTTCTCTACTATATTATGCATGTATTTATACATATAAACCTTCCTCACTCTATCTATTAAAAATAACCGCATCAAAATCCGTTGCGTAGTTTTAAAGATCTAAGCATACATATACATAGGGACAGCGGGAAGCGGACTTTGTTTTATACTATGTAGTGACTATTGTGTAAATGATTGAAATCATTTATCTCTGTTCATGTTTGTAAATTCAGCAGTAAGATGTGAATTGGCTTACAAATGAATTGATGGATTATTTTCCAAAATTTTCAAAATTATAGGAAATGTTCTACATTCTATCAATTCAGGACGTATTTTGGCTGTTTTTGTCTTTACATACATTATCTTTATCAGCTGATATCTACAAATAATAAATACATTTTCCTACACTCACACCAATTATCTAGCCGAAGAAAAGCTTCGTTATGAAACTCGTTAAATGGTTACTAGACAACGGATAAACATACTTAAAATACTTAAATACATACTTATTATACATAGAAAACACCCAGACCCGAGACAATTTAGAAAAACAATAATTTCTAATTTGACCCGACCGGGGATCGAACCCGGGACCTCATGGCGACACCATGAAAACCGGTGTACAAACCACTTGACCAAGAAGGTCGTCAAATACCCTTAGAAATAAGTGTTTAACAGAAACTATGCATTATTAATGACTTATAACCAACAATGGGTGAATAGATGAAGAAGAATGCATCATGCTTTCCGGTCTTCGTGGAGATGAGGGAAGCCTTGTCCAGCTATGGACGTCTTTTGCTAGAAATTCTGCTGCTGATGATGATGATGATGATGATGATGATGATGATGATGATGATGATGATGATGATGATGATGTATGATCTCCTTACAGGTTTCCTAGAGCGCAAGCAGGAAGCCGGTTGCGGCGGCAAGCGCGCCACCGTCCGCTCGTGGCGCTCGTACTACTCCGTGCTGTGCGGCCAGCTGCTCTGCTTCTTCAGGGACGAGCTAGACTTCGCCAGCTCCAAGGCGGCCGCCCCGCCCGTCGCTATACTCAATGTGAGTGAACAGTTTCTTAAGTGAAATTTTGTATAGCGAGATTTTAATTATAGGGATACGTTTTGAATCTTGGGCAATTACCACATGCCAAAAATGGGACGTCATAAAAGTTTTAGAAAAAATACTTAATGATGGTTTCTTAGACGAAATTTGGTTTTTTGAGATTTTGTTTATTAGGATGGGTTTGGAATCTTAGGCAATTACCACATATGTGAGATGAACAGTGCAAAATGTTTAATTGCAAATGTTTTTTTAAATTCTCATAAGTCAATTTGCCAGCGCTAAACGGCTGCTTTTACGTGCAAATTTTTTACTTGTTCTTATTGTAAGTTGCGCGTATTTATTATTAATGACTACAAGCGTTGCTGAGCTAAGCTTTTAACATCGTTGTAAAGTTAAAACAATTTTGAAAGCTAAGCTACCCCCACCTCCGGTTGCGAACCGGATGGGTGACCGTTACCTCTCCCGCAGGCACGCTGCGAACCCGCCGGCGACTACACGAAACGCTCCCACGTGTTCCGGCTAGCTTGCGCCGACGGTGCCGAATACCTGTTCGCTACCGGCAGCCGCGACCTGATGAGGGAGTGGGTCGCCAAGCTAGCCTTCCACGCGCAACTACCACCAGCTCTTCAGCTGACACCTTACGCTGCGGGAGAATCACCCACCGCTGAACTGAGGAGGAGGCTGCACGAGTGAGTATACCTTCTGTATAGTATGAATTAGGTTCATGCTAGGGATGGCGTTAAAAGCTGGCGTTCCACTTTCGAGGTCAGAAAGTAGCTGTACCAGTGAGTATACCACCCAAGAGAATATAGCTAGGGTAGGCTAGGTACATAGCATAATCACAGGCCTTGGTATTCCTTAACCTCTGTTGAAACACACAAGCTGAGCTGACTCGTGAGTAGGTGGTGTTAAAAGCAGATACGGCTTCAGAAGTAAACTTACCATCTATGAGTAACTACTGAGTGATAAATAATTAGTATACCATCTGCGACGCTAGGAACTAGCTAGAATAGAATACACAGTAACATAAGAAAGGCTGAAGTGCAAGTAGGAGCTGATGTTCCACCACGGAACTGAGGAGGAGGCTGCACGAGTGAATATACCATCTATGAGTAGCTAAAATATAGTAACTTAAACACAAATGTTGAAAAAATTTCCACGAGCAGGATTTGAACCTGCACACTTCTGACATACCGGGTCAGGTGTTCTCCCAATTGAGCTATCGTGGTTCTAACCAGCCCGCCGAAATTATTCAACACTATTTACTTTTTACTTTGAAAGCCAAAGGCCATTCAATGTCAACAACTACCGTCATTACCATCCGATCATAATATTTTTACAAATACTAAAGATCAGTTAAGGGTGCGCCGTCCGTAAGTGACAAGTGTCATATGTTTTATTTGAAATGTCGTCGTCCATATTTATTTGATGCCGCGCGGCCATACTAATTTTGTATGGGGAATTTAAGGTGCTTAATAAAAAAATATTATTTAAATAACCACTTGATGAATCAAAAATGTAGTCTAGCAATTTGTAGTTTATCCATTGATGATTGTTTAGACAAAATCAGAGGTACATTAATTCAGATAAACTATAAGAAATCTACTAAACGCCGCCACTCGTTATCATGATCTTTGCCCAACTTTAAATGATATTGTAGAAAACACTATAGCGTGTTATGAATTTATGGTTCTGACAAATTGTAAACACGTTCCCTATGATACTAAATATATATTTTGTTAATTTAATACGATAGTATTTTCAATTATATTAACTAACCGTAACTGCATTTTTGGCATTTTTTGGTCGGCCCACCCTTAAGAAGTAGGCAGGCTACATAGTAACTTGTGGCATTAAGAAACAATAAAGATGAAAAGACTTGCGAGGATGGGGACTAAAACATAGTGGCATGAGCTAATGCTGATGAGGCTATCGCGTGAGTATGGTGTTAGAAGCTGGCGCTCCACTCGAGCTAAGGAGAAGGCTGCGTGAGTGAGTATACCACCAGCTAGGATAGGAAGTACATTGACACATAAGCTACCACCCATGTAACATGAGTTAGGCAAAAACAAAAACATTTTTTACATAACTGTTCCTTCCAGGAACGCGTCATCATCATCATCAGAGGGCTCGTCCCCCGTGGAGCCACGCAAGGCGCGCACGCAGGCCGAGATCCTGCAGGAACACCGGGACAGCCAGCGGGCCTCCGCCACCCCGGCCACCCCGGCCACCCCGGCCACCCCGGCCACGGCGGCCACGACGGCCACGACGGCGCCGGCCACGAACGATAGGAACATTGGTGAGTCGTGTTAAATTTTCAACCCTTTGTTGTACACTAGTGGACCCGGCGGACTTCGTACCACTTTGACAGTTGCCATCAAGTGATTAAATTCTCTTTGGTTTCCATGACAACAAAACAAACAATCATTTTGTATTGGAAAATTAAATTGTCGTTTTTAGTATATTTATAGTGTGATTCCCGTCGGAATATCGGGATAAAAACTATCCTATTTGTTAATCCAGGTTATAAACTATCTGTATGCCGAATTTCATCCAAATCCATCCATCCTCCATCCATCATACTGATATAGTTTTCTGCGTTAGCAGATGGACGTGCCTTCTGCACAATTTATTTTATAAAAAATTAAATAGCAATAAATTCCGCGCCTAACTGTGCCAGTATTGCTTCCGCGTAGATCGGGGTCAGCGCATCGCGGTCATGCAGTTGTTGACAATTTTACTGTGACATTAATTTGTGTTTATTTACGTAATAATGGAAAGTCCATTTAACCGGAGCAACATGACGTCCCGGAGCCCACCACGTAGACGGCAAAATGAAGAAGATCCCGTAGCGCCCACTATTGATGCAGTCTCGACTATGGAGATACAGAGCTGGCTGTCGAAAATCGAGCATTGCCTGAATGACATTTGCTCGATCTCTAACGACGGAAAGTTAAATTCAGAACAAAAGCTCAAAATCAGCAGCATTAGCAGGAACGTTATGGGAGGTGTGTCTCAGTTGGCTGTTCAATATCAGTCACTGAAACAAAAATATATTTCGGCGCAGCTCACGATCAGCAATATAAACGAGCGAAAGGGGATAACCATCCAAATTGAAGACCAGCTCGAGGACCTTAAAGAATGTATCCGCTCTGCTCCTAAACCCACTAATCAGAACTCATCCTTTGCCGACATCGTAAGGAAAGGAAATAACTCTCTTGCCCGCCCCCTAAACACCAGCAGTGTCGTTGTCTATCCCCAGGATAAAGAAAAAACCAGTGAGGACACAAAGAAACTAATCCAGACCGTAATTAAGCCAGAAGAGCTCAAATTACGTATACGGGGTTTGCGAAAAACCAAAGATGGAGGCATAATTATTAGCGCGCAAGGTAAAGAAGACCTTGAGAAACTGAAGCAGTCAGAGCAGCTCAGAACTTCAGGGCTCAAGGTCGAAGAGACCAAAAAGAGAAAGCCGAAAATAATTTTACTAGGGGTCCCCACTAATAGCACTGAGAAAGAAGTTTATGAATGCCTATACGAGCAGAATATATCGGACAAGTATCCACATATAAGCCGAGAACAATTCCTTAGTTCTATAAAACTTAGCCACAAATATGGCAAAAAGGACGCTTCATTTTGCAATTTTATAATAGAGTTACCACCTGAATTAAGAAAAGTTCTCATAGCACAGGAGCGACTGTTCATTAATTGGACATCTTGTTCAGTCCGAGACTTCACACTTGTAACAAGATGTTACAAATGCCAGCAGTATGGCCATTCCGCGAAGTATTGTCGTGAGACGGACTCTACCTGTGGACACTGTGGATGCGTCGGACACTCCATCAAAGAATGCAGCAAACACCATGAACCTGCCGCGTGTGCTACATGTAAGCGATTTAATAAGCCCAGCCAGCACAAAACGGGAGACGATCAATGCCCAGCCAGAAAAAGTGCAGAAATAAGGTACCAAAGTTCTATTGATTATGAAGGCGCCTAGAGCGCCGCATAGCAATCGTCTAGCAGCACAAGGAAGGGTAATGTTACCAAAGACTTTCTAAAAGACATACACATATATCGATCTCCATCATATCTTAATATCACTAATTTTCTACAATCACTTAATGAATTATTGACAAAACAGCTCTCTACATTTAAGAATGTGTTTTTAGTTGACGACTTAAACATTGACATTAAATCGGGAAACATAGATCGCAATTCACCAGAGTATCTAACTCATGTTGCTTGTTTAGGCTACCTACACACCCATTTGCTTCCAACTAGAATGGGAAATTGCTTGGACCATATTTTCGCTAAAACTAACATTCCTTTAAAAACTATAGTATTAACCTCTTCTGTGACAGACCATAATTCAGTGTTGTTGTGTTTACAAAAGCAATACTGTAAATCTTACGGAATTACTAAGCACCACAAGCTGCAAAACGCGGGAATTAAACATGACCTAGACAACCTAGACTTAGTGCCCTTTTACAATACGGATGACGTCAATGAGTCAACAGAGTATCTTATTTCATCGTTAACAAACATTATTGATGCCAATACGCGAACTATTGTGTTATCACGCCGTAAAAAAATTATAAAACCGTGGATAACTCCTGGGCTTTTACGCTGCATCAGACATCGTGATAAGCTGCATCAAAACGTTACTCTAGCACCCGAAAATGAGATACTCAAGGTTACTTATTTAAGATACCGAAATTTTTGTAATAAATTATTGAAGAAACTTAAACGCCAGTATGAAAGTTTAGAAATAAAAGACGCAGGTCAAAACAAGAAAAAATTATGGAAAGTTATCAAAACCATAACTAACACCACTAATACTAAATTATCCGCACATCAACTCATCGCAAACTCAGCTACTGCGGCGCAATCAGTTGACGCGGCAAATAGTTTCTTTGTTTCTATTGGAAAAAGTTTAGCTGAGAAAGCAAAACACCAAAACAATTATTCCCTCTCCTACACTTTGCCCCCATCATCGCCATTGTCAACATTGCACTCATTTGCTTTATTTAACACTGATGAAAATGAAGTAGAAAAAATTATCTTGACTCTTAGAAATGACTGCGCCACTGGCATTGATAAAATCCCATGTACATTTATTAAGAAATACAAACAGCACTTAATTCCGCCACTTACTTATCTATTCAACCAATGCATCTCAAAAGGTATTTTCCCACAGGCTTTGAAAAAGGCCGTTGTTCATCCGATTCACAAAAATGGAGATAAAAGTTTTATTAATAATTACTGACCCATTGCTTTACTACCTTCCATTTCCAAAATCCTAGAAAGATTAATATATAACCGACTTATTAAATACATAGAAGGAAAAGGACTCTTGGCCACGACTCAATACGGTTTTAGGCCTAACAAATCAACTGATGACGCAGTTCATGAATTAACTGATTATATTACAAGACAACTTGATTCCCGGAATAAATGCTTAGTTATATTCCTAGACCTTGCCAAGGCATTTGACTCAGTTTCAATTCCAATCCTCCTGAAAAAGTTACACAGGCTAGGTATAAGAGGTATACCACATAGTCTTTTAAAAGATTACTTAACAAATAGGACCCAGCGAGTTAAGATAGACGGTATAGTAAGTAAAGAACTAACAGTCGAATATGGTGTTCCTCAGGGAAGTATAATAGGACCCTTACTATTCCTTATCTATATTAACGATTTATGCCTCCTCCCCCTTCAAAACAATAGTCAGATAATATCATACGCTGACGATACAGCCTTACTATTTAGTGCCGACAATTGGAATGACACATTCAGTTTAGCCCAAGCTGGCTTTGATTCTGTCACAAAGTGGCTTAGAACAAACATGTTGACTCTAAACACAGACAAAACCAAATACATGACTTTTTCGTATAATTTACTGACCCAACCATCCCATGACTCACATGCAATAGTGGCACATCACTGTTTTGACTCGAATGATATTGACTGTGTATGTCCTAAACTCAGTAGTACAAACACAATAAAATACCTAGGCCTCATCATAGATACATATCTGAATTTTAAAGCACATATAGAATCTCTTACTACTAGAGTTCGAAAATTAATCTATGTCTTTAAAAATTTAAGATATGCCGCTAAAGGAAAACTCCTAAAAGAGGTTTATTTAGCCCTTTGCCAATCTTTGCTAACGTACTGCATTTCATCTTGGGGAGGCGCTCATAAAACCACCATGCTAAACTTAGAAATAGCACAGAGAGCCATTTTGAAAGTTAGCACATTTCGTCCTTTCCGTTTCCCTACAGCAGAACTCCTAACTGAATGTAATGTCCTTTCTGTTCGTCAGTTGTTTATACTACAAACTGTAACAAAGAAACATTCACTAACGCCCTATAGTCCTGCACTACAAACCAGCAAAAGGCGAGTAGACATTGTTTGTTCCACTGAGCAATATCGTACAGCTCACTCTCACATATTCTTTTGCTTTCTTGGAAGTTTTTTGTATAATTAACTTAATTTAACACTAGGTATATATCATATGAACAAAATAAATTGTAAGAAAACCATACAAAATTGGCTTATAGGGAAACCCTACAATGACACCGAACATCTATTATTAGTTATTACATAAGTTGGTATACAATGGCAGCAACATGCTGCTTAAGCAAAATGTTATTAAAAGTATTATAATTTATTGCTATTTAATAAAATGTTATGTAAGCAATCGCTAACACACTCACCGATTAGATGCCTGAGATACGGGTAAACTAGTTTACTTAGTTTAGGTATCACCTGGTTATTCTGCACTACTAACCTTAATTTTAAAACTTTACATTATTCTTCAATGATTTCTTGTAATGCATTATATTATTATGTAGACAAATGTTATTTTATAAGTTTTATGTATTTAGTCTTAAGTTTTACACAGCAAATAAATTTATTCTTATTCTTATTCTTATTCTTATCCGTTGCAGCGTGAAGAAGGAACAAATATACAGACATACACACACACAAACTTTCGCATTTATAATATTAGTGTGATTATAAATTATTGTTGGCCACACTTCGTCTGTCTTTGTTTTGTATTGTTATTGTGAGTATCGTGTGATTTTGTAGTGTGTGCCAATAAATGTATTTCATTTCATTTTTTTTCATTTCATTTTTCATTAAAAGAAAAAATACCTAGGTATAAAAAGTTGCTAACATTAACCGATTCTATTCGTACATTTCTTTCTCTAACACTCTCTTTCAATAAGAGGTTGAATTGATACCGCTATCGACCAGTCATTAAAGTCCGCAATCTGTTCAGAATCGTCGGTACTGCCGTCGCTGCCGCCGCGGCAACTGCCGCAGGAGGACGCCGAGGCGATAGTGCTCAGGTCAGTACCTATACACAACAATGAATACCAAATGTTTTAATATTCTTTATCCTAATTTTCCTTAGGAGCTCGATGGCGCAGTGCTGAGGTTAAGCGACTCGCCGGTCATCGGATGGGTGACCAAAAGTTTATCATCAAATAGATAAAACTAGTCACAATAAGATCTAAAAAGCAGAACACCCACTGCTTGGAACGAAAGGCGATGGATGAATGAGTAGTATGTGGAATAGAAGTACGGGAAGCATAAAAGACAGAACTGGAATGAAAGAGGGTATAAATATCTCCGATCATGTTGGAGGAAGTAGTATTAAAAAAAAGATTGTCATCTCTCGCTCCTCCGTGCTTCGGAAGGCACGTAAAGCCGTTGGTCCCGGCTGCATTAGCAGTCGTTAACTACCACCAATCCGCACTGGGCCCGCGTGCTGGTTTAAGGCCTGCTCTCCCTGCGGTGCTTCCATCCATAAGAGAAGCTTTACCTCAGCAGTGGGATATATAAAATTGGCTAAAGAGAGAGAGAGTGAGTGTCCAAAGTACCAGGCTATCATAGCCCACAAGGAGGTGTACCTGGCGTGAGCAACGTACTTGGGGTGAGGCCGTGTGGTGGGTGAAGTACCAGGCTAGCATGAGCTATAAGGAGCTACGCACTGGGCCCGCGTGGTGGTTTACGGCGCGTTCTCCCTGCGGTGTCCATCCACAGGGAAGTCTGGTGCCCCAGCAGTGGGGACATGAAATGAGCTGATGATGATGATTGTCCACGCGTTGTACAGGAACAGCGAGGCGAACAGCTCATGGGGCCGCTCGCGCTTCTCCAACGGGCGGGACGTCAACGCCGAGTTCATCAAGTCCCAGCAGACGGGTGAGCATAAACATACACACATACATACATACATGAAATAAATACGTATTGTGGTACAGTCACCAGCATAAATATATGACTATGGACAGCCCTGCAAAAACATCTGATCATTGGTGAAAGGCATATATATATGAAGATCTAAATCGGTATAATTATGCGATAATTTGTGGCCGGCATAAATATCGATTTCGGAAACGGCATAAGTATTTGACACCGGGCCGATTCAAAATATCTGATATTGCACAAAATCAAAATTATGTAATCCACTATCAGCACAAATATCTATTCACTGTGAACGAATAACCATCGGATCACAGGTGGACCGCATAAATATCTAACACGATACAAAATTCAAAATATATAATCAATTTGCAAATATGAACTTTATCTTGTTGTCTTACGAAAATATTTTCAATACATCGAGCTGACGTTTCATGGAAAGAGTGCAGACTTGTCAGTGCATATGTCCATCTCACGTTTTACAAATTCCATATATATGAAAGAAAATAATAAATAATTCTTCGTAGATTTTGAAATAAGAACAATATCTTCGTGGCTTCGTGATTTTCTAGCATGGAGGTTAATTTAAATCGGTTAAACTATTTCTTTTACTAAAAAATTATAAAAAATAATGTTACGTCAGCAATAATTATTTTTTTGGATTTAATTATCTTTTGCTCATATGACAACCGTTAATTTTTGTTTTCAATCGATGATTCAATGCCATGGCCACTTATCGGGTGGATGTCCACTTGAGACATAGAATTGTGTCAATGCATGAAGATAATAAATCCGTTAAAAAAATTATAGAGGTTTTGGAAGTTACTGTAAGTTATTTCTTAATAAAGACATAATGATGAATTAATTAGGTAAAACATGCATACTAATATTAAGGTAAATTACGTTTATCGCCACCCAAAGTACACAACCATCTTTGGCTCCTAGGTTTAGCTGTACTTCCGTTACTAATGCAATGAAATAAATTCAAACGTGCCAATAATGGAGGGGTGCTGACAATACAATAATCTGTTACCCTACACGTCAAATCCATTAACTATTTTAATTAAAATTGCCTAGGAGATAATTGCATCTTCAGAAACGACTAAAACTAAGGCTAGTTGTATTTTGTTTTCCAGAGAAATACCGTTGCCGCTCTGTGGACAGTTTGTTTTCATGCAAGCAAGATGCAAGCAAACAAACTGTCCACAGAGCGGCAATGTCCGAGTTCCCAATCGTCATGCATTCGTCAAATGACGCGCCATGGACAGTGACCCTTAGCAATTTTATTTAATAGCGTGGAATCTGTCAAACTTGCGATAGCCTAAAACGTGAGACGGACATATGCACTGACAAGTCTGCACTCTTTCCATGAAATGAAACGTCAGGTTGATGTATTAAAAATATTTTCGTAAGATAACAAGATAAAGTTATTTGCAAATTGATTATATATTTTTGATTTTGTTTCGTGCTAGATATTTATGCGGTCCACCTGTGATCCGATGGTTATTCGTTCACAGTGAATAGATATTTATGCTGATAGTGGATTACATAATTTTGATTTTGTGCAATATCAGATATTTTGAATCGGCCCGGTGTCAAATACTTATGCCGTTTCCGAAATCGATATTTATGCCGGCCACAAATTATCACATACTTATACCGAGTTAGATCGTCATATATATATGCCCTTCATCAATGATCAGATGTTTTTGCAGGGCTGTCCATAGTCATATATTTATGCTGGTGACTGTACACAAGACGATGAGATAGATAAAGTACAGTCGCGAGCGTTAACATGTAAACACTTTTGACTAGTTTTGACTCTTATTCCATTGTATTAAGAGTTACGTTGTTTACATGTTAATGCTTGTGACTATACGTAATGTCAGTGACTGGTAAAAAAAATTGGTTTTATCTATTTAGATGATGTCATTGTTTTTGTTGACTGCCCAAATAATAAATAAATAAATAATTAGTTTTTCGCTTACAATAGTAAAATTAATTGATATATTATTAAGCCATTATAACAGAGTCAGTAGACAACCGTTGATTTTTTTTTAATTAATTACCATTCAACACTTTTTGAATTGTAATTTGTTCGCGAACGCGAAATTTTGCGAACATTGGTGGCGAATAGTTGTATTCTTAAATAAACTAAAAAAAATCGTCAACAAATTTTTCTTCCAGTGTGGATCTGCTACTGGTTTACTGATGTTTGGTTGCAATAACTTGTAATATGTTAATTAGAAAGATCTTTTACCAGATGCCAGTACAATACAATTTTTTACACATTTTTATTTAATGATTTTTTTAAAGCATGGTCTGCATGACGGTATATGTGAACGCATGTGTGATGTTCGTGATTGAATTGAATGAATGAATGATCAGTAAGGGCCTGTTTGATCACTATCTTAAATGCAGCAATTACTCATTCAAAACTTTTGTCTCTTTCTTATTTATATCGTATGAAAGAGACAAAACTTTTAGCTAAATATACTATTTGAAACATATTGACATGTGATCTAACTGGCCCTGAATTGAAGATTGCATTGTCTTAAAAATGTGTTTTTTGTGACGTCTATGCCTTGTGTTCGTTTTGGGGTTGGTAAACTCGATCCTATTGTGTTTTACGTAAAGTTTTTATTAGTACAACGTGTTGGTGCGTGCACTGTACAAGTTTTGAGTTAGGGGTCAATATTTATAATTTAATTAAGACAGCCAGTAAAACTAGCACAAGTACGAGTTATAACTAGTAAACGATAAAGTAATAAGCTATTAAGTAAACTACCTTAGACATAATTATATGAAAAGGAAAAAAATTACCAATATTTACGACAAAAGCATGGTCATAATTCATCTATTTCAGTCTTTTTTTTGTAGCAGTTCTGATAGTGTGTTAATTAAAAATAAGATATAAGATAAAATCAATCAGTGCACAAAGTCGAAGATATACTTACGCGAATATACATTAATAATATCTCCTTTTTGATGTCGGTTAAAAATATAATGAAGTTAGAAATACAATATCTAAAGAATTTGATGATTTTTTTTACCCTACTTATAATAGAGTTATATGAAAATACAACCACTATGTAATGATTGGGTATCATAAATCATAAATTAACCAATAGTTTGTATATAACATCACAAAGTAATAAAACTCCTTTTTATCAGTTAAATGAGAGTGACTGCCATTTTGAGTCCTATATTTTTAAATAAGTGATTATTTTGGATATAACTAAGGGTAAAATCTGTCCTTAAAGTTTGTACAGTGTGTGCTCAAACTAATTGTATACAGGCTGATTCGAAAAACGTGTGTCATGCCGGGAATAGTAATGATCTATCGTCTGATGATACGTTTCATAGTTTTTTTGGATACACTCTTCAACTTTCAAAGTAGATAATATATCGTAAATTATCTATATATAACACATTTTAGTTCAATAAAAGATGTAATTGGAAATATGCACCTTAATATTGAACTAAGAAACATATTTAGTAAATGTTTTGCATTTTTTGACGCAAACTTCTTAAATCTAGGTATCCTACTCAGCCAAAATGTCTAGTATGCCTATATAAGCAGTTTGCTTTAAACTTTGTAATATATATTTCCAAAGTTCACAAAACTTTTGGTAGCATATTTTCAATGTCATCTAAATACCGAAATAGCCGACGTAGCCCCGCCCCCACCCCTGCCCTTATCCGGGCCGCCGGGGCGCAACGAGCGGCCGCCGACGCTGCCCGAGCGCACCCCGAACTTACCCGAGCGCGGCCCGAACATACCCGAGCGGGGCCCGAACATACCCGAGCGGCACGAGCGCCCGGAGAAGTCTGTCCACGCGCTGGTGAACAGCTTCCAGCAGAGAATGACCAGCGGCCAGGGTCGAGACCCTAATAGGAACGCCTCGTGGACCCTGGAGAGGCAGAACAACAACTGGCAGAGTGTGGAGACCACCTCACACTTCTATACGGCGGGCGAGCTGGGTCAGTCGAGTAGTTTGGTGGTGGGGGTTTCCAATCTTCGTTGCCATGGTTACGAGAATTACACCAAGCAGGGATGTTGACAACGTCAAATTTTAAAAGGGTAAAAGTCAACTACCCTTTTAAATTAGTCAACTGAGCTACTTTGCGAAACGAAATATTGTTTCAAAGAAATAGTATGGCAATAGTGAACTATGACGTCACTGTTATATTTATTACATTGAGTGTTTATTAACCACTTTATAGGTTGCAAAAGTTAATGTGTTAACAGCACATAAATAATAAGCTTTTATTTTGTAAGAAAAAGGTAAAAATCCTGTCTAACTTTGATAAGCCTAATTTGTTTCTTGCATTCAAATGTGAAATCACTGATTTATTCCATATAAGTCAGCTGCCATTTAGGTCAGTTTTTTTTTTTTCATACATCAAAATTTATGAAATTCGTTAAAAGTCAGAAAATCAAAATGGCTGACGTAAGTGGAATGTTTTAATGCCAATTACGTCAGATCCAGTTAGGACAGAACTTTAAATAATGAAATGAAACTATAGAACATCAAATCGACGAGGAGATTTAAATTAAGTGCTGGTTTAAAGATATTATTTTTAAAATAAAACTTTATAATATTCACAAGAAATATTACACCACTATAAAAACGAAACAAAATAAAAATCTTTTAATAAAAGATGTCTGAATTAAGTAACATGTAAATTGAACTGCCGTATTCGAAGATTGGAAGCCCCGCCATCCTATGGTTTGGTGTTAGAGTTTGTACTAACCCCCAATGGTTCAGTTTGTAACTAGCTTTCCCTCTAAGCAAAGCGTATTTATTGTAAAAATCAGCTTTATTTCAAAATAAATTGTGACTTGATTTCAATGATGGAGGCCTTTGCCCAGCAGTGGGATAGTTTAGGCTGTTTACTTTACTAACATAAACCCCTTTATTCATAAAAACTTTTAAAAACATTATTTAGTTAATCATTGTTTTGTCTCTTTTTCTCAAATTCGAAATGACGTTTGTGTGACGTTGACAAAACAATATTTACCTAAATAATGCTCAAATAGTTTTTATGAATAAGGGGGATAAAATGCAATGTTGACTTTGACAATTGCTAGGAAAACTTAATTTTTCATATCACGATTTGTTGTAAACGAAATCGTTCACGAAAATAAAGTAATCATGGTAAATTTTTGTGTATACTAAAAACGTTGCATACAGGATAAGCCACAAATAAACCCCAGATAGGAAACGGATTGCGTTCCTCTTGACAGTTCTCCCTGAGACATCCTGTATAACAATAGCATATATTCATGTAATTTGGATGTTTTAATAGAATTGAGAGTATATGTATTATATCAATAAAGCTGATTTTCCTTTTACCTAGTACTGTAGAACTAACCTCTTTCATTAGTTGTAAATAAGTTTCTGTAAAAAGACACCTATCTTAAAAATATACTATTTTTCCGTACTAATGAAAAGAGTATAAGCTTTTTACTAGCTGTTTAATGTTTTAAATATAAATAGAAAATATTTATTCAATACCACGTAATCTGTGGCGGTAGCCAAAGTAACATTAAGAAAACGATAGCGAAGTTCGAAAAGAATTAAATGTATGGGATTGACATAAGATTGACTACGTGACATTCGATTATACATTTTATTCTTTGGCTAAGCCTACAGGTTTGTATCTTTTACTCCAATTTAAAAGGACGACCTCCGTAGTCGAGTGGCTTGCACGCCGTACTTTGGGCGGCGCTAACCCTAAAGTCCCGGGTTCGATCCCCGGTCGGGTCAATGTCGAAAACGAACTTTTCGATATTGTGTCGGGTCTGGGTGGTTGTGGTACCGTCGTTGTTTCTGATCTCCATAAAACGAGTGCTTTAGCTACTTACCTGGGGATCAGAACAATGTACGTGATGTTGTCTAATATTTGTATTTATATTTAAAATTTAGTTCACATGACGAGAATAAACCACGGGATATTGATTCCAAGCTTATCTCTGTTTATTAGGCCCTTAGCGTTGTATTTAGCTTACTCTCTTCAAAAAATACTTTCATTTGATATGTAGTCTTATATTTCTTTTCTGTACATAATTTTTGAATTGTTATATAAAATTATTTTATTCAACTTCTTCCATTTAATTATATTTTAAGTGTTTTCAAAATTATTGTCTCAAGAACTATTTCAATACTTCCTATAATGCATCAGTCAGTCTTATCTGCGATTTTTGAACATCGGTGATAGTAAAATTAAAAATGATAATATTAGGTCTTTACCTATGAAACTGGACATAAAGACGGAAATGCTTTAAATATTTATATTATTTTGAATTTTTCATTCACAATGCTTTAAATAGATACAAGGTATTACGTCACTGTGACGTAATACCGCTGCTGGCTTGCAGCGTAAATCACAAAATAGTAGAAAAATTCAACGGTCACAGCATTGGACCGGCTATCCAAAGGTCGCGGGTTCGATCTCCACTCTAGCTTCCTGCGGCTGGTTGATTTTTTCTAGTAAAATTTTGTCTTGTAAATACGAGACTTATAGTTTAAAAAAACCCGTTCAAAAGTTGCATTCCTAAAACGCATAATAGGAAGCGGAAATACAAGTTCTTTATATAATTATATAATTATGTTTTGATCTATAAACATGCGTTCAGGATCGAGCCATCTCCTATACGTGTTGCATCGGGTGAAATGTATGTGCTTTTTGGCTGCGTTCAATATATATATATGTTTATTAAGCTTGCCTTTTGTTGTTTATTAAATATATAGTTTGTATATGTGTGTATTAAATATATGTTCGTAGTGTTCTTATTTGTGATGCATTTTATATGTTTACGATGCTTACATTTCGTTGAATTTTATATGTTTGTTTTAAGGTAAGATTGAAAAATTATAACTCTATTGCCCGTGAAAGGGTTACTGCTGTGGTATATCAGTTATTGTATGTAGGTACCTACTATGTTATGCTATCCCCGGTCGTAGGTTCGAGTCTTCAGTGATATATTTTAAATATTTATTTTTTTAATATCAGCTTCATAAAATATAGCTTTTTTGAATATCACTACTTGGTTTGTTATTATTATCACTTTTGTGTCAATATTCAATATGTTTATGTTGTTTTTATATGTCTTAGTGCACGCTACAATGTCTGTGGGTGGTCTATTTTGTTCTTTTAGTTATAATTCTTAATTGTATACTTTATTTCAGCTTTGGTCCTTGTATATTTGTTGCCTATTGTACTTTAGTTTGTCGCTTATCTGTCAGCGTGTTTCAAATCGTGTTTTGGTTCGCTTGGTGTTTTAATGTGGCCTGTGGTTTCATGGTTTTGTTTAAGAGCGTTTACGCCGCACACTAGCGCCACTAATGAAAAAAAAAAGATATCTAGTAATTAGAGATAGAAAATCAAATTATGCTCAACAAACTATTTGAATGAAGTGATTTAGCATTTTTACGTCACCTAGGTGACGTAAAAATGCTAAATTACTTCATTTAAATAGTTCGTTGAGACTACTTCTACTGTGACCGCGGATCCTGCAAGGAGTTTAAAACTACTTATAAAATATATAAAATTACTAAGTATCGTAAGGCCATAGTGTTCGACCCTTCAAGCCCAGTTTTCAACACAGTTTTCGTCGCCAAAAACTAACATAGAATTTCATTGAAATGTTACTGTATGTTGAGCAAAGGAAGCAGGTGGTCTCTAAAGTCACAAATCTGGGAGCCTACTGTGAGTTTTGTTAAAAATTTGTTTGGCATTTTTATTTTAAGTGCTTTTTGCTGCACTTGAGCTGAATTAAATATTTATAAAATATAGTAAAAGAATTAAATGCCTACCCGACCCAGCCAGTAATCGAGCTGCCAGGCTTAGCCAAAGTAACATTAAGAAAACGATAGCGAAGTTCGAAAAGAATAAAATGTATGGGATTGACATAAGATTGACCACGTGATTTAGCGCGGCTTATGTCAATCCCATACATTTTATTCTTTTCGAACTTCGCTATCGTTTTCTTAATGTTACTTTGGCATTATGATACCGGGAAGGCTGACGTAAGCACTGAATTTTTTCACTGCTCTGATTTTGACTTGCTTTGATTCCAGACTGGGTCTGGTAGGCATTTAATTTTTTCCCTATATTTTATAAATATTTAGTTTACAAAAACACAAATGTTGAAAAATGTTCCACGAGCAGGATTTGAACCCGCACCCTTCTGACATACCGGGTCAGGTGCTCTTCCAATTGAGCTATCGTGGTTCTAACCAGCCCGCCGAAACCATTCAACACTATTTACTTTTTACTTTGAAAGCCAAAGGCGCCCATTCAATGTCAACAACTACAGTCATTAACATCTGATCATAATATTTTTACAAATACTAAAGATCAGTTAAGAAGTAGGCAAGCTATTTATAAAATGTTTTTATATAATTTTTAACGCAAATTTTGTTGCGAACAAATTACAAAAACACAAATGTTGAAAAAATTTCCACGAGCAGGATTTGAACCCGCACCTTTCTGACATACCGGGTCAGGTGCTCTTCCAATTGAGCTATCGTGGTTCTAAATCCTGCTCGTGTAAATTTTTTCAACATTTGTGTTTTTGTAATTTGTTCGCAACAAAATTTGCGCTATAAGTTAAAAATTATATAAAAACATTTTAATATTTAGTTTGACATTTTGCCATACAAATTTTCGTTTTCGTTAACGTGATCGAATGTCGAATGAATCTCGCACTAGTCCCCTAGTTGATGATACCTGATTCTAATGGTTAAAGGAAAACAATGTCTATCATGATTGGTACCCTATATCCGTTTTTAGTATGTTATTACTGTAACTTAAAACATTGAAACTGTAGACCACATTTCGGATTCTGTGTGCGGGTCGTGTCTGTTGTTCTATCTTTTGGTCTTACAAATAAACAAAAAAAAAGCGTCGAAAGGTTATTCCGTGTTTTGCCTCTTTTACTCTAATTTGAAATGACGTTTACGTATACGGAATAACTATACGGAGCTTATTCTATGTTTATTTGTAAGGCACTATGGGTTTTTTCTTTGCTATAGACATGTTAATAAATATTGAACCTTATTTCCTGTAGCGTACGGTGGTAACAATAGTGGCGGACGGCCAGCGTCGGTGGCGGGCAGTGGCGGATCGCCAGCTCTAGACCAGAGACCAGCGTCAAGGTAAACTATGTTACATTTTCTTTTTTTTACAATTTAGAATTATAACAAACAAAAGTATTAAAAAATTTAATTTATTGGAAAATATTATAAAATTTAAAAATTGAGAAGAATATTTCCTTTATACATATCATTCGAGAATTTTAGTTACCGGTGACTTCGAATCAATACTGTTCCCCGCTCGTCTGGTTTGTACACCGGTTTTTCATGGTGTCGCCATCTTAAAGAGTTATTATTGTAAACTTTTATTATTTGTAGACATTACTAAACTTTTAATTTGGCCATTACCTATGAATTGTAGGGATTAGTCTTTACCTATATTGACTATTTAAGAACGTTTACGCCGCACACTAGCGCCGCCAATGAAAAAAAAACATATCTAGTAATTAGAGATAGAAAAGCAAATTATGCTCAACAAACTATCTAAATGAAGTAATTTAGCATTTTTACGTCACATAATGAACACCTGACATGTTATATGGTTTAGTTAAATATGGCGTTATAGTTAAAAGTGGCCGTAACGTCTTATTTAACTAAACCATAACATGTGAGGTGTTCATTAGGTGACGTAAAAATGCTAAATTACTTCATTCACATAGTTTGTTGAGCATAATTTGATTTTCTATCTCCAATTACTACATATGTTTTTTTTTTCATTAGTGGCGCTAGTGTGTGGCGTAAACGCTCTTAAGTAAATAGCCAATAATTGTTCAACTGCTGGGCACAGGCCTTTATTAGTGAAATCAATAATTTTAATTTCAATAGTAGTCTATAATGAATGGGTAATGGCTCCATTACCCGGGCTATGCATCGAAAAATCCAAAACACCTGCCCGACCTGGCAATTGAACCCGGGACTCTTGGGTATTCAGTTAAATTTAATTTAGTTAAATTTAATTTGATGTCCCATAACCAGGGTCTTACTTTAATACTTTTATAATATTAGGACCACTGATAATTTTCGATTAAGTTTTATAGTACTATAAAAAATGATTTTTTTCGTTCAGGTCCTCAGGCGAGTCTGAACTGTCAGTAAGCGGAGTCACTAAGGATAAGAAAGACAAGAAAGGTGTCTTCGGAGGCCTGTTCAGTAGGAAGAAGAGGCCACAGAGCCATATGTAGGCCGCATTATATGCGGGGAGAAAGGAGTTTTGTTGCAAATTGTAAAAAAATATATAGCAAACTTAGAAATATAGTTTCAAAACTAACAAAGAACATGGATGGCGTTCTATTTTTTGTTTGTTAAGGTCAGACTACCGAAACGTATAGGTATTTCGTTTGACAGTTTTAGGTTTTAGTAAAAAGATTTTTTTTTATTTACGTTCGCAATTTTTCATAAATTGAAATGGACGATGTTTATCAAATTTTGATAGTCAAAAAAATTGCTGAACAATTTTCCATTAACTCAAAGCAATATGTTAGATAAAAAATAAGTTTTTTTTTTTTGCAATTTGCAGCAACGTCTTGGTAATTTTATATTTTGTATATAATATGTACTGGCGTATTACGACAGATATGTATAAAATATACGCTATATATAGTTTTTTTAATATATATATAGCGCCTAATCGGATCGAAGTTGTTAAAATCGTGCCTTTTACATACTTGGATGTATACTTTGAAAAGTAGGAAAGTAATTAAGTGCCTTTCTAACGTAATTAAGCAAAACAGTAATCGTCTTGTAACAGTTTCAAACAAAAGCAATTTATGCGGTGTTTTGAGGTGTTAAACTTTTCATTGTGTTCGTTTATTATGCTACTTTTTAGTGTTTTTTTCTTCTTTTAATATTATATCGTATCATATTTGGTACGAATCTGTTTGTGTATACTAAATGTACGACTTTTATGTATATTTCATTTCATTGTGAAATTAAAAATAAATATAACAAGCAATGCAAAAAAACTGTTTTAAAATTATTTCTCTTCTTTATATTTACGGTATTATGGTAGAAATATGTGAATTCTAGTTTATATTGTCTCAAGATTGAATAATGAACATTCCTAACGAAATTAGAAACTGTCACAAAAGTGAGTTTTATTAGGGGACCAATTTTTATGATTTCTGTAATTAAAATAATGAAAAATAGAATGTATGCGACCCACATACAAGATAGAGAACTAGATAGTATTAATTAAATAAAAAAACAAGCAATTACTAATTGGACAATAATAATGTGTTAAATCTAGTTAATTAGGCTAAGGATCAGTAATTTGTAACATAAAAACACAAATGTGTTTTTAGAAAACATAAAAACTCGGATTTCACTTGACAGCCAATTCAGCCATTCGTACCACGAGTTAATTCGTATAATAAGTAGAAATGGTAAACGATACAATGGCAACACTAAAACGATGCGTCGAAACTCCGTCAAGTGAAATCCGCGTTCTGAATTGCATAATTTAAGTTATAATTTCTGTTCACTTGTGAGAATCTGCCATTTCTATGTATTTGTTTTTTTTTGTCGTCTTTAGTAGGTATGTGCAAAAGCTCTACTTCTTAAATCGAATAGGTACTTAGCTGACATCCAAATGACGTCTATCGGATATGACATCAAAAAAACAGTACCATGGAAATAGGTTACTTTTGATTCTATTTTAGGTTACTTTTGATTAGGCGTCGGTAGTGTGATTAACTTCAGAAACATATTAAGTTTACATGTAGATAACTTACTTGAGATTAATCCTACACTCTTATTCAAAATGTACAGAAAACAAATATCAAAATTATGTTCGATTTGCGGAGTAAGCTATGTGCATGTTTAATGTAAGTATTCAGATACTTGTATGATTGCTTTTAACTAAGATTCGGGCGAAACATCACTTTTTTTGCATCATTAGATACTATGTTGTTTTGTTGAAACAAGTTAAGTAACGTTTACAAAGTCTGTTTCATTAATGTTCGATAAGTTTTATTACTCATTTTTCTTGTTAACCACCCCCCCCCCCTACCCTGCAACCCTATACGAAGTACAACGCTCCACCTAAAGGAACACTATTTGTCGTTGATTTTAATAAGTTTATCATTTTGTTATGTATTTAGTATCCAGTGATGCAATCTAAAGGAATGTGAATGACACATATTTTTTTATAAACACGTGGTATATCGTAATTAGGCAGAATGTTTGATTTAAGTGTCAAAAAAGTGATTGAATGTATTTTGACAGTTGTATTTTTTATCTGTCTCGCTAATTTAATTGCAAACTCTATTGTATTGTAAACTGAGGCATTATTTGCTGATGTTTTAATAATCATGTTATTGTAGTTAGTATCGCTTCTCAATTAATGCTGAATATATTTTTGTGTAATTAAATATTGCGTTTCATTATTATAGAATAAGCAATACATTCAGAAAAAAAAACAAATTTATTTTTAAATAGAGTTACATATAAAAAATTAAGAACTATAAAGTTACTATCCAAACATGAAAAAGTAGAAAACTCACATTTCCGGTAAATACGTTACTTAAGTATTTTATCACAGTGATTTTTACATGTCAGATGAGGATCTCATTATGCCAGCGTAGAATGGCGCTGGCACCGCAGGGTTGTAGTTAGCGCCGTATCTTCGGACCACTTCGATGTTTCCTCTCTGAAATACCGCCTCCAAAGACGCTCGAAGCAACGCAGCTTGCGCTACATTGGAATCGTAATCAGTTCCCTTTTTATTTTTAATGTAATACCCGATGTTTTTCTGCGGATTTTCCGGTACACGCGGCTTCAAGACATCCCCGGGCTGCGTGTAAGCGTGAGATATTTCTCGTTTGTGTCTAAATATCGTGCCGTGGTGCTTCACTTTGTGTGTAGCTATAATATGTTTGCCATAAATTTTGTCCAAAACCGCTTTGATAGCCTCAACTTTTATTTTGTGAGCCACATCAAGTAGAGGCTTAGGTTTGTGGATTGGAGGCAAAGGTTTGTGGATCGGATCAATGTGGAGCGTTTGCTTATCGGCGTACAAAGATCGTTTCTGTATAGACTTGACGGTGAGGTGGTTTCCTACGTCAAAGCTATCAGACTCCGGTGACGCGTCATCCTTATTTTCACTCTTCGGATTCGAATACTCCCAAACCGTATGCTTTGCGTAATATTTCATTATTTTTATTAATGGATTGTCGTTGTCCGTTACAGATCGTTTTTTAACAGATCTGACAGCTGTCAAAGTTGGCGGCAAAAAGTGTGTGTTGTCTGTGGCGGTGGCTTCTAGTATTTCCGGTTCCAGAACGACGATTGGAGTGATGTCACTTGATCTTTTTAATACTTTCGTCGTACTATCTGATCCGTACGACGGGTTTATAGGAGCATCAGTTGATTGGGAAGTACCTGCAGCAACGAAACGGGACATAAACTTACTTGAAATAGATTACTATTAAGTAATAATAAATAGTAATAGTAGTTAATACAAAATGATGCAATTTAGATAAGTGACTACGGAAGAAAAAAGGAGAACACTTTGGACGTCAGACAACTTAAATTATGGTCGTAAGAATAAAATGACATCTGCAAACAAATCGACCACATAGAAATAACTCAACTTTTACAAAACATCTGACTTTGATTTAAAAAATTGCTCTTTAGTAACTATTTCTCATTTTACTTATGTCTCGTTTGCCGGTTGAGTGACATAATAAAGTTATTTTTTAGATCGGCTGTAAGAAAACTGACTTACTAGCTTAGAATAATTGTGTATAAATAAACAAATAACTAACTTACTAAAAACTAAACAGCCTATAACCGTACCACTGCTGGCCAAAGGCCTCCATCATTGAAATCAAGTCATCGCTACAATTGATGGGTAATGGCTTAATCACCACGCTTGCCAAATGCGGGTTGGTGATCACAAACCCGGGCTATGCATCGAAAAATCCGAAATACATTTTGCCCGACCTGGGATTTGAACCCGGGACCTTCGGGTATCGGACCGAGCGCTCTGCCACTCGGCCACCGAGGCGTCCTAAATACAAATAGTCTCTCCCGAATTGACTTTACCTCCGGCACTCATCATGGCCGTGAGTTGTTCCATCAGTGTGGGCGTGTTGGGAATCCCGCAGCGCTCCGTCGCAGGCACGTCAGACTTCTCCTTAAGGCACTTGAGTATCTTCACCTTCATGTCTTCAGTAAAGTTCAATGGATTCACGGGTATTTCGGGACGAGCTATGAACGGAATTGGGATATAAACGGAGGGTAGTTAAAGGAGATATGGACTGAGTGTTACCTATTTAGCTGTGAAGTCAATACAGGAATGATAAATAAAAAAGAGGCAAATTGATCGTGCGGTTGCTGAATTCGGTATAGAATTCTGGCTGGCAAAATCGGATGACTACCGTACTCACTATACATTTAGAGACAGTGTATTGGCCATACATTCTCTTCGTCTCTTTCTAGAGACTAATCAATCTTGTGAGGACATTGGTTTCCCTAATTACCTATGTTCAAGTCAATCGGCAAACTCTTTTATTAAAAAAAATTGTACAGTCCGTCACCTGGCCGACCCGCATGTTGCTACTTCACACCTCGTTTAGCCCTATGTCGTAGAAAAGAGGGAATACGTGTACTGGGAGAGCATTCAATTCAAGGTTTCCAATACCACCAATCCAATTCCACCTTCGGATTCAATAGAATCCGAAGGAGTACACGTTCGCTGACGCTAAGCCCTTGCTCAGATACCTTAATATGGCAGTGGATTTTTTTCATACTAATGGTTTTTCATGGTTAGGTACTCGTCTACTGACGTACTCACAAATGATAGTATTTGATTCTGTGTGAATATGACACTACGTCGAAGGACGTCGATGCGTGTTTGTGTGAAGAGAAAGAGATAGCAATATAAAATTTCCTACAAAATACGTAATACGACAGTGAGAAAAATGGGATTGCTCAGATACAGCTCTTTAATATACCTCTAGCCAAAGTCGTCGTCGGCTGACGTAGTTACCAAAATCGTAAAAAAAAAGTAGCCCGTCGTCTGACGTTCTGCCACAACGCATCATTTTAAATTTCCAGCCCTATGACGTACTGTTAGCGAACGTGTATAATAAATTAGTTGAGTTCGACCACATAATACTTAATAGTACTATAGCAGACCTAGCGGTGCAGTGAAAGCGACTGCCGGGCTCAACAACGCCATCCTTGCAAATGCTGAATTGACACTTTGCAACGTATCATCATCTCAGCCAATAGACGTCCACTGCTGGACGTCTGCCATCCTCAAGGATCTCTACAACGACCGGTTTTGTGCTGCTCGCATCCAGAGCGGCTTTCCGCGACCTTCACCAGATCGTCGGTCCACCTTGCCACAATGTATGCTGCTACAGTAGAACGACCTCCGTGCCTTGCACTTCGATTCCCGGTCGGGTCAATGTCGAAAACGAACTTTTATATAATGTGTCGGGTCTGGGTGGTTGTGGTATCGTCGTTGTTTCCGATTTCCATAAAACGAGTGCTGTAGCTACTTACCTTGGGATCAGAACAATGTATGTGATGTTCTAAAATATTTTCTTAATATTTTTTTTAACAGTAACATCAAAATAAATCGACAGGAACTCACGAGTTGTGACGTTGTTCGGTTCGCTGGGCTCGGGGTGCGGCTCGTAGCCCGTCAGTTGCGCCAGCTTGTCCAGGTACCACGCCAGGCGGAGGAGCAGCTCATTCTCCTCCATGCTGGCGTCCTACGAACAGGTGGAAATCAAGCCAGGGTTGTGGAACCAGTGTATGTCACTTAAGCCCAGCGTTCGACATAATTTTATTTTAAAAATAATTAATAATAATAATAATTTTAAATTTAATGTTGCAATGTGTGTTAAACTTGCCCGATTTATCACGATTGTGCTGTTAAATATATATAATATGTCGGAGACTTGGCGCTAGCATCGCCAGGAAGCGACAAATAGTCTATACTTAGTGTGCTCTATGGTGCGCGAAACGTCAACGTCAGTTGGCTTGGCGCGACAACCGACAACCGACAACGTATGGACACATTTGAACGGGAGCGGATGCTTTCCATCCGTTCCCGTACGCACGCGCAAAACTCACTTCGTTTCTAAAATCCATTTGCATCGGGCATCTGTTTTTAAGTCATTTAATTGTGATGTTAAAATAACATCAAAGTGACTGTAAGGAATACGACTGCGTTTTTATTTTGAAGATCCAAGATGAACAGTGTTATCGACGAATACGAGTTTGCTCAACCGTACCTCCCTACAAAACCTCGCCGCCGACATATGTATATATATTTTTAATAACTAAGCGCCCCCTTATGTAAAATACCAGACTTGCAACGCCCTTCAAACAGGGTCCATGTACCTATTACTAAGATTTTAGCCCTAAGTCTAATGTCTAATGTTTGTAGCTACATGTGCAATAAATAAATAAATAATTTCGTCACCAAAAAATTACATAGGTTTTGATTTAATTTGTACGGGTTGACAGCTGGGAAGCAAGCTGGTCTGTATTCTATTGTTGTTAAAGATTAAAACAGTTGCCTATTTTGAAAAATTAAAGAAAAAAACGAGCCAGCCCTAAAGTAGTCATCTTATTGTGTAACATTTGACATCTCACCTTAGTAAAAAGCAATTTTAACATTATGTTCTGAAAAAAATGGGTCAGGTATTACACTATTTTATAACTATCTATATATATAACATTCTCGTGTCACATGTGGGTTGCCATACTCCTCCGAAACGGCTCGATCGATTTTTATGAAATATGTAGGTCGGACAATCGGTCGTAGTCTTTTTTTTATACCCCTAAGTGATATGGGTGGTTCACCTCAAACATTTTTTATTTTATTTTATTTCTTTGGCTTAAAATATGTGGCATCAAAAAATACATTCAACCCTAAATCACCCTTCTATCACCAACCGTTATTTTTTATAGCCATATCAATCACTTGATCAGTTATCTCCGCCAGGCGTAGGCGTCTGAATCAGTGTCACTTCTCACCCAGTAAACAGCACGGAGTAGGAATGACTATCAATGAGTCCCAAGGCCAAACGATGTCTGTTTGTGGCTTAGATTTGAGCACACCATGTTTTTCACACGGAACATTATACGCGGCATGCTCTCGAGTGGGCAAACCATCCAGTTTGTTTGTGTTAGCTAAAGATGGACTTACAAAAAATATTGTACACACTGTAGCATTAATGAATTGATATTGTTTGTTAGTGCTATTGTCGTAATTAATGATATACCTATATAGGCATAAATTATGATCATCATCAGCTCATTTTATGTTCCCACTGCTGGGGCACGAGCCTTCCCTATGGATGGATAGGGAGAACGGGCTTTTAAACTACCACGCGGGTTCAGTGCGGATTGGTGGTTGTTAACGACTGCTAATGCAACCGGGACCAACGGCTTTACGTGCCTTCCGAAGCATGGAGGAGCGAGAGATGATATACTTTTGGTCACCCATCCGATGACCGGCATTTGCGTAAGTTGCTTAACCTCAGCACTCGCAGACCGGGCGCGTTAACCACTGCACCACCGAGCTCCTCAAATTATAATAATTAAAATATAAAAAGCAAGCCACATCTAGCGGGGCGCTGAGCGTAGTTTGTTTATACATCATTGTTTTGTTATCACTGCGCCCGATGCCTGAGGCTCGTGTATTTGTTGTGACAATGTTTTAAAACTACCGTCCATAAGTACGTATCTCTAAAATATGTATTTTTTGTTTGTTAATTGTGTTGTTCTCATGTAAGTGAATTAATGTATAATTCTTAATGAGATTAAATGTCTTAAACCATAAAACCATAAATTATAATAAAGTAAAAAAATAAATGTATAGTGTTTTGTTATTTTTATATACCGTCATCGTTCACAGCGCTCTATGCCTCTTTCACTCATACACCACATCCTCGCACACTTACAATAAGTTTGTTATTTTTTTCTACCAAATTTTTCTACAAATTCCCTAGAAAAAATTGTGTAACTCAGGATACCTATACAGGATAGATAGTTATAAAATTTCGGTATACCAGATAAGATAGCCGGTGCCTCAGGACGTGTGTTCCGTCCTGGCCCGGCCACGGGGCCAAAAAAGGTAATGGTTTTGTGTGCAGGCTGTACAGGTGTGTACTTTATGTACCCGAGAGAAAAAACATAGTACCTCAGTAATTCACCAGATATACCACATTTTTTGTGGCCGGGACCCAACGTATGCGACCCAGCCCGGCCACGCTCATATCTAATAAACTAGGTAACTTTATGTTATTATTTAGGTATGTGATGATTGTACGCATCATGTACTTTCGACAACATGCCTTTTTTTAAAAAAAGGCCAATTTTTGTGTCATAAAACGCCTGACCTGAATGTTAGAGCAAAAACCTCTAATAGTTGATGCAGGTTTGTAGGTCGCATACGTTGGATCCCGGCCACAAAAAATGTGGTATATCTGGTGAATTACTGAGGTACTATGTTTTTTCTCTCGGGTACATAAAGTACACACCTGTACAGCCTGCACACAAAACCATTACCTTTTTTGGCGCCGTGGCCGTTCCAGGACGGAACACACCCTCAGGACTCCGGGTAAATTGCGCTTCCATCATTGGTTTCATCAACTCACATCAGGTAAGATGAAGATGCCGTTCTTAACCGTAAGGAATAAAAAAAAACTAAATGTGAAAATAATTATTCTTAAAACCTTTGTTAAATATGGAGCGTGAAAATTATAGTGTACCTAATTAACTAGTATATTGTTAGACAACGCATTGCCATTGGACCTGCACTTATCGGCTCCTTATTAGCATTGGGCGGTCAGCCGTGGCGTTCATTAATCATTGTTGTATCGCACGCAAAGCACAACCTACTTAGCTATCAAGATTCTCAATTAAAAAATCTCACTGATTAACTCAAGGGCGATGATGTAATAATATGAGTCTTATTAGTGCTTACAGGATTTCAATGGCGTTATAGTGTAATGTCTACACTGTATACACATATACGCACATTTGACTTCTTATAAACAATATGTAACACTGCTGTGCAATGGTCTTTATTATTGAAAGCAAGTCATCGCTACAAATTATGGGTTTACCCAAAATTTGGGTTGAATCATGGCGGATATACATCACCTATGCTCATTTGATGTCCCCACTGCTGGGACACGCACGAGCCTTCCCTATGGACGGAAACACCGCAGGGAGAACGGGCCGTAAACCACCACGCGGGCCCAGTGCGGTGCGTTAGTTAATAGGAACTGCTAATGCAGCTGGGGCCAACGGCTTTACGTGCCTTCCGAAGCACGGAGGAGCTCGAGACGATAAATTTTTGGTCACCCATCCGATGACCGGCCTTTGCGAAAGTTGGTTAACCTCAGCACTCGAGGACCGGGCGCGTTAACCGATGCGCCATCGAGCTCCTCAAAAACGTCGTACCTTGCTGTATTTAGCGGTGTGCGCGACGTCCTGCAGCCTCTTGGTGGCCCACAGCGCAAGGTCCGCGAGCCGGCGCACGTGCTCGCTGGCGGCGGAGGCCTGCCGGCACGCGGCTTGGTACTCGCGCCAGGCCGGCAGCCTGATGGTCGACGGGGCGGAGTCCTGGTCGGAGTGTGAGGAGCAATATAATCTATGGCACATGGATCCGTTGGGTACGATGCGATTGTGGTATTTGTAATAAACAATAACAAGTGCTGTTGATCAAATCAAAATGATTTGATATAAAATATCTTAGTAAATGAATAAACTAATACGACTGTATTAGGAAATTTACAATTTAAATTAAGTTATATAGTTAGATATAGCGCATTAACAAAAATCATTTAAATAAATATTCGGTGGGTAGGTAAAAATTATTGACGGAGTAGGATCAGTAGTGTAGACTTGTAGTGACAACTCCACAAATTTGTCGAGTTGTCACCGTTATTTTAAAGGCCACAGGCCTAACAGAAATCTTAAAGTAGTAAAATGTTGTCATAAATTCTATGACGATTCTATTCGCTGTAGCGCTGTACCAATTACCATACAACATTCCTCTTTACGAATTCGGTAGCCGTAAAGTGGTATTTATTTACCTGCGTAAAGTTGCTTTTGGAGCAGTTCTCCAGCACTTCCATGTACCGCTCGATGGAGAGCCGCAGCCCGTCGAGGTACTCCGGCCCGCTGTTCAAGGCGCCTTGGCTGATCTGACCGAAATAGATAAATAAATCTTTATTTAGATAAAGCTAAATAACAATGACAATTTAAATAAAAATAATACCTTTATAATTACAGAACAAAGTTGAACCAAATTTACGGTACACCATAAACAATAATAAACGCGAGAAGATATTATGTAAATAGTCATCATGGTCAGCCTATAAACTTTCTAATGCTCTCACTCCAATTTGAACTATTATTATTGCACATAACTGCCTAGTTTGATGGTATTTTGATCATTAATTAAAGTCAAATCCTTCCTTTAAAACTTCAATTTCTCAAAATTTTTTAGTTAATAGATATTCCAATTAAATAAAATCTTACTTACTTTTCTCACCATATACTCATCGTGGTTGTATGCTTTAGCGTATACACTCTTTTTCGGTTCGTCATTTTGCCTATGTTGCTCACCCTTGGGATACAAGTTTCTTTCATATTTCCTAAAATAGTCGATGACGTCATGTTGCTTCCTGTCAGTGTTATACAAACTATCGCCTTCGATGTTATCAAAGAAAGTCTGATTTTCATTTAACACCGGCCGTTTGTCGTTTTGCTTCGAGTATTTTTCGAAATAGAACCTTCTCACTTCCGGCAAATCTATGGTCCAAGCTGATACTTGACCTGATACAAAAATCACAGATACACACGCGAGTACAGTGCCAGCGACAGACATTTTACCGCGAAAATTTGACAGCACTTTCAAAATGGCAACCTTGACATTTGAAAACTTTTATAAATTTTCGCGGTTCTTTTCTAAAAAAGTGAAACTATCAGAAACACGAACACAAACAAACGTTATTATCTTGAGGAATCACGTTTAAAACTGGGATGGGAAATTAGCAAACAAACGGATGTACGAGTTTTTGCGTAATTATTTATTTCCCGCGGTTCATTGTTCGACGTTAGGCAGTAAGTGGTGTTATGTGCAAGCGAAGTGTAGTATTAATTACAAATTAATATTCACGTAGTTACCTACCATCGATCGCGTCAGTTGGTGCTATGAGGTAGGTACAAACCTGTGATGTAGCATGAAGGTCCTATACCTAACATCTTATTTCCTTATTCGATTTGTTTCAGGCAACATACAAGACTGTAAAGTTTTTTTTTATATTTTTACAGGTAATCACCGTGCCTTGATCTCACCTGATGTGAATGCCAATGATGGAAGCGCACTTCACCCGGGATCCTCAACTAGTGAGGCACTGGCTATCTTATCTCTTAGCTTCCGGAACACACAACAATGCTTACTTACACACATTGATGTTTATTTATTTATTTTATTTAAAACTTTTGCAACAAAATATTACATGGCGGACTTAATGCCTGAGGAATTTTCTACCAGTCAACTATAGGGTGGTGCAGAAATGACATGGGAGGTGCAAATATTGAGAGACAACAAAAGAAAAAACAGTGTTACAAAAAGATTCAAACTTATAATCATCATCACCATCATCTCAGCCAAAAAGACGTCTTATAATTCATAAATAAATATTCTATAAATTAAAATTACATAAAATACTTTTAAAAAAAATATATATATACCTAACTACATAAATAAATAGGTAATTTATAATAATTTAAAAATCGGTCGTTACTGAGATGATTCTGCTAAGGTTTCATTAAGAAAAAGCATGCAGACTTTCTTTTTAAAGACATCACGACTTGTAGCCATCTTGATTTCGACCAGATCTGATTTTATGGCGACATAATATAGATAAGGCGGTGTTTACCCAGGCGGGCCAGCAAGCCCTACCACCAACCAAACCGAGTACACAAACATGTACCCTCCACTGGGAATCGAACCCGGGACCCCCTGGGACTAAACCAGTGGTCATAACCACTAGATCACAGACGCGGCTAGAAACTACATTACACTGCGTAGCGGAACAGCTGTGTAAGTATAATTTCACTAGTTAGGTAGGTACCTACTTGAACTTAAGTTCTTTCTTTCTAAGTTGCCTATAAGTTAGGGTCGGGTAGAGGTCAGGCGTCTATAATAACGACTTCAAGCATAGTCAAAGCATGGGAAAATTTGCCACTGTTTACCAAGCAGAAACTTTCGCAATACTCCTATGCGCAAAGCAGAATATAGAGTTGGCTATAAAAAAGGGCAATATATTCATCCTGAGTGACAGCCAATCCGCGCTCAAGTCACTCATGTCACCCCGAATCGATTCTGGCCTTGTTCTGGAAACCACAAAGCTCTAAACAAGCTAGGTGGGCATAACAAGGTGCGATTGATCTGGGTACTAGGCCATATGGGAATCATGTCCGTGACTCCAGCGGGATAACCCCTTCAGATCGGCTTCAAATTTCGCCATGATTTAGTTGATATTATGTTTAAATTTGTTAGCAAATTTTAGAATTTGTTGACCAATAGTTATCGAGATATCCCATGTTAAAGGGTATCCCGCTGGGGTCACGCTCGTCAAAACTATTTGACCTAAAAGGAGCAGGAACGAGACACGCTACTGATATAGTTTTTGTGCTAAGATTTTGTTGATTCAATTATGAATCCATCAGTGAAAATTCCAGGATTCTACCTTCTGTAGTTACCGAGTAATCAAATACCTACTTTTCGTCAAAAATCCTCCGAAAAGTAAGTTCTAGTTGAGGTGTAAGACAAAAGGCTACATTCATGAAATCCAGGGAAGATTTTGTTGACTCTGAGAGAAAATTTGTTAGACAAAACCGAGAACTCTAGCTACAGTACATCCTGAGATATAACGCTAATATGGTTATCCCGCTGGGGTCACGGTGTTGATACCTAAACATGGTTTTTCCACAGGAATGGAGCAAGTAGCGAGTTTATGACTATAGCCAAGATTTTGTGGGTGTAAAAATCTAACCAGTTCCTACTTATCGGTTTCCTAGGTACAGTATTTTAGGAGAAATTAAAATTTATAACTTTTTCATACTAAAAGTACGCGTATAAGCCGACCAAATTAAGTTGGTTCCATAGAAGGCCAAGATGGCGGCCAATTTTTTTGTTTAAGGGCTGATTCCGATGAAACTAAAATTGGCCACCATCTTGGTCTTTTTAAGGAACCAACTTAATTTGGTCGGCTTATACGCGTACTTTTAGTATGAAAAAGTTATAAACTTTAATTTCTCCTAAAATACTGTACCTAGGAAACTTCTTCACTTTATAATTATTCCTCTTTTAAATATAACATTTAAAAGAGGAATAATTATGAACTCGTCAGTTTACCTCATTCGTCAGTATCGCGAAATTCGTCAATAAGTCAGTTTCTTTTTTGCAGTTTCGATAACTCGTCACTTTAGTTAACTGGTCAATTTATAAGTTAGGTACTTCTTGTAGTTTATACATATAAAACTTAATAAATATCGATCGAGCCGTTTCGGAGGAGTATGGCAACTAACATGTGACACACAAGGTCCGGATTCGATTCCCAACGGGAGATTCTCATTGTTTTCGGTTTGGCAGGTGTGACAGGGCTTGATTTAAGGCGACGCACCGCTATACAATAAATCTCATACGTTTTGATAAGAGCGTTTGCGCCCCGTACCATAAGAAAAACTGTTTTTTTTCCTTCAAATTAAAACTACAAATTATTTTTAAAAATAAACTAGCATTGAAGTGTGTGTAAAGACTATTGTTCTGAGGTTAAGACTAATCTACTAAGAACATTTAGATGATGCTTAAATCGGTCTGGTTAGCCTGTAAAATGCAAATCTATGTTTTAAGAGGTTAATTTGATTTTTTTTTCTGTTATAAAAGTTGACAAATCGGTTTCTGCAACTAGCAAATAAAAGTCAATTAAATGAAAATGCATGTCATCAAATATCAAATTTCACGTGTTTTGTAATTGTTGGGAAAAATCAAGATCCCGCCACGTAAATTTCCAGTTCGCCTGGCTATTCACCTCCACATTATAGAAAAATATAAAAAACCTGTATACGATAAGGAATTGAGACCAAATAAAACATAAAAATTGCAGTGTTAAAATATTTTATTATATTATTAATAATACCTATAGTAACTTATTCGCTAGTGTTTGTAAAGCGTTAAGGCGAGACGATGCATCCCCTACCAAAGATACAAAAAACAATAAAATAAATGCAATTATTTGGACTTTCATGTCGTACAATACACATTTAACAATCCCATAAAATAAAGCTTCATAACATGCAATAGGTATGCTGACAACAACAATTATAATTAACTCCAGAACATTTCTTATTTGACCTAAGCATGAAATTCTGTAACATAAAAAGTTATTAATAAACATTCAATTGACGGAACAATATAGTGACGTCATAGTTTCCGTTCCCATACAGTTTATATTCAATTCAATTTCTTGTAAGATGGCTCTCGCTACGATTTAGCCAGTGTCTAGTTTTTAGGCAGGTAATTAGTGTTTTGTCTTTGTTCATAACTCTGCCTAAAACGTAAATAGGCATTGTGCTTGTATAGTCGACCATGAAATTGCTTTATCACTTTTGACAAAAACTTCCATTCAATTCAATTTCTTGAAAGATGGCTCTCGCTACGATTTAGCCAGTGCCTAACTAGGCACTGGCTAAATCGTAGCAGGTTATTAGTGTTTTGACATTGTCCGTAACTCTGCTTAAAACTTTAATAGGCGTTGTGCTTGTAAAAGAGATAAAATGTTTAACACTGAGACCCAATTTTGAGGATACAGGTGGCTACTGATTAATTCTGTTGGGATACCTGAAACAATGACAAATGACCAACTAAAACTTATTATTTTCTTGTGTTATGGCTTCTGGAGTGTCTTTCCAACACACATAATTCCGCCAATGTCGAGTGATTAACGAGACACGTTATAATTTTGAATATTGGTCGGTAGAAGTAAAAAATTTATTGGCCGGTAGAAGATATGAATTAAAACTTGGTGAATTGAGTTTCTTATCTACTGAGTAGACAGCACCTAAAATAAAACACAACACATATAAAGACATCACAACACAGTTAAAAGGGAGGTTCTAATAAAATTATACTACAGTCTAATGTTATATGAATTACCATTACAATAAAACTTCGCTAAGGCTCATTGTCAATGATGACACCGTATCTGTCACTTGGTATTTTAAACATAAATAGAACTTGTTGTTTTATTGTATGCAAACAAAATTCACTTCTAAGGTGGTAAAGCAATTTCATTGTCGACTATACAAGATAGAAACTGTCTAAAATTGAGACCCAATAATGAATAGCTTCGCGTTTAGCATTTAACCAATTTCAAGTACATATTTTTTTATTGTTAGTAGTAAAGGTACAATTGTACGGTAGAAAGAAACGAAGCTACTATGCGGCCAATACATGTATCTATGTACACAGACCGCTCCTTTTCATCTCGTGAGCTAATAATATTACAGAAATTGTCTGTTTCCTTCCTGTATTTGCTTCACATCTAGATAAATGGGAATGCTAAGTACATCTCTCTATTTCTATGCCATCAATACAATAAAAAATAAAAAATTAAAAAATCCGTAGTAGGTACAGTCAACCACATAAAAGTGTTCTGAATCTTTTACGAACTGCATCTTATTTCGTAACAAGAGCTCTTAAATGTATAGTCAACAGCAAAGGTAACTGATGATTGGTCTAGTTTCAAAATATGAAATCAGTACATATGAAAATCAAAACCTTTTTAAACGCATATCGAAAAACCTTCGAGTGTCTACTAGTACCTGCAGACTTTGACTGTAGTTATATAGAAAATACCGACTTACACTATCGAAACTTAATTTTGAAATCTAGTAAGCATCATCTACTTTTGCTGTTGACTGTACATTTTTATTATTTTTAATCCCTATTACAAGTGCATACGGTTTATTTTACTTCAAGTTTGAATTTGGCCGCTGCCTCATTCCTTACAACAATTTGTTTGTAACTCAAACCGATTACCAGTGGTAGGGGACGCGTGCTTACAAGTATAGTGGAGGCAATGACATTGTATTCATTAGAATATTAACGTGTATTAACACGCGATAATTGTATCGCCGCAACGAACCAACTGTAGGTACCTCGCCTGCAGGCATCTTCTAATATCTTCGACCAATAATGTACTAGGTTCCCGATGAGCGCTTGAAAAAGCGCTTAGCTCGCTTGGCTTCGCTTAGCGCTTAGCATTTGTTGATTTAGTCTCATAAACGCGTTTATGCGACGTAATCTGGGGGTGGTAAATCGTAGGTTTAGAGCTTTTGTATTCGTGTCTTTTTTTTGTTATTAATTTAAATACCTGCAATAACCTCTAAATTCTAAAAACCCCTTTGTTGGGTTGAACAAGATTTTGCACGTATATTCACTTCCGGCTATCGTTCCCCAACCCATAAATTCATACATGCCGTCCTTGCCGTATGCCATATCCGTGCATTTTATTTTTGACCCCGTGTTAACCAACAGGTGTTCGTTTTTAACCTTTTCACCGCCAACAACTTCTATAGAAGTTCGAGATTGTCGTGCCGTCCACGCCAGCACTTCTATAGAAGTTCTTCTTTGTACCTACTTTATTAAAATACATTTATACGTTGGCGTACAGCGGGACATCGCGTGCAGGATAGTTGGGCGGTGAAAAGGTTAAATCTTTTTGTATTGCGTGATTTTTTTAAGTATATATTAATCGTGTTTCTTGTGCGGTAGTTGTTAAATTTTATTTACGTAAATAAATTCTACGTGTAATAGTGAAAGAAGTGTTTTTTATTATTATTTATTTTAATTTCACTACAATTATTGATCGAAGACTAAGGTCAGACTTTTCAATTCAATTTCTTGAAAGATGGCTCTCGCTACGATTTAGCCAGTGTCTAGTTTTAGGGCAGGTTATTCATTCCTTCCACTCGACACCACCAAAACGACACCACCGGTGGTGTCGTATGGAATCTCTAGTCCATACGACACCACCGACTATTAGTGAGGTTACCTACATACAAAGTTGTTGATATGAAAACTCCAATTAAGTTCAAGCAGTTTCATTAATGAGGTATGTCATTTGATAAAGTTTATATTTATCTGTCACTCAAATGGTCATCTTGACATTGTTCATTGCAATTTGTTGACTATAGATAACTTGAAATAATAACTTTGGGGTCGGATCAATGTATGTGATGTTGTCTGATATTTATTTATTTATTTTAATGAACTGGGAGCTGTTTGTCAAAAACACGCGTTCCTGGACATCACTAGGGTGGTGTCGTATGGACTAGAGATTCCAAACGACACCACCGATGGTGTCGTTTTGGTGGTGTCGAGTGGAAGGAAGGGGTTATTACTTTTCAATCCTCAGATAAGTTTTATCCAACGAATAATATTCTCCTTCTTTTTGTGCAGTGGCGTTTCCCTTTGAATTTCGCCAATATCCAGTTTTTGGCTCTGTTGTTTATTTCTACAGACTAATGAGTCTGTAGAAATAAACAACAGAGCAAGCAATGGCTTGTATCGGTTTCTCGTAAGAGCACAATGTACAAGTACAGAGGTGGTGAGATCTTAAATTTTGAGGCTGTAGACCCAGTTGATGATCTGTACTCTGTAATGCCGATGGACAAACACAATACTTATATATAACATTTGTTAGTGGCAGACAGACAAATTATAATTTTATATTGTTAGTAGTTATATAGGAACAACGAATAATATTGTCATTGTGACATATTTTCTAAGGAGAATCTGTCATTATTTCAAAATTATTCAATGAATAAATTTTAACTGACGATTGAAAAATCAGCCCTTATATATTAAGGATGCCAGCAAATACATACGCAGTATTGAAAAGCGAGTAAAGTATGTATTGAATTAGTAGACTTGATGAAGCCAATGTCAGGGTGTATTAGAATGCATTGCCATTTAATGTGGGGGGTTAGGGGGGGGGGGGTATTAGCCCATACGCGGGCGTCCCATGCCGCGGCCGGGAGGCGCCATGTCACCGCCCCCTTTGACATTCTTGATCGTCTCATCCACGGATAGGATCTGGAACAAAAAACATGGTATAGATACAGATATAAAGAAGATAGATATGATGAGTCAGTATTACAAGAGATAGATGTTCAGTTTGTATGAGAAATCTTGGTTTAACTCCCACGGATCCGTCACTCATGTGGGTTAACTTGTAATTAATTAGGGGGAAGTTATAGTGGGGCGAGGGGACGTGGTATGGTGGCGGGAAGTGATATGGTGGTGGGGGACGTGGTATGGTGGTGGGGGAAGTGATATGGTGTTGGGGGGAAGTGATATGGTGTTGGGGGAAGTGATATGGTGTAGGGGGAATTGATATAGTGTTGAGGGACGTGGTATGGTGGTGGGGGGACGTGATTTGGTGGTGGGGGACGTGATTTGGTGGTGGGGGACGTGATTTGGTGGTGGGGGACGTGATTTGATGGTGGGGGACGTGATATGGTGGTGGGGGGACGTGATATGGTGGTGGGGTACGTGATATGGTGGTGGGGGGACGTGATATGGTGGTGGGGTACGTGGTACAGTAGTGGGGGAACGTGGTATGGTGGTGGGGGCAAGTGATATGATGTTGGGGGGAAGTGATATGGTGGTGGGGGACGTAGTATGGTGGTGGGGGGACGTAGTATGGCAATGGGGAGCGTTGGTATGGTCATGGGGGAGGTAGTATGGTGTCGGCAGAGGTGGTATTTAGGTGGTGGGGTTGGTATACCTGGGCAGCGGCCTCGCATGCGGCGGTGATGGCGTTGATCTTGACGACGGCGGGCTCCCACACGCAAGCGATGAAGTTATCCGCAATATCCTCTTTTTGGATGTCCACGCCGTACCATACATCGCCTGGGGATGAAACACAAATTTTATCTATATATTTATGGCACACAAAGCATAACAAATTTTGGTAAAATTACAAATCCATGAAATCCAAGAAATACGTCATCACCTGAAATCTTATTTATTGATTACTATAGTTATTGATACTTCGATTGTGGTATATCTTGATGGTGGTAGTGTAGTTTATTGGTAGTGTACCCTTGTTGATTTAGTAGCTGGTTGTCGATGTATCGTGGTGGTAATGTTGCACATGAGACTACACAAAATTATCTCTTCAACAAATACACTCACTGGAAATATACCTTGTTAGTAGCTTATGTGTAGTGTAGTATGTAAATGAGTAAATGAAGTCCGTAATGAGTTTTTGGCATGTTAGATTTTAACAATGTAATTTTTATATAATTTATATTCACATGCCGGTAACGACAAGATGCACTGGAAACTGGAGCTCTATTACAAAACACTGTCACTGTTTTATAACGTGTATTTTAGTGAATAAATAATTTGAGTTTATACCAATCTTCATTGCGCCGCTGACTGTTTAGTTGACTGTGTCCCTAGTGTCCCTAAGTGTCTATACAGGGTGTCTCAATTAAATCGGTCAATATGGGAAAGTCTGAAACTATAAGACATACGAAGATCTGTTCTTAGGAATCATGTCATCGATTTTAATAAGAAGAAAAACTGCATTCATACATTTTAAAAAACCTGTACTCAGCTCGGGAATCGAACCCGGTTGTTTTGAAAAAAAATAAACTTACACTATTTCTATTTAGATAGCGATTGTGTAGATAGTAATAATAATCTAAATAGATTTCATAAAGCCATTAACTGCTTAAGACCTACGTCTTACAAACCAGCAAAAAGGTACAAACAACCAAAGAGACAATTTTACATGCCTGAACTTGTTGAATGTAACGGTGGTCACTTCGAACAACTACTAAAATAAATTAAAGTATGTGAAAACAATGCATTTTATTCATTTTAGACATCATGTTTCATAGAGCCATTTACTGCTTACGACCTACACAATCGATATCTAAATAGAAATAGTATCAGTTTATTTTTATCAAAACAACCGGGTTCGATTTCCGAGCTGAGTACAGGTTTTTTTTAAATGTATGAATGCAGTTTTTCTTCTTATTAAAATCGATGACATGGTTCCTAAGAACAGATCTTCGTATCTCTTATAGTTTCAGACTTTCCCATACCTAGACCGATTTAAATGAGACACCCTGCGTACCTTGGTGATGGTGGGTACATACCCTGATGATGCCTCTGGCGCAGTTTGTTGAGCAGGTTGGTGGCGTCGAAGCCGGCGTTGTCGCACAGCTGCCTGGGAATAGCCTCGAAGGCGCGAGCGGCAGCGGCTATCAGCAGCTGCTCTTTGCCCGCTACGCCTTTGGAGTACTCGCGAAGGTGGCGGGACAGTTCCATGTCGATCGCGCCGCCGCCTAGACAATGTCATTGATTAGCTAATTAATTAAAATTAATTTAAAGCAACATTAGCCAATAATAACATAATAAGAAGGAAGTTAATTACATAACAAACTCCATATGAACACAAGACATCTATATATTAATATGTGAAGCAAAAACTTTGTACCCCTTTTTTAAGAAAATTGCGCGGTCGGAGGAGTATGAAATTTCGCACACTTATATTTATTAACACGAATGTTAATATTTTTTTAATTATGCTTATAAATACATTAAATCAATGAAACAAACATTACACACTCTACCATGTATTTGACACACACGTATATACTCTTTTAAAAAATTTCAAAAATGGAAGAGCGGCCGAAATCTGTCAATGCCAAACCAACTTTTTTTAATTTTTCATTGCTTATGATACAATCCGTGCAGCCTTAATAAAATTACGGTCGAATTTCGACCACTGGGCGACCACTAGTATTTAATAAATGAATAAATATTTTTATCATTTCGTTTCAATACGATTGCCACTTATTATAAAGTAATATTAGATTGAAATGAAACAACTTTTACGGATCTACTCGCGTTTATTTTACACATTACTTATTTAATGTTTATCCTGACGTTTCGAACCCTTTGCAGGGTCCGTGGTCACAGGGAGACTGAGGTGTTGGTCATCTCATAATTAGTTGGTAGCTTGTATACCTTCATTTAAATTTAATCAGGTGCGTTCCGTTTTACGTAATATTAGATGATGTAAGGATTTATGTTTATTTTTGATTTTGTACCTTTACTTTAATAGGTACTCAAAGTTTTGTATTAGATTACTAATAAGTGGAAACTTTACCGATGCATGTAAAATTGTAAGGGAACAGCAAACTATGACGTCACTATTTTGTTACGTCAATTAAGTGTTTATTAAACCCAGATAGATGTTACTAATGTTTGATATAAGGATCATTGAACAAAATAAAATAAGTACAAAGTAAATAGTGTTGAATAATTTCGGCGCGTTAGAACCACGATAGCTCAATTGGGAGAGCACCTGACCCGGTATGTCAGAAAGGTGCGGGTTCAAATCCTGCTCGTGGAAATTTTTTCAACATTTGTGTTTTTGTACCTAATTTGTTCGCAACAAAATTTGCGTTAAAAATTATATAAACATTTTAAAATAAAATATTACACAAAATTACCTACATTTTGCGTAAAAAAATATTTTGTTCAATGATCCGTACCTATATCAAAAGTTAGTAACATCTGGGTTAATAACTTTTTAGATCAGATTTTCCGTACCCAAAGGGTAAAACAGGACCCTATTACTAAGACTCCACTGTCCGTCCGTCTGTCTGTCTGTCCGTCTGTCACCAAGCTTAGATGCAGCTTGGTGACAGACGGACAGACAGACAGATAACGTGAACCGTGATAATTTTCACAGATGATGTATTTCTGTTGCCGCTATAACAACAAATACTACAAAACAAGATAAAACAAATATTTAAAGGGGGCTCCCATACAACAAACGTGATTTTTTTGCTCGTTTTTGCTCGATATTGATATTTTAAATCATAGAATTTATGAACATTTGGATGGAATAAAACAAAGTAAATATAGAGGTTTATAATATATGCAACTTTTGCGTCACATCACTGGCCTACTTGATATGAAGTCGTTGGCGTGCGGAACAAAAATATTTGAGACGTTTTTGATTTTATTTATTTTAAAACACACAAAAAGCCTGTTTTGCCTGGGAAAATATAAAATATGGCGTCATTTGTGTCCATCGTACAAAATTACAAAAGAAACAAATGTTTTATGTATCGTAAATGTATTTTAATAAAGTAGGTACAATGAAGAATTTTTATAGAAGTGCTGGCGAGGACGGCACGAAAATCTTGAACTTCTATAGAAGTTGTTGGCGGTGAAAAGGTTAACGACTGCTAATGCAGCCGGGACCAACGGCTTTACGTGCCTTCCGAAGCACGGAGGAGCGAGATGATAAATTTTTGGTCACCCATCCGATGACCGGCCTTTGCGAAATAACCACTGCGCCATCGAGCTCCTCGCCTCATCTAATATTTATATTTATATTTATTTTATTTTAAATCACTCACCGGCCACCACGGCGTCGTTCTTGATGGTGCGCCTCACGATCATGATGGCGTCGTGCAGCGAGCGTTCCGTCTCCTCGAGGAACTGCTCCGCGCCGCCGCGGAGGATCAGCGTGCAAGTCTTGGCGGCCGGGCAGCCTGCACGCAAACAATCGTAACAGTAATAAATTTTACTTTTTTTTATTTTTAAGTGCTAATTGCTGCACTGAAACTAAATTAAATATATATTTTTATGTGTAAGTAACATCTCTCCTCTCGCTTTCTTCCAATTTGTGGGAATGATTTCGTGAAATGGGACGGAAGTGTGAAACAGGAAGTCGGGGAAGCGCGCGAGCGCGCGCCATTTGTAAATTCTGTAATTGATATTATGAACATGACATATTATTATTATATGTGACATATTGTGTCATTTGACTATCAAAGGTCATTTTGATATGTCAAATGACTTCTAATGTGTATTTACTGCATTTATTTTATAGTTATAAAATAATGTAATACCTGACCTATTTTTCTCAGAATATAATGTTAAAATTGCTTATTACTAAGGTGAGATGTCAAATGTTACACATCATGTGCGACTACTGTAAGGCTCGCACGTTTTTTTACTGTAATGTAATTTTTTCACTGTATTTTATATATTAAATAAAATAACTTTAATTGCCTCTAACAAAAAAACACAGTATACACAAGAGAGTCTATGGCTCAGCGATTGCAGGAGAGAGCCACAAACCCTGTTATTCTGCCATAGCCTTACATATGCATGGTTCGACTGCATCTTACAAGAATTGCTCGTTTAAAGGTATTAGATAGATATCGCACATAATAGGTCCTATACATACAGCAAATAACGGAAATAACATAATATGTAGTTATTTAACCTCTCTACCGCGGAGCGCAGAATGCGGAAGTTCCGCGGAAGTATTGCGTAATTTGCAAAATCGCGAATACCTAAAGTCGATATCCACTAAAATAATGAATAAGTTGCAATTAGATCATATTTTATCATTTTGTAATTACTGAAATAGTTTATTAGTTGTAAATGATCAAACTATTTATTTTAGATTTTTTATAAACAAACTTCTTCATACAAAAGTAGGCTCTATCTAGACGACATAGAGTCCATAGAATTCGATCGCTCAATTGTCAAAATTTGACATATTTGACATTGACTTTTTAAAAAATTTAACGCACAGAGCATATAATTGTTGCGGGTTTTAGTGTAGCAAATTTACTCTAGTTTGTCTATAGCCAAACTTCTTCATACAAAAGTAGGCTGTAACTTATCCATAATTGAGATTATAGTCGCGTGGTCGGGTGCGGTGACATGACACCGCGCGGGATTTGACGGACTATAATGGCCGCGGTGTCATGACACCGCGGCAAGGTAAAGGGGTTAAAACATATTTATTTGAAGTATACTAATCTAATATTTTACTAACAATAATACCAATGCCAGAGTCCTGAGCTAGTGAACCCGCTAACACAAACGGTGATCATACGCTAAATAAAAGACAGATAAGCTTTGCCTATTCCTACGTTTAATTATTAGCTACGCATTGGGCCCGCGTTTTCATCCACAGGGAAGGCTCGAGCCCCAGCAGTGGGGACATCAAGTTGGCTGATGATGATGATTGCCCAGATCATTTCTCTGTCTACATAATAAAATATATTTCTTCTGCAATATCTTTTAGACATACTAATGAAATGGATCTACAAATACTGCTGGTATAGCATTCTTACCGGCCGGCGCATGCTCTTTGTCATAACCTGTTGGGAGAAAATGGGAGGGGATTAATTAGGGATGTAGGTAGATCATAGGACAGTGGGAAGTCTAGATTTTTGTATTATAAAAACAATGTTATAACGGGGATTAATGCAAACTTTTTAGTTGCAGATATCCTTTATTTAACCTTGAGGCTCGGCGCCCAGGCATAACTTTGAAATAACTAGCGGCCGCTCGCGGATTCACCCGCGTAGTTCCCGTTCCCGTGGGAATATCGGGATAAAAAGTATCCTATGTTTTAATCCAAGTTATAAACTATCTGTATGGCGAATTTCATCCAAATCCATTCACCAGTGTCAGCGTGAAGAAGCATCAAATATACACGCATACACACAAACTCTCGCATTTATAATATTAGTGTGATTATCACGGGCTGAACGGGCGGCCCGTGAAAGCGTCGAGTTTTTCAAAAGGTATTACTAGGATAGGAAGTTTTTCAATACTACTTGATAGGGGTCAAAGGTAAGGAAGGAGGAACATTTTGTTTTATGATTGCTATCCGGAATGTTGCACACTTTCCAAACACTGCATCACTGACCTGTAAACAAGTTGTACCACACAGTGCCCTAGCGCGGCAGGGTGAGTACAGCACATGACACGACATATGACTATAAGCCTAAACTAAATCGTCCAAATATAGCACGGTGAAGTAGTAGGCATCCGTGCAGTGCCCTATTGCTTCTGCTTGCTGAATCATCTAGATACACTCAAACGCGCTTCTTATACAAAGTCACCTATATCCAGCCACTACTTCAACTCACCCATGAACAGGTTGTACCGCTCTCCCCCCACCTGCCGCTCGCTGAAGTCGGCGCAGTGCCCCAGCGCGGCCGGCTGTATATCCCGCTCGGAGGTGAGTACGGAGCATGACACGGCATATGACTATAACCCTACACTAAATCGTCCAAATATAGCGACCACCTTCCTTTCCCGTCCCTTTATAAACACGGCAACCTGTATAATGTCGTCACTTAAAATGAACTGTAAATGATTCAGTCTCTTAATCATCAACTCATAACAAAGTCATCCATGTATGAAGATGAAAAAGTCGCTCCCTTAGTAGTGTCCGTACACCTGTAAAACCTGTAAAGTCTCTATACATTGTGTTTGAGAGGTTGTACCAAAGTCTACATCTTGTTTATATGACTCACCCGTAAACAGGTTGTACCGCTCTCCCCCCACCTGGCGCTCGCTGAAGTCCGCGCAGTGTCCCAGCGCGGCCGGCTGTATGTCGCGCGCGGAGGTGAGCACGGCGCCGCCGCACGCGCGCTGCGTGCGACGCATATCCTCCTCGGGCACGCGGCCCGCGCAGAACATGTCGCTGCGGGGGGGAAGGGGGGCTTTATTTAATTACTTGTCGGAGAGATGGCGCTAGCATCGCTTAGAAACGGCAAATATAGTCCATCCCATCAATAACATAAATGTGAAATGAGAGCAAAGTTCAATATTATGATATTATATGCCTTGGTTGTTGATTTCAACGACAAAAGAAGTGAGATCTAAACGTCTGCTAAGTTAATGGTCAGTCCTGAAAGTTATTTATAACAACTTAAAATATAATTTCTTCTTATAACTTAAGATAATATATTGAAGCCTAAGGTCTGACTTGGCTAGTTCTCATATACGAATTATTATTAAGTACCAACTAAAACAGTCATGGAAGAGCCTCATGTTCGATGGCTAGTTTCTACCAGCCAGCCAAAAACTAGCGAAGGTTATAATATACCTACTAGGCTTGACACGCTATTGCGTGTCTAGATACTTGAGTGTGGTCTGTGCAGTCTCTATGGTACGCGAAACGTCAACGGACTGAACATATTTGAATTGAACGTGTATCGCTTGCACACCAGTTCATCTAGCGAACATCAGGGGGTACGGGATGGCTCCCTTTGTGATTGTGGGTTAGATGAAGGCACAGCTGACCCAATATTTTTATAGGTAGGTAGGTGGCGCTGCTTTCTACAATCTATAAAAAATGAGCAATAATATTCATGGGTACGTAAATGTGGTAAAAAAAAATCATTTTTTTTTTACTTAGCTGTAATGTTAACATTTTGTACAACCCTATTTTGTTATTGATTGACAAGCGCAAGCGCAGTGCCGCCGGATGAGTGACCTTTGACACGTGGCACACCCCCGCAGGATTGTACCTACAAACATTTAATGGTGATATTTAAGCAGTGTGAAGTCTTTACATGGTATATGTATCCTTAAATATTATTGCTCATTTTTTTTCAAAGATTGTATAGGATACAGGTGTTCACTCAAGATAATACCAAAAATAATAATAATACTTTACCTACTACTAAATAATTTGAACAGCCTCATGTCTACTATCGTGATCCACACAACCATTTCAGCAATTGGATCCGTTTGTTATAATCATCGGCCCTAATGCTACCACACATAAAACTGCTTGTAATTAATTGTACCTAATATTTTTTAAGTTAACACTCTTAAGCTTTATTAAATTTTATATAATTACTAGAAATTTTTATGGTTTTTAGTTTTATAGCAAGTTACGTTATTTCACTATATTAACCAGTCGTCTGCTGTGAATACCTACCTACATTGTGTCTGTGTTTCGTGCACAACAAAGTATTCAAATATATTCTGTAGTACGTACTAAGCTCCTACCTCGGCTATTGACAGTCCCACTTGTGGGCTAACTCACCGGTCGGCGAAGTACTGCGTGGCGACGTCCCCGATGGGCAGCTTACTGAGCACCACGTGGGCACCGCTCGCGTGTAACGCTGAGAGCTTCTCATACAGGATCTGCCATTCAGCGTCCACCACACGCTGGTACTCTTGCACGTTGTCCACGCGAACCTGGGGGGAAACATAATGGTTTTAAGAACTACTGCTAATATTTTTTTATTTATCTAAACTAGCGGCCCGTCCCGGCTTCGCACGGGTGGACATTTCTTTTTTTAATATAGCCTATGTAACTCAGCGCTAACGTAGCATTCTAATGGTGATAGTAGATTGTACAACAAGAGCATAAAATGAGCCATTTGACCCGAGTCGCGTATATACACAAGAAAATTTAATTAATTTTCAATAATGTAATTAAATGACGAATAATTAGCTTCCCGCCACACAATTATTCTTAATTATAATTTTTTTTAATTTTCAACTATGTGACGTTCGACTATGGTCCGAGCCATAATGCCAAGTTATTATAAATGTTTGCGTTATATTTTTTTTTATGTAAATGCACGCCCGTATTAATTGTAAATTTATATTAAGATATTAATACATAATTATGTCGTCATTAAATTAAGATATAACCAAAATCTTATAAAAATATATCAATTAAATAAGGGTGTATTGTGTATGTGGCTGTAAGGTCTAATTGCCTTAGTCTTAAAAGAAGAAATTACTTTATGCACAAGAGCATAAAAACCCATTTTAAGCAGCCTTCTCTCGACATAAAGAACAACTTTACGAGCATGAGAAGTGAAAAAGAGTAACAAGTTTTATAAAATAAAACAAAACCGCTGACATGACTCCACTTTCCCGCCAAAAAGTCCACGTGTATTTGTTGTTTGTGTTTAACCTTTTCACCGCCAAACTATCCTGCACGCGATGTCCCGCTGTACGCCAACGTATAAATGTATAACAGATTCTATAGTACAAAAGCAAGGATGTTGTTGCCGACAGCCTCGTAGAGTAGTCAATATTAATTGTAATTAGTCGTTAGGTCGCGTAGAATAAGTTAGTATATGGTTTTGTTTTGTATGATAAGTTAATTTAAGTATGATTATTATGGATAGTTGTAACTAGCGTAGGATCAAACTAGTCGAAACAAGTCGTAACTTGACCCAGCCAATCAGGTTAAAGTCCCCTTGATAGCTAGATAAATTTGTATGGAAATTCGTAACGGTCACTAAATCGTATGTGTTAACAAGTCGCTAGTTGCCATACCTACAAACTGTACTTAAGTAGCACCGATTTGTATGAAAATCATGTTTCGATTCAGTACGAGCTCTTCTCTTGTGAACACGGAATAAAGCAAATACGACCTGAAGCCTTCTTTCTCTGCAAGTACGCACCTACACCTACCTGGAGCCTACCACCTGCTACCTAAAATACAGTCCACTGCCAACAGATGTATTTTAATAAAGTAGGTACAAAGAAGAACTTCTATAGAAGTGCTGGCGTGTACGGCACGAAAATCTCGAACTTCTATAGAAGTTGTTGGCGGTAAAAAGGTTAAAACAAACCGCTCACCTCAGCATTATCCCGCTCCGCTTTGAGCTCCAACTCGATATTGAGTAGTGCGATGCTGCAGTTGCTGTAGGACTTGGGCTGCATCTCGAAGCCCGCGTACGAGAACGTCTTCTTGAAAGCCACGCCGGCCACCAGGAACGAGTCCTCTAGGGCACCACCCGACACCTTCTTGATGCCTGAACACGTGTTTTTTTTTATATTAACGGCTAAGGACAGTGCCTTGATCTCACCTGATGTTAAGTGACGATAAGGCCAATGGTGGAAGCGCACTTCACCCGGGACCCTCAACTAGTGAGGCACTGGCTATCTTAACTCTAGCTGCCGAAACACAACAATGCTACAAACATTGATGTTATGGCGACATATTTAGATAAGACGGTGGTAGCTAGCCAGGCGGGCAAACAAGCCCTACCACCAACCAAACCGAGTACACAAACATGTACCCCCCGCTGGGAATCGAACCGGGGACCTCTGGGTCTAAACCGGTGGTGTTAGCCACTAGACCACAGAGGCGGTTAACAATAGCGTGTTGTTAACAATATTGCTTTTAGAATAACAAAAAAAAAATATTGACAAATGCTGTGATTACATACATAAATTATTGTCTGATTTGTTAAGAGCGTTTACGCCGCACACTAGCGCCGCTAATGAAAAAAAAAACATATCTAGTAATTAGAGATAGAAAATCAAATTATGCTCTACAAACTATTTGAATGAAGTAATTTAGCATTTTTACGTCACTTAATGAACACCTCACATGTTATGGTTTAGTTAAATATGGCGTTATAGTTAAAAGTGGCCGTAACGTCTTATTTAACTAAACCATATAACATGTCAGGTGTTCATTATGTGACGTAAAAATGCTAAATTACTTCTTTCAAATAGTTTGTTGAGCATAATTTGATTTTCTATCTCTAATTACTAGATATGTTTTTTTTTCATTGGCGGCGCTAGTGTGCGGCGCACTTAAATGTGTTGTTATTATTATAATTATTGGCGGTTGTAATTTACGTAACTTTATGTTATTTTTAACTTTCATTTCCCTCCCTAGTTGAGGATCCCGTGTGAAGTGCGTTTCTACCTTCGCCTTGTCATCACTCAACACCAGGTGAGACGAAAGCAAAGTAGTTACCAGTAAGAAAAACGACTATATTATACAGTTAAAGTTGTTATCTTATTAAAAACATTGATTTTTATCAATTGAAATAAGACAAACAAAATAATCTCAAGTTTGACGACCTCCTTGGTCGAGTGGTTTGTACACCGGTTTTCATGGCCGCCATCTCTGAGGTCCCGGGTTCGATCCCCGGTCGGGTCAATTTAGCAATTTATTTATTATTTTATTTTAATATATTTCAAAATTCACAGCTCTTAATCTAAATTAACAAACTTATATATTTAAACATACAGCCAATAACGAATTTTCTATATATTTATAAAATCTGTAAATAAGAGGAGACACAATTTCCAACCTGATGGGTTATTAAGCTCACAAGTATGCAATACATAAATATGAATATACACAAATATAAAAAACATATAAATAAATAAATAAATAAATAACTGATTTATTATATATACATATATATATATACAACTTGTTGATTTGCATTCACGCCATATTCATAGCAGCGGTCGTAATGCTTATACTTATTACAAATCAATTATAAAAAAATATGAAAAAATAATAATCATATTTTCAAAATCTGTAAATACGAATCGCACGTCTGCGTAGCACTAAAAAATAAACGCTCGTTCGCGTACGCCCGCTCACCCGACCACGAGTAGGTAGCAACAAGCTCGAGCTTCGCGGCGCGCCCGCAGCTTTGTCCGCGGCCGGCGGGCGGCGGGCGCACGCCGCACGCATCAAAGCGCAAGGGTGCCGCGCAACCCCGAACGAGTGACACATTTCTTAGCCCTAGCGAATTTGGAGCGAAACGTGTTCTTAGGTGTGTTGTTTGTGTGTGTAAAAAAAGTAAAATGACGGAAAACTTCAGAAGACTTCAAGAATTGAACGAGCAAGATCATGCCGCCCGGGTTACTTTTTGTCACTGGGTACTAGAACACCGAGAAGCCAGCATTCTATGGACGGACGAGTGTATGTTTACGCGCATCGTTGTTTACAACGTCCACAATGAACATTGGTGGGCTCACCGCGAACAGAACCCGCATAAGACCAAAAAAGATTCGTTCCAGCATAGGTTTAGCATCAATGTGTGGGCTGGCATTGTTGGTGGACATTTACTCGGGCCCTATTTCATCGAGGGTTATCTCAACAGCAACTCGTATTTGCAACTTTTGCAGCACGTAGTTGACGTAATGCTTGACGACGTGCCACTAGCTCTTCACCGGAATCTCTTTTACCACCAGGACGGGGCGCCTCCGCATTATGGACGCCAAATGCGCGATTATTTGGACGAAGTGTTCGGAACCCAGTGGATTGGTCGAGGCGGGCCAGTGCCCTCCGAGGTCGCCAGACTTGACTCCGTGTGACTTTTATTTGTGGGGAGACATAAAAAGAATGGTTTATAAAGACGAAATCACGAGTGTTGTGCAGTTAAAACAAAATATTTTAATGGCTTTTGAGAGTGTAAGGTCAAATCGTAGTGTGCTACAAAAGTTACCTAGAAACTTAAGGCGCCGTGCTCATTTGTGCATAGAACGTGAAGGTGCCCACTTTGAGCAGTACCTGCGAGTATCTTAAACATGATCAGTAAGTACCTAATAATAGTTTATTGCAACAAAGTATACTTATGCGTAAGAGTAAGCCACTTTACCACAGAATACATAATAGTACCTACAAGTTTACGTAAGTTCATCGACTTAATGTCCGCCCGCTGCGCTCTTATGTACCTACTACGGTCTGCACCCCTATTCTCGTCAGTCGACGGTCGCTATTCTAATTTACACTGAGATCATTTTATTAATCAATCGGTTCCTTATTACTTTCTCCGTGTTAAAAGTATTTTTTAGTCATTAAGTGTACCAATTACTATCAGCTGTAAAATTATGGCGGGAATGCAAATCTACAACCTGTATATATATATATATATATATATATATATATATATATATATATATATACTATAAAATGATTAAATACACAACATAATATAACTAACATATACTACTAATCATTATTTTACATAGAAGTTGAAAGTAAATTGCCAATGTCATTTTTAAAAGAGCTCAATGAAGAACAGAATAAGTCTGTTGAAGAAAATTTTTCATTATATGTTTTCTGAAGACGATTTATTACTGAATTTTGAGCGTAATTACTCCGTGCAAACATGCAGCTAAAAAGTTTTGTATGCCTAGTTCGGGTAGATGGAGCACATAAATTCAATGCCTTAGTTACAAGGTCGGCGCTGTCTATATCACCGTTGCATATTTTATACAGAAATAACATGTCGACAAGCCAACGTCTATTCTCAAGCGTTAAGAGGCGGTAGTAACTACAGGAATCCCTGTACTCGGAACATTCACGATGATCGCGATAGCACAAATGTTTAAGAAACTTGATCTGTATTTTTTCTATATTTTGGGTATGTAGGAGATACCGTGGGTTCCAGATACTACTACAGTATTCTAGAACACTCCTGACATATGTATAATAAAGTACTTTTAGACAGTGTTTATCAGAAAAATGTCTAGTCACTCGCAAAATGAATCCTAGGATTCTAAATGCTTTGGCAGTAATATTTTCAATATGTTCTATAAAAGTTAATTTTGAATCCAGTAGAATACCTAAATCTCTAACTTGTTTTGTTTCTGCAAGTGATGAACTATTAATATTATAATTAAACTTAACAGGTTTCCTTTTACGAGTGAAAGACATGTATGAACATTTATTTACATTATTCTATTTTTAGTGTAATAAGTGTTTAATCTATTTAAGTCTTCTTGTAAATGATAGCAGTCCTGTACATTATTAATTTTCATATAAATTTTTGTATCATCGGCATACATTAAAAATTTTGCAAACTCAAAACATTTTGAGATGTCATATAAATAAGAAGCATATAGCAAGGGTCCAAGTATTGATCCCTGTGGAACACCCGATAGAACCGTTATGTAGTTAGAACAATAGCCTGCCATTACTACCGCCTGACTCCTGTTACGTAAATAAGATTCAAACCACCTATATAGACTTCCCCTTATGCCAAGTTCCCATAGCTTTCTGAGAAGTAAGACATGATCTACGCGGTCAAAGGCTTTTTCAAAATCCGTGTAGATCACGTCTACTTGAGAAGCACCATCCATTCCATTCAAAACATCATCCGTAAATATGGCCAAATTTGTATTTGTGGATCGTGCCTTAAAGAAACCGTGTTGCTCTGGTGGTATCAAGGTGGAAACTATTGGGTACAAATGATTATGCACGACGCGTTCCAGTAATTTGCTAAGGACATTTAGGATTGATATAGGTCGGTAGTTATGCACTTGAGATTGGCTGCCTTTTTTATGAATCGGAACAATATGGGCGGTCTTCCATATGATAGGAAAGTAACCAGAGCTAAGACATCTATTAAAAATTATTGCAATTGGTACAGCTAAGGGTTTGGCACAAAAACAGAAGAAAGACGACGGAATGCCATCACTACCCGCTCCTTTTGTTATATCAAGTTTTTTCTATAATTTATAAATGTAGGTGGAAGTAATTTCTATTTTATGTATCAATTTATCAGATAACACATCGCTAGTATTAGAGGTAACAGGGTAATGAAATGCTGGTTCCTTAAAGTTTTTCCGAAAGAAATCGTTAAATGCATTGCAGATTTCAAGCTCATTATTGAAAGTTTTGTCATCATATGACATTGAATTTGGATAATTAGATTTGTTATTTCTTTGCGATTTACAGTAGGACTTCGGATTGGATTTAATTTCTTTTTGAGATTTTTTTAAATAGTCATTATAACAAGAGTCTTGCATTACTTTCATTCTACTTCTTAGTTGAGAGAACTCTTGGTAATCTAGTGGATTCCCATAACGCTTCCAATTGCTATGAAGTCTTGCCTTTTCCTTAATTAGATTGATCAGAGCTCTACTGTACCATACAGGATAAGAATGCGAATTAGATATGTGTATTTTCGGGACGTATTTATCAATGACCGAATTTAAGATATTGTAGAATGTCGTTATAACTGATTCCAATTCCACAATTTCTGTTATAAAGGACCAGTCCTGGTTTAGTAAGTTATCACTAATTTCATCGAAATTAGCTTTTTTGAAGTTATATTGAACGCGTGACTTAGGCTTTATAGACAGGTTAAAAATATCTGTAGTATGCATTACTAAAGATGGATGATATTTATCTTCATCGACTAATGGAAAATCAGAACGTTTAAGTTCAAGGGAAAAGTTTGAAAAAATTAGATCAAGCGTACCGTCATGATGATTTTTTATCGTATTAAATTGATTAATTCCGATATATGAGGTTACATGTAAAAATTCAGTTGAACAATCTTGTAACTCTAAAGATCCCTGCTTCATAATGCGTGGCTCATCAAAACTCCAATCGATACAAGGCAAATTAAAATCACCCGCAAGTAGGATCAGGTCATTTGGGTTAGCGGAAGAAACAAGGCTCAAGATATCCATAAGCTGTCTAAGTCGAAGGGCAGTGTTACTATTTGGAGGTATATATACAACTGCTAAGTGCAGATCGTTATGGGAACTGATTGACTGACCCGATATCGTTAACCAAAGGCATTCCAAGCCAGGGCTTTGCCATTCTAATCGAACACGGACTTGAAGGTGCGAAGCACAAAGTGCCATCACTCCACCTCCCAGGGTCCCACGGTCGCGGCGAAATATGTTATACCTATTGTCACACAGTTCACTATCCAGAATTCCTTCACACAACCACGTCTCAGTGACCAACGCTATGTCACAGTCAGATAAAAGCATGTTTTTATGGAAAGTATGTTTTTGTCCGTAACCCTCTTACATTCTGATAGATAAAATCAAGTTTCTTCTGTTTTAAGGTAGTCATGAAATCATGATGCAAGAGTAATGGTACTGGTAAAATGAAACATTTATATTTATAATGAAAGGCTCGTAAAAATGACTTGCTACAAAAATAAGGCAAATAAATAACATTGGCTCGAAGAACAAAATACAACATTGATGTCCGTATCCGCACGGGTAGAAAAAACACTGATAATAGGTAATAAAATACAAATAAAATAATCTATACTAATATATAAAGCTGAAGAGTTTGTTTGTTTGTTTGTTTGTTTGTTTGTTTGTTTGAACGCGCTAATCTCAGGAACTACTGGTTCGAATTGAATAATTCTTTTTGTGTTGGATAGTCCATTTATCGAGGAAGGCTTTAGGCTATATAACATCACGCTGCGACCAATAGGAGCGAAGCATCAGTGAAAAATGTTGCAAAAACGGGAAAAGAGCCTAAAAAATTAAAAATGCTGCCGAAAGTCACTATTCCACGCGGACGAAGTCGCGAGCACAGCTAGTAAATAGATACAATAACATAAATATATATAGTCTATAACATATTTAAACAATAAGGGTACATAAACTTTTTGTATGTGTGCGTTATATTGGAATAAAGTAAGTAATTTTAAGAAAAATAAAATTAACTTTCGACAACAACAATTATTATGGTTTGACAACCAGCATCTTAAGCAATCCTTTGTAGATCTGAGACAGAACAAATAGGTATCGGTGGGGAAGTATCGTTCCTGCGCATGAATATTCGGCAGTTTTTTGTCCACACATATTTATATTTTAATTCTTTCGCCTTCGATTTACATGCAACAAGTAAAGCTTTATTTTCTACTGTCAGATGTTCATTTATATAAATATATCCATTTTCCCCTCCGAAACCCATCTCATTGGCCGACATATTTCGTCGCTTACGAGCAGCAGCGATTATCTTGTCTCTAAGGGCACGGTCCCTAAGTCGGAGTACTATGGCACGTCCTTTCTTTGCACTGGTAGCACGACGCGGCTGAACTCGGTGAGCAAACTCGAGGTCTTCTGATTCAACGCTGACACCTATGCAGTTCATAACCTTTTTTACGACATCTATGGTGATCTCGTCTTTACTCTCTGGTACTCCAACAATTTCGACATTCTGCAAGCGAGTCCATTGTTGTTGTCGTGAGCTATCCTCTTCAATCTTCTTAACGCGCAATTCGTAAGACTTTAAGTCACGCTTTAAGTTGACATTCTCATCCTTAAGGATTTTCAGATCGGTGGTAATAATGCTCTGGGCTTTTTTTAAGTCATTATTTTCTTTTTTCAAATCTTCAAAAATGTTATTAAAATAATTTAAAGACGTTTGGAACTCTGTTAATTGTTTCTTAATGCTGGTGAGATCCTCAGAAAAAAGTTCGGTAAATGTTTCCTTAATAAGTTTTTTTATATCAGATGGCTCAAGCTTGTCACATCCCGTGGTTTTCTTCGCCGTTTTACGTTTAGTGATATTATTATTAGAACACTCCGTCTCCAGTACCCCAGGGTCCTCTTAGTCGGTCTGAGGCGGATTTTGAATGGAGCGCAAGGGAGTGTTTGTATTGTCAGATTTTGGCTGTTTAGAAAGGCATTCCGTACATTTCCAAGTACGCCTATTATTTTGCGTCATTGCATTAAACCTGCTGGATGATATTCCTGCGCATTGCAAGTCGTACTTCTGTTTGCAACTCGGGCAGGTTAAATAATTTTTCCCTTGTATTATCATCTTACATCCACCACAAGAAGCCATTACTAAATAATAATCTTTATATAGTAACAATTAATATGGAATGGCAGCAGCGTAATTTAAATGAAGGAGCAGGCAAAATGCAGGCAGCGCAGCTATTATAACAGGCGTAGGCCGGTATTTTACACAGTCACACGGATCAAGGTCAATGACCGACGCGCGGCACTGACAGACAGCGAGCGAACAATAGGTATTTGTGCGGCGTTAAATATTTGTTAATAACTCACTATGCAGGCAACTTCCAGACTTGATAGTTTTACAATGTTGTGTCCAGGCAATAAGGTTCAACACGATATATCACATAACAAGAACTAACAACTTTTAACTACAGTTCTGAATAAATATATACGGAGCGCGGATAAAACGATGTGTCTCCTCTGACGGCGTATAATATAATAAGTATGTATTTAAGTATTTTAAGTATGTTTATCCGTTGTCTAGCAACCATATAACGAGTTTCATAACGAAGCTTCTCTTGGGCTAGATAATTGGTGTGAGTGTAGGAAAGTTTATTTTATTTATTTAATCTTAAACGGCCTCATATCTACTATCGTGATCCACACAAACATTTCAGTAATTGGATCCGTATGTTATAATCATTGGCCAAATTTTATGAGTTTTTCATAAGTCATACATAAGTGTATAAGTCATTTATACCATAAAACAATAATATCGTATTGGAAATCAACATACACGTAATTAATAACGCAATAAAAAAAATATTTAAAAAAAATAAGATCAATCATTAGGATAAAATTAATTTAATATATAAAGCCATGCGTTAATTATTACAAGTATTAATTATCATTATTCATATCATCGGTCATTTAAATATATTATATTTAATTCTTAATTTTTGTTATTGATTTTCATAATAATTGTTGCGTTATTTGTAACATACAAGAAAATTATGATTATTAATTATTTACATTAATAATTTTACGCAAATATTGTTGCGAACAAATTACAATTTGCCACGACAGCATAGTTGGCAGTGCACCTGACCCGGCATTTCATGGGGTGCGGGTTTGAATCCCGTTCGTGGATTTTTTTCAAAAGTTTGTCTTTTTTCAAATAAAATATATTAATAAATTTAAAATGTTTGTGATCATGGCTGTTTACTTTACAGTATTTTAGAGTACTGTTCAACTGTTTGTTACCCAATAAATAAATAAACTTACCGATCATGTCCAGAGGCAAAAGAGGAGCATCCAAAGACAGGACAGCGTCTACCACCATCTTGGAGAAGTGATCCTTCTGCTGGTGAATCAGCTTCGACGACATCGCGGTGGCGGCGCACTTGCGCAGGAGTTCCCTGCAAGAAAGCGCTTACTTTGATGGAAAAGTTTCATCGAAAACGGTTCAGCGTTGAATGGAAAAAGCCTCATTCTGAACATGATCCACACGGTTTGGATTCGGTAATTGGATCCGTTTGTTATAATCATTGGGTGGGTTTTTATTGCCGCTATGTTAAGCAAGGTTTTCTGATACAACCGGTTATAAAACCCGATAAATAAGCTAATTAATAAACTATTAATAACTCTATGTGGTTTCTTGCGCTCACTCTTCCCCACAGCTAAAAAATTTACGTCCTACTTAAAAATAAGTACTTTTGAATCGTCCAAAACCAATCAAATCGATTTAAAAATACTTATTTTTAGGTTTATTTAAATAAGAGATTCAACTTTGAGTTTGCTATTTATTTTAGTGCGACAGTTGGTAGTGCGAGTTGTAAGGAATAAATTTTGCTATGGAACCAAGTGTTCCAAATAATGATAAAATGTACAACAAATATACAAATTCGAGTTTAAATTTTTCCTTTTATTGTGTACGACAGTCTTGAAATTCATTTTTACATTTTATTAACTGTTAATTTCGTTTGTTTCTACTGTGAAAGAGTTTTTAATGGTTTCGTTAAAAACTTACAATAAAAACATCTATTAAATAGATTTTTTTAATAATTTTAAAAATTGTAATGAAACAACTTTTACGGATCTACTCGCGTTTATTTTACACATTACTTATTTAATGTTTATCCTGTCTCCCTGTGACCACGGACCCTGCAAAGGGTCCGAAACGTCAGGATAAACATTAAATAAGTAATGTGTAAAATAAACGCGAGTAGATCCGTAAAAGTTGTTTCATTTCAATGTGTAGTGTTCGCGTAAACTTTAGAAAACAATAATTTTAAAAATGTTGTATTTTGTTGCCATACTCTTGCTGATTGAAATAAACTAAAGACAACATATAAAGATAGAGATGATAAATAGAAAAGATAAAAGATAAAGAGAAAGATAAAATATTATGATAAAAGTGGTCTGTAACACGTATATGTATGTGTTACAGAACAGAATGGATATATAGCCAACAGTGCATATATGCGCTGTAGGCTTAGCCAAAGTAACATTAGGAAAACGATAGCGAAGTTCGAAAAGAATAAAATGTATGGGATTGACATAAGCCGCGCTAAATCACGTGGTCAATCTTATGTCAATCCCATACATTTTATTCTTTTTGAAGTTCGCTATCGTTTTGTTAATAGCGTTTACGCAGAACACTAGCGCCGCCAATGAAAAAAAAAATATGGTAATTAGAGATAGAAAATCAAATTATGCTCAACAAACTATTTGAATGAAGTAATTTAGCATTTTTACGTCACCTAATGAACACCTCACATGTTATGGTTTAGTTTAATACGGCGTTATAGTTAAAAGTGGCCGTTTTTAGCTGTGACCTTTTATATTTAAACTAGCTGTGCTCGCGACTTCGTCCGCGTGGAATAGTGACTTTCGGCAGCATTTTTAATTTTTTAGGCTCTTTTCCCGTTTTTGCAACATTTTTCACTGATGCTTCGCTCCTATTGGTCGCAGCGTGATGTTATATAGCCTAAAGCCTTTCTCGATAAATGGACTATCCAACACAAAAATAATTTTTCAATTCGAACCAGTAGTTCCTGAGATTAGCGCGTTCAAACAAACAAACTCTTCAGCTTTATTATTAATATAGATACAGATTACTTTATTCAAATAGTTTGTTGAGCATAATTTGATTTTATATCTCTAATTACTAGATATGTTTTTTTTTCATTTATTCTTTTCGTACTTCGCTATCGTTTTCTAAAATAAAATAAAGAATAAAATAAAATGTATATGTGTATGTAATAACGAATAAAATGTATGGGATTGACATAAGCCGCGCTAAATCACGTGGTCAATCTTATGTCAATCCCATACATTTTATTCTTTTCGAACTTCGCTATCGGCTATTCGCTATTACCTCTGCTCCTCCGGCGACTTGTTGTCGATCTGCACGGACAGTTCCTTCACCTTGTCGACCGCCAGCTTGGCCGCCGTACGCACCGCGCGCACTATCACTCGCGGGTGGACGCCTGAGGGGGGAACACACGATCAAAATAGTATAGTAAAAAATGTGTTTATTTATTCAATTAATTAAAAATTGGAAAAAAAATGCAACTTGTTGAAAAAATTCCACAAGCGGGATTCGAACCTGCACCCCATGACATGCCGCGGTTAGGTGCACCGCCAACTATGCTGTCGTGCGTGGGTCAAACCAACTCGCCGAAATTAAGGGGACAGTTGATCAAAATTGTGTGGCATCACATATTTTGTTTTATCTCTAGTGTTTAGTTATTTAATTAATTAAGTCAAACAAATTGAAAAAAAAGGTAACTTGTTGAAAAAATCCACAAGCGGGATTGGAACCCGCACCCCATGACTTGCCGGGACTAGTAATAAGACTAGACATAGTTGGCAGTGCACCTGCACTGCCAACTATGTCTAGTGTTATTAATTAAGTTTATCTACACTAATGTTGTAACATTCTACTTATGTTTCCAATACTTGACTTATAATTACTACTGTTATAGCGCAGACAACAAAACACTCAATTTAAGCAATTTCACATGATGGTATAATATCCACATCGATATCGTAAAATCTCATTATAACATCAATAAAACACGACCAATTAACCTGGCGAGCCTTATGTCAAAATCCTCATACAAGTTGTATAAAATTTTGATATTAGGCTGGCTTTTGAAAACAGTTGGGTTATACGTGAAAACTTCGTCGAAACTACTAAACTTACATACACAAAACTCTTTGGTAAGATCTTGTGCCAATTAAATAAAAAAAGAACAGCGCGCGCTCGCTCCTGATTGGCCCTGCGCGCGCAGCTGCGCTCCCATTGGTTAGATTTTAATGGCGGAAATTTGAACAATTATTATAAATAAACTATTGTCAGCTTTTACTCTTGTTGTTTGACTAATTGCATTAGTGAAGATAAAGTAGTGTATGCAACTGCATATAACACGGGTATTAAAACACTCGTTACTATTATGAAACTCGCTGCGCTCGTTTCATAAACTCACACTCGTGTTTTAATACCCTTCATTATATGACAGTTGCATAAACTACTATTATAAAAGCATTTATCTATTAAATAATTATTTAAGGATGTTATAATTTTTTTATTATCTTCTATTTCTCTTATTGTGTGATTTATTATTATTATTTCTAGTGTTAATTTATTTATTTTATTAATTCAAACGAGGGAGGAGAGGGATGGGGGAGAGAGAGGAGAGAGGATAGGACAGCGGGGGAGAGGGGGAGATAGAGAGTGACAGAGTGTGTCCAAAGTACCAGGCTATCATAACCCACAAGGAGTCAAGGAGGTAGGTGAGGTGGTTGAAGTACCAGGCTAGCATGAGTTATAAGGAGCTACGCACAGGGCTCGCGTGGTAGCCTATAGCCCGTTCTCCCTTGTGGTGTTTCCACCCATAGGGAAGGCTCGTGCCCCAGCAGTGAGCAATCAGCAAATTCTCTAAAAAAAAAAAGTTTCCATTCCCTACTAGATTCTCCGAGGTATTGGAGCTGATTAACAATCTGTCAAAGCCTCATTTTACCATTATAATCCACACAAACACTTCAGTAATTGGATCCGTTTGTTATAATCATTGGCTAAGACAGAGTTTTTTTTAGAAGGAATTACCTTATAAACTGTCCCACTGCTGGGCAAAGGTCTTTTAAATCAAGTTATCACTACAATTGATGGGTAATAGCTTAGTCACCACGCTTGGCAAATGCGGGTTGGTGATCACAAACCCGGGGTATGCATAAACATAATTTGCAAACAAATAAAAACATCGCAATAAAACTTTCTAATAAGTAACAAAAAAATATTTTGAAGGTTATTTCTTAGACAGGTTTTGACTTTTACTAGTACCGTACGACATTGTAAAAAATTAAACTGGTAAATTATGTTTTTGCAGACTTAAATATTTTATTTAGGTAGTTATTTTTTATTTTTTTTTGTGTTTTTTTACATGTTGTGATTGTCTTTTACATTTTGTGTTTTTATTTGTGATGGAAAGTGTCCTTTATGATAGGGCATTTCCCAATATTTTTGACGCTGTAAGGGAGAAAAGAGCTGGACACTTGCTGAGTTTCTTGCCGGTTCTTCTCAGTACAAGATCTCCCGCCCAGAGTAGATAGACTTACGAACCGATGGCTTAAAATGACGTTCATAAGAGCTATTTGTAGCCTAAACTGAATAAATGATTTTGAATTTTGAACTTCGAATTTTGAAAATTTCTACCTTGCATAAAAATTTTATTAGAAAAAAAATCAAGCAGCCTAAGGAGGCTAGAGTGGGGATCAAACCCACGACCCTTGGATCTGGGGTGTCGGTAGCACAGCGGTTTAAGAATTGGACTGGTAATCCATGGGCCGTAGGTTCGATGCAAAAATAAAAATAAAAAGACTTTTTATCGGTGATCAGGACCTACTGATTCCGGCTAAGTAAATGATGGCCATTGCAATAATAATAAAACTTACATGTCAGCACAAATGTCGAAAAAAATTCCACGAGCAGGATTTGAACCTGCACCCTTCTAACATACCGGGTCAGGTGCTTTCCCAATTGAGAAATTATTCAACACTATTTACATTTTACTTTGAAACCCAAAGGCACCCATTCAATGTCAACAACTACCGTCATTAACATCTGATCATAATATTTTTACAAATACTAAAGATCAGTTAAGGGTTTGAAATGTCGTCGTCCATATTTATTTGATGCCGCGCGGCCATACTAATTTTGTATGGGGAATTTAAGGTGCTTAATAAAAAATAATTATTTAAATAACCACTTGATGAATCAAAAATGTAGTCTAGCAATTTGTAGTTTATCCATTGATGATTGTTTAGACAAAATCAGAGGTACAATAATTTAGATAAACTATAAGAAATCTACTAAACGCCGCCACTCGTTTTCATGATTTTTGCCCAACTTTAAATGATATTGTAGAAAAAACTACAGCGTGTTATGAATTTATGGTTCTGACAAATTGTAAACACGTTCCCTATGATACTAAATATATATTTTGTTCATTTAATACGATAGTATTTTCAATTATATCTACTTAAGCGTAACTGCATTTTTGGCATTTTTTTGTCGGCGCACCCTTAAGAAGTAGCCAAGCCATTAATAAAATATTTTTGTTTTGTTTATATAATTTTTTTTAGGTTAAAAAAAATATATAAACATAACAAAAACATTTTTACATGTCATGAAGTAAAGTTATTAACTATGCAGCACAATAACAGCAATTAGCACTTGAAACTAAAAAAGTAAAATACTATAGCGTTGTGTTATCAAATTTGTGGTATTTCATCTGCAATGATGAATCTGCATAGCCATCGGTTGCATGCAATGACCGTTGGATAGATGGCGCGCTGTGCCGCTATTAGCACTCAAAAAATTAAAAAAAAGCAGTGACAAAATTCAGCGCTTACGTTAGCCTTCCCGGTAGCATAACGGTCAGTGCAGCCGCCCGGATTGCGGAAGACCCAGATTTGATTCCTGGCTGGGTCGGGTAGTCGTTTAATTTTTTTTACTGTATTTTATAAATTTTATAAATATTTAAAAATACAAAATTAAATGTATAAAAAGAAAACATTTAACTACTATTATTATTGCAATGGCCATCATTTACTGAGTCGGAATCAGTAGGTCCTGATCACCGATAAAACGTCGTGTATATTCTTTAAAAGGAAGAGACAAAAATCATAATATTCTCACCTTCTTCCACAAACGGCTTCAATCTCTTCAGCAGCTCACCAGCCAGTATGACCACTGAGGTAGTGCCGTCGCCGACCTGAAAGCGACCTTACCACTTCAGCATAACGTCTATTTTAACGTGACTTTAGTTTGTATGTAAGGCTATCTCATGAATCTGGTGTCCTCAAAGAAATTGAGTAATTGGATCCGTGGTTTTAATCATTGATAAAGTCAGTATCGGTTTTGATCATTCAGAAAGATGTCTACGAATGCAAAAGTTAAGCAACTTTGCAAAAGGCATACAGGGAGTGGCTGAAAAACAGCGTTGGTTAAGGTCTAGGCCTCAACTAACTTAGGCTGAGCCATTTCCTTTTGTCTTTTCTTATTTTATTTTTTTCATAAATTATTTTTATATAAATAGGTTTTTAAGTATTAATTGTATTGTTTGTACTGTAGATTTTCTTATCTTTTATATAAAAATGTAGAAAGACAATAAATATATTTCTATTTCTATTTTCAAAAGTCGGTCATCGGATGGGTGACCAAAAATTTTCGAGTTCCTCCGTGCTTCGGTGCTCCGTTCTACAGTGGGCCCGTTGTCCCTGTGGTTTCCATACATAGGGAAGGTTCTTGTCCCAGCAGTGGACACATAAATGAGCTGGCGAAAATAATTAATAATGTTTTTGGTGTAAAAGCAAACACAAACAAACACTCACGCCCGTACATACACATAAAGTATTGTTTAGCACGACACTAAACCACGGAAGCAGTAGAAATTGCTTCATCTATAAAGCATATTAAGGCGACGCATCGCTAAACAATTAATCTAATACGGAGCGTTTGCGACCCGTACCATAAGAAAAACTGTTTGTACACCGGTTTTCATGGTGTCGCCATCTCTGAGGTCCCGGGTTCGATCCCCGGTCGGGTCAATTTAGAAATTATTGTTTTTCTAAATTGTCTCGGGTCTGGGTGTTTTCTATGTATAATAAGTATGTATTTAAGTATTTTAAGTATGTTTATCCGTTGTCTAGTAACCTTATAACGAGTTTCATAACGAAGCTTCTCTTGGGCTAGATAATTGGTGCGAGTGTAGGAAAATTTATTTATTTATTTTATTTATAATAAGTTTTAAAAATTTGAACTAGCATATTGAAGTGTATGTTAAGACTAATCTACTAAGAAACTACTAAGAATCGGTCTGGTTTGCCTGTAAAATGCAAATCTGTTTTAAAAGAGGTTACTTTGATATTTTTTTGTCTATTATAAAAGTTAACAAATCATGTTTCTGCAACTAGCAAAATGAAGTCAATTAAATAAAAAAATCGTGTCATCAAATATCACTTTCATATGCTTTGTAATTGTTGAGAAAAATCAAGATCACCGCAACGTAAATTTGCAATGCGTCGCCTTAAGAAAACATGTTCCTTGATGCATGTGCAAAACAAGTATTAATGCAATTTGTGCATACCTCAGCATCTTGCGACTTAGCGATGTCTACTAGGGTCTTGGCAGCGGGATGAACAATGTCCAACAGCTGAAAATATTTAATTAATATCATTATCTCAATAAACCCATCTAGGATCAATAAACCATTCTTCTCCACAGATAAAAAATAGACGTCCTGAATAGTAGGTAAAAAAAAATTTGACAATTCAAAACCACTTTTTTAAAGTTAATTTGAATAAAAAATATTTGACTTTTACTTTCACTTTGGGCTAAACCAATGCCTAGGAAAGAGTAGGACTCCTGTGGCGGTAGCCACAAGAGTCAACATTAGAAAACGATAGCGAATTTCGAAAAGAATAAAATGTATAGGATTGACATAAGATTGACCACGTGATTTAGCGCGGCTTATGTCAATCCCATACGTTTTATTCTTTTATATATATCTTGTAAATATAAGAAATATGGAATCTCACTGGGAGAAACATATAATATTTGCAGAAGTGGCAGTGTTTCATTGGGGGTGTAGCTTGTTGTACATTGATATATGTACAACAAGCATTAACATGTAAACAATCTAACTCTTAACAATGGAATAAGTGTCAAAACTAGTGAAAAGTGTATACGTGTTAAAGCTCGTGACTGTACGTAGCTTCAGTACGTACCTTCATGATGGTGGCACCATCGTTGGAGATAACGGCCTTGCCGGTGTGGTCCACGATCAGCTTGTCCATGCCGCGCGGGCCCAGCGTCGTGCGCACCTGCCCACAAACAATCCGTTGACAGCCTTACAAGAACAATACCTCGGCAAATATAGATACCAGGGTGCCAGAATCGTTTTGACGCATAATGAACAATAATATAATGTCTTTTCTCGCAATATGACACATTCGCATATTGACGTATCAGCATTTGGACTAACACTCAAAATGTTGCATTCGTGAAAAGACCTATCCGTATAATGACAAATCCGTACAAAGATAAGTACGCGAAACGACACACTTGTAAATGTTTGTGGTTTGATAATTATTATAGGTATTCGTTTCCCCGTCTCTGTGATGATCTTGCCTCATTTATGACGAGTTTAATACAAATTACTGACCACTTGAAATTTATCACTATGAGATTATATGACTGTATTGGTCTTAAAGTATATGAGTATTTGATATTGGTCATTATGCATATAGGTCGCTTTGCGTATGCGTCATTATGCGTGTTGCTCGTTACGCGTGTATGTCAAAATGAGTATTTCCCGTTGTTCATTATGCGTATTGGTCATTTCGCGTGTGAACGGCCAGAATATCGTCATTCTAGTGCTGGGTATGAGTAAGTATGTTGTGAGAGCAATGTACGGAAACAAACTGCATTGCATCAAAATCATAACCTCTGCTGAGAGCCCTTCACATTAGCGTTCCTCTAGCAATTAGCACTAAGCAAATACATAGATGGATCGACAACGTAATTGTTAAGGGCACTTGATCCAGAGATCTTGTGACACACTTGTGTGATGCCTCACACAATAATTCAAGTAATTAAAACAAAAAGGGAAGATACAGCACTTGTAGACAATCAAAATAACGTCATTCAAAACATAAAAGTGATTTTTATGAAAGAAATGTTTTAGTGTACATACTTCCAAATGAAAAGTGATGCCGTGGAATCTGTTTTTAGTTGTGAAACTAATTGTGCACTTTTTAAAAGACATTTAGGCATTGCTTTCTCTTTTTCACAAAGCAGAATATCCGCAATATTGTTCAAGTGCGATGTAGCCTGTTCACTCAGCAAATTGCGACTGAAGTGAAATTGTGCCTTTAGGCCTAATTTTAGCGGCGCACTCACGAGTCGCTTGTGCCGTATCTTCCCTTTTTGTTTTATTCTAAGCTTGCACACCCTTTCGAGATTCTCATTATAGGTCTGTGTTCTCATTGCTTCCAAAATGTCCGGTGATACAGTTAAGGCCTTAAGCAAACACTTTAAAATATTGTTCTCAATCATGGACATAACCACATGGTAAGATTAAGCCTTAATTGACTATTAATTTTGCAATTAGCATTTGAAAATAAAAAGTAAAAATTTTAAAAATTCATTTTAAAGGAAAGATCTACAATGGAGTCTGATAATAACTGAGAGCTTGTTAACTCACCGCATCTACCACGAGCTGACAGGCATTGATGTTGGAGACGAGCTGTGGCTTGCCCTGTGACTGGTCTGTCCCCTCCTTCAACACTAGGATCTGAGGTTGCTGAAAAACATACAAACTTATATTAGAGTACCTAAGAAGTTAAACAGCACAAGATGTCAATTAATTTAAACACAAACAAGATAATACATACATAGGATAGTATAGTCGACAATGAAATTGCTTTACCACCTTAGAAGTGAATTTCGTTTGCATATATTAAAACAACTAGTTCTATTTTTGTTTAAAAGACCAAATGACATATACGTTGTCATTATTGACAATGAGCCTTAGCGAAATTTTATTGTAATGGAAGTTTTTGTCAAAAGTGATAAAGCAATTTTATGGTAGACTATACATAACACATAATAACATGTATTACTCATAACTGAAGTATTGTGTAATTAATGATAAATAGGATTAAGTATGACGTTTTGTTTATTTACGTATGTTTTCTATCGACTATGTTGTAAGTTGATTGCCCGGGGCCATGCGCACTTAATATTATTTCAAAAAAACTAGGCATCCGTAGAATAAGAGTGTCGCAGCACTTTGTGTCACGGCTTAATGCTGAGCGAAGACCTTTTTGATACCATTCTTATTTTAAGTTATACTTTTTTTGTATAATGTGTGCTGTTTTTGTATCAAATAAATTATTTTTTTTTTAAACATGGGAGTAGCCGCGGATCGTGCTCAGTGGCGTGCACTTGGAGAGGCCTATTTCTAGCAGTGGATGTGTGTAGGCTGATGATGATGATGATGATGAAACATTTTTCTATTCTATTATATTCTTTAACAGTTCTTGTTATTGTTACAAAAAATAATAATTTGCAGAGTGGCACAAGAGCTCTTTTATGTAATCCTAAAATAAAAATGAACAATTATTATAATATTGTTTTCTAAAGTTTACGCGAACACTACACATTGAAATTAAACAACTTTTATGGATAGAGACTAGTCTCCCTGTGACCACGGACCCTGCAAAAGGTTCGAAACATCAGGATAAACATTAAATAAGTAATGTGTACAATAAACACGAGTAGATCCGTAAAAGTTGTTTCATGGCTTAATGACAAAAAAATTTATAGTATTAAGGAATTTATTGACAACTAGCTGGATTTTTACGGACATAATAATTATAATTTATTGAAATTTTGATTCTAGACATTTATTTATTATTGCAATCTTGATTCCATGTAATGTAATAAAATAAAAATGAATATCATTAACATTGTAACTATTTGCATGCTATTTTATTAGCGAAACATGAGCACCTTTTATTGTTTAATGTTATCATTTTATACCATGTTTTGTGCAAATAAACGATTTATTTATTTATTTAAATTATTATAATAATAATAAACAAATAACTTTATTGGCACTCAAAATAAAACAGTTTACGAAAGGAATAACATCCAAGCAGAGTACTGATTATTTATCATTACTTAGTTAAAATTAGTTTAGTTTCGAGAATGGTTATTCTAATTTATAATTTTGTTGATAAAAATAATAAATTAAATGTAACTGTATTGTAGATGTTGTAGAAACTGCTAGAAAATTTAAAGACGTAGTAGGTAGGTACCAGTTTGTTTATATAATTTTATAGTTGACTGTACAACATTAATTTAAAGTTTTTAATATACTTAATCATAACATAATTTAAGCTAAATATGCAATTTCCATATTTATTCTTATTCCAATCACAATGAACCTATTGACTAATTTTTAATTTCACGTGATTTCATTTTCAGTCATATTTTGCGAATCATATGAGCAGTTGGGAGCTAAATGATTCATAGACAAAAGACTGTCGGCTTTTTGTACTTTTAGACAAAATTAATAAAAATACCACTATGTGTAATGGCAACAAAGGGTTATCTTTACCAAAACATATATTTTCACATTTCCATGCCATATTCGAAATTCTAAAAGCAAAACTAAACAGGCAAAAAAATTTGCGAAAATCTTAACCTAAATAAAACAATGTTTTTCTCTGAAAATATGGATATGCAACATAAATTAACGTATAAACGAACAATTAACAGACACTGGGAGATCGTAAACACATAAAATGTCTGTATCGATGTGAGATTTCCTCGATAATTATGAATTTATTTACCATTTTAATTTCCAAGATGCACTAAAATAATCCCAAATCCAACCAAGAACCACAATTGATTGACATTTAATGTGACTGACAGTGACAGCTGACTATGACATTTGTGAGTGTTTGTTTTTTGTTTTTTTTTAATTTGTTCATGACCATGGATACTAGTCCTTCAGTCGAAAACTAAAATAGGATGATGATGAATGATAATAGAAATGTGAATTGAGAAATGATATACCCCCAACGCCCCAACCCCTCGAGTATCTCAGTAAATATGTGGGGCTTTACTAAGTCCTAACGCGACTTCTTGAGAGAATTTGAAAAGTGCCGTTGCACTTGCACTAATTTGTTTCATTTGCCAGCACTCATGCACACTCACGAACACTTAAACGGTAAATAATCCACCATTATTTCACATTAATATTCGACATAACACAAATTTTAGAAAATATATATATGAGTCGAATTGAGTAACCTCCTACTTTTTTGAAGTCGGTTAAAAATAAAACGAAAGAAGTTTTTTTCACAAGTTTGCGTGTTTACCGCTAAAAAACATCCCTTCGTCGTATCTCTAAACTTTGAAGGAGCTCCCCTTGATACCAAACCGACCATTGGAATCCTTGGCGTCGATATTTCGAGTGACGTTCAATTTCGCGGTCATTTGGAAGGTAAAGCTAAATTAGCTTCGAAAAAGCTGGGTGTGCTCAATAGAGCGGGACAGTATTTCACGCCGACCCATCGCTTACAGCTTTACAAAGCACAGGTCAGGCCTCATATGGAATACTGTTCCCATCTTTGGGCTGGAGCGCCCCAGTACCAACTCCTCCCATTTGACCGCATTCAACGCAGAGCTGCTCGAGTTGTCGGCGACGTGGTAACCTCTGGTCGGCTCGATCCACTGGCCCTTCGGAGAGACGTTGCTTCTCTCTGTATATTTTATCGCCTTTATCATGGGGAGTGCTCTGAGGAATTGTTCGGTTTGATCCCTGCCGCTGATTTCCTTCACCGCACTACACGCAATCGACTGTCTTTCCATCCACACCATCTTGATGGATGGCGATCTACTACTGTGCGTTTCTCACGTAATTTTTTACCACGAACTACAGTGCTGTGGAACCAGCTCTCAGCGGCGGTATTTCCGGACCAATATGACTTAGGAATCTTCAAGAAACGAGCCTATTCCTTCCTTAAAGGCCGGCAACGCATCTGTGATTCCTCTGGTTTTGCGGGTGTCCATGGGCGGCGGTGATTGCTTTCCATCAGGTGACCCGCCTGCTCGTTTGCCTCCTTCTAATATAAAAAAAAAAAAAAAAAAAAAAAGAAATCGCAGGCAGACATGACTCTTCACTTTCCCGCCAAGAAGTCCTGACAGTGTTTGACACAATCTAAGTTGCCAGTTACTACGAGTACATTTTAAAAACAGTGCATTTTTAAATTAAAAAGCATTTATTTATTTATTTATTAGAATTTATTATTTGGTTTTGACTTATATGATACTTTTATTCACTTTTACATTACAAAATAGGTTAACAGTTTTTGATAAAACATATTTTCTTATCTAGTAATAATGATGCGGATTCTATTTTTTGATTGGTTGATTATTTTGCAAAAATGGAACGACGCCTAGAGCTGTGTAGTTCCAGTCTACAAAGAGGGAAATCGATCGAATATAATTATTATTCATGTCATGATGAGTCATGCATGACTGATGATGATGATAAGTCATGCATGCATGACTCATCATCATCATCAGCCTACACACGTCCACTGCTGGACATAGGCCATTATGTCATGATAACGAACGCAAATTTTTCTGTCTGCGACAAAAACAGCGTGAATAAAAACTACAGGTTTTAATATTAATCAGAAATTAATAGAGATGTTCGTTTTTGGGCCCTTAATTTATTACAGTTTTGAAGTGATGCTTTTCTGATAAATCTGCCTTCTGAGATGAAAAAGAAAAAGAAAAAAATATAAAAACCCCCCGAACATAATTTAAAAAATATTTAAAAACTTGAAATCTTGTTTTCTTCATCAAGCTTTTCTTATTATTTTTGGGTTCTAATGAAAGTTTTAATTGTTTATTTTATGTTGCTAATTTTATTTATACATTCTAAAAGGTATTTTAAGGTTTCAATGCAATTTCATGAAAATGAAACCAAGCGGTTGCTGGCTGTAATAGATAGAATTAGATAGAATAGTACCATTCCATTACTAATTTAAAAAATAAGTTATATTTTTAAATACATACATTTACACTCAGCATTTACATTAGAAAAGCGAAGTTGCCAAGGTATAAAAAGTTTAGGGTTGCTATTTTATGATTTTTTATTATCTGACCTTTTTTATTTAATAATACAATATTTGGGTATGTTTAAAAAATATATTAATACATGAAAAATTTAATTATTTTTTGCTCTTTTCATAAAATATAATTTCATCACTGTAAGAATTAGGGGGCCCAGCCTCCATACAAAAATGGAACATTTCCTTTAATTCAATTTTATCATTAAATAAAGAATTGTGTTTGGCTATACATAGCATATACATATATAGAACATAGCCATAAGTACAGAACAGTAGTGAACCTCCGCAGAATGAAGATGATGAGATGGATGACTCTGACAAAAACATGAATTAAAATATACAAAGAAAATATAGACATAATATTTTACGCTTAATTTTTTTGGCCATATTTTGATATTATATTAACATGAACTACTGAGAAGAATGATCTATTCTCGTATAAGTTTCTCAATCATTATTAAGTTTTTTTTAGATCGATATTTTTTATCAATTGAGAATCAATTGTTTCTAGTTTTGACTTGTATGTCGCCATTTTGTTAATGCACTTCTCTAGTTATCAGACGTCAAAAAATTCCGAATCCGATCGGCAGAGCGCATCGCGATTTGTAAAAATTTTCCTTTTAGCTTTTCATCTTGTGTCTGTGTGTTAATTCTAATTAAATAGAGAATTTGTATAGCATTTAGGAATTAATTAAAAATGAGCAGAGAACTCGACGTCAAGGCTTTAATATCGCACATAGTGCGTGGAGATGGGGCGGACAAATGCCGAATATGCATGGGAGATACCTCCGAAGGCCAAGTCTACCTCGGAGACACGGTCATGATGGACGGAGAGCGTCCTGTGACCCTCGCGGAGCTGTTGGAAGTCATTACAGGAGTTGAGGTGCGTTTATTTTTGTATTTGAAGTTTAATCAAATTTAATTTGTTAATTTTCTGCAAGAAACGGAACGGCGTCATTCCCGCCATGTCAGACAAAATGGCGGTGTTGTTAGTTAATCAATTTTTTTCGACTTTTTATCTCGCACAACTTCAGTCCTACTACACTGAATAAAAGAAACAGAAACAGCACTATAGCATTAGCTTTATAATATAATTCAATAATTACTTAACTGTTGCCTTTTTTAAGTTTATACCCATCTTTCAAATCTGCATTTAGGGGTTAGATCATCAAATCCATTCTTGGTTAAAACCAGGGCTCTGAACCGGTTAACAAATAGCCGTTAATAATGTTCTTTAAACCGGTACCTAATAAACTGTTCCAACCAATCCGAAAAAATTTGGTTACTGGTTAAAGGGAACGGAATTTGAAAGCTCGGGTAAACCTATACTTGGCACTGATTTAAACGGTTAATCTCATATGCAGTCCTCAACTCAGTCAGGCGCATAGGTACACATAATTACTATATTGATGATTACAGATCACAAAAATATTACCTATCATTGTTTTATTTACCTACACTGCTTTGTGTTTTTACTTACCGTCCTCTGCCTTAGAATACAACTCTTTTTCAATTTCAGAGAAAATATTTACTTGAATATCTGGCAAGACTCCTATTTGGTAATTAGGAATCATGTCTTATATCAGTTTCTGAAGAAACTTTATATTTTTACATGCAAAATATTGCTATACAGCCCGGCACGCAAGCAACACAGTTGATACACAGTGGAAAACTAACTCCTAGTAGTCTCACATAGAAATGATGCGAGAGCCTCATTAGTTTCAATTAGTTTACATAAGACACAACAGATGGCGTTGCTCACAATTTGTGTAGATTCAAATTAACTGGATAATTTCGGTTAACATTTGCGATTCCCGCAATAACTTATTTTTAAAAGAAATTAATAGAGAACCGGTTTTTTCATTTAACCGGTTAGTTAACCAAAATCTTAACCTACCATTTCGATATGGAGTTATCAACCCAAACCGGTTAATTAATTTAACCGGTTTCTGAGCCCTGGTTAAAACTAACAATATTGTCTGATAGGTCATAAAATAAAATGCATTTACTGCAATAGGTAACTTTCTACAAAAAGTGTTGGGAAATTTTTTGGTATACGCATTAGTTTAGGTATTTATCAGATGACCATTGATTGGCGAATCAATTATTCTGTGTGGTAACTAATTTTACACTATCACATAGAGAAACATTAAGTTTTCAAGATCTATATTTAATAATAGGAGCATCCATAGTATAAGATATTATTGAAGTTCAAGAATTATAAAGTCCGCAATGTATGTTTCATACGACTTTGACACAATTTTATTGTGGGCTGTTGACTGATCTGGTGGTTGCAGGTTCTGGAGGACAATGAGCTGCCAAACGGGCTCTGCTCCACCTGCTCGGACTTGGCAGTTAATACGGCACACTTTTCTGTACTCTGCCGGCAAGCAAATAATCAGTGGAACACGACGTTAAGACTCTTGAATGATTTGCCACTGCCCAAAAACTTGCCGGAGCTTAGTAAAGCAATTTATGCTATATTAGACAATGATTGCCTAACAATTGTTCATGATTACAAAGTGTTAGATGTTGAAGAGAAACCGCTGCTAATGCCACCAAAGTCAGTAAAGCTCAAAAGGAATAGACCAAATTCCAATATACTTTTTTGCCAGTGCCCAATGTGTGGCAAAGAGTTCCGACATGCTCATGAGTTGTCGCATCACTTGAAAGAATCTGATGATTACCAACGAGCATGTCACATTTGTGCCAAAATAATGTTGAGACAAGATCTGATCAATCATCTAAGTCAAGATCACGAAGTTACTCCATTTGATTGTAAAAAGTGCCTGGCGCTGTTCCATTCTCAAACAACGTATTTAAAACATCTTAAGGAAGCACACACTAATGGTGCCTGCACTTGTGGGGATTGCGGCCGTACGTTTAAGACCCAGTTTGGATACCAAGCGCACCAATCCCTACACATACCAAAGAAATGTCCGTCTTGCAACAAGCTATTTAGGAATCAAACGTGTTATATTTATCATTCGAAAGTTTGCTGCAACTTGGACGCCAGTAGGAAGAGCATGCCTAAATCGAGAAAGAGGCTGACCTTTGAAGTTAGGAACAGAATGAGCAAGAAGAAAGTTAAAGTTGGTTTGCGTGGCAGCGCTCACAATGAATGCATATGCGATTACTGCGGAAAGAATTTTTTTGGCAGAAAATTTGTTAGAACTCATATACAGCATGTGCATATGAAGAACACTCATAGACCTTGTCCATACTGTGGCAAATCTTTAGCAGCAGCGCACATGACAGAACACATTAAAACCCATGAGCTTGTGCGACAGTACAAGTGTGAGCATTGCAACTTAGTACTCAAAACGAGGTTAGGTTTCATACAGCATCTACGTTTACACACTGGTGAGAAACCGTATGCGTGCAAGCAATGTGGAGAAACGTTCTCCGCATCATCGAGAAGATCTGAGCATATGAAGAAGGTTCATAACTATGGGTCTGAGTTAAAACACTCATGTGAGATGTGTCCAGCCCAGTTTGCTCTTCCATATCGTTTGAGGAAACACATGGCGTCAGTTCACAGTTTGAAAGGGGATAAAGTTGTGTTTGAATGCAATGAATGTCATGAGAAATTCAGCAGCTGTCGAGGACTTATACATCATGGACGTAAACACCAAAAGGATCTTTTGCAGACACCCAAAAATCTTAAACAAACAAATGAGAAAAGAGATAAGGATTCTGTCTAGATTTTTGTTTCATTTTGAGGCAATATATTTTTTGAGTAACAACGATCTCAAGACAATGATTATATCTTCTAAATCACTCTATAAATAGTTTAGAAATAAAATAAAATAAAAAAAATTTGAAGTAAATTATAATAAGTTAATTTATTACTGAACTGGAAAATTTATAATAACGAAAAACATGTATTTGATTATTAAAGTAATTTAATTAATGGGAGTAAACTTTGCCCAAGAGTACTTTGCTCTAGGTAGATTGCTTATTGCTTTGATTAGTAAGAAAATTAAGTACGAAGTATCACTAATGCCTGAGGTTAATTTTACAGCTAAACCATGAAATGTAAAATAATATATCTCTAAAATAAAATAAATGGTTTTGCATCACCACCATCTGTTATTTTTTATATTTATAATTGTACTTGCCGCTACTCTGAGTCCTGTATTATGTTTGGAAATATCATGTATCTAGTTACATGAGTGTTTTAAATAAAATTACTGGCTTGCATGATAAAACTTGGACATGTAGCACGGTGAAAGTAATGGAACTAGATTATGTATGTAATGCTTATTAAATTAAATTATTGTTAATACAAATTAATGTAAGGACGGTAATGTTGGAAAGAAATAATTCTTCTCTGTTCTAAAATAATGAGTTAGTTTAGAATAAAGAACTCAAGACAAGTATGGCATCCATATGCCCTGCTTGTCTTGAGTTTTTTTACTGTTTAATTGGTTATTACAATTTGTCTCACTCAAAGTTTAAAAAAAGTGTAACCTATTGCCTAATTTGAAAACCAACTTGTCTATGGGGCGCGCTTCTTCGATGCCAAACTTCACTGCAACTTAAAAGAAACAGTTCCTACCCTATCTAGAGAAACTAAAACAAGATGGCGATAAAACTTCTATTTTGATCGTATCCTCAATGATCTACCCCTTTTATATACTTACTTATCCACAATAGCCCAGTGGGATAGGTTCTGACCCATTATTTCCATGTTGGTAGGGCTGAGCACAGCATTAGGAAGTTTAACGGTAATGATGTCACACTTAAGATAAAGAGCTAAGATAGAAATTTGAGAAGCATTCACGCTCTCATTCCACCACGGCACGGTGATGCTACAGAGCTGATGTGAAATCGGTGAAGTGACGAATGGACGTTGTTCCAGATGGAGTTGTCCTCAATGCTACCTGAGACGGTATGCTCGGGATGCGTTTCCACCGCGATGGTGGCCGCACCATTCGTCCAGCTCTGCAAGCAGGCCGACCGCAGATGGACAGAGATATCAGATTTCCTGACAGACTTGGATGTAGATATCTCGAGCAATACGAAGAGTACATGCATATGCATTGAAAGCGACGAAATCAAAATGGTCCAGTCCATGGAGAAGCTGAATAATCCGAGGAAAGTACTGAGACTCATTAAAAGTACTGGGAAAATTGTGATGGCAGACGGAGATTCAGATTACAAATGTCCCCAGTGCGAAAAGGTCTATTCCTCTATTTACTTACTTAACTTCCACTTGAAGGACATAAACAAGAAGATGTGCACCCAATGCAAGAAGATCGTGAGGCTGGACAGTTTTGCGAAACATGCCGGCCTGCATGGCGCTGTGTTACACACATGCAGCAAATGCAGGAGGATTTTTGTAAACAGATATAATTACGACAGACACGTACAAGTATGCAGAACTAATAGGACAGGGACCCATTTGTGCGCCGAGTGCCCGCAATCATTTGCCACTGATGCGAACTTGGTAGCACATTACGCGTCTAAACACTATCCGAGAGTGTGCGCGGCCTGCGACAAGACGTTCACGAACAAAGTCTGTTTCAAAAACCACGCCATGTTCTGTGCCGACTCCAAAGAAGTTGAGCAAGCTAGGTCAAAGTTAGTTTGCGATTATTGTTCTAAACAGTACAGCTTTAAAAGCGCTTTAAGACTTCACATACGATTCGCGCATACGGTAGGCACGGGCGTTCAATGTGAACAGTGCGGGAAAAAGTTCTCCAACGTCGCGCATCTCCGTGAACATGACAACACTCATAACAGAGTTAACGATAGATTCGTCTGCAGCGTCTGTGGTATAAAGTACAGCACGAGGAGAGGCTATGAGCGTCATTATAAACGCCATTTTAATGACAACGAGGATATATCTAAAATGGACACACCAAACCCCAAACGCAAGTACAGTAAACTTCTCCAATGTATCATTTGCAACTACATGACTGGCGTAAGGAAAAGACTAGAAGAACATCTTAAGGCGAAACATAATATTGTGTCATGGGAAGAATTGCAACACTAAATAGAAATCTCTCGACAACCGTTAAGTGCCTTAGCAACGGCAAATAAACTTATAATCTCATTATTGATATGTGCAATTACATCCAAATTGTAGAAAATATATATTTATACCGGTTGAATCAAATTTCCATGTTAAACTAGAGAAAGAAATAGAAGCAGGAACGGACTGATTGATGACGTGGTTTCAGGTGGAGTTCGATGGGGACTTGCCACAAGGCCTCTGCCGGTCGTGCTCAGAGAGCGCTCTCGCCGCGATAAACTTCAGGCAACTTTGCAAGGAGTCCTCCAACCAGTGGACGCAGGCCATCTCCTTCATGTCCGATATAGAGTTCCCGGCGGAGGAAAATAAAGTTTACTACATATTCTATAACACACATAAAGATATCATTATCAATGATCAAGTAGAAAAGGCTGTGAAGAAAGAGAAGTCGTTGCAGAGTAAGTCGAAGTTGCAAGACGAATCTGATGAACAAATAGTGGCGAGATCAGAAAGGAAGAAACGCTCTTTGTGGTTGTGGCAATGCCCCGATTGTGGCAAGAAGTTTTCTGTCGCTGTCCACTTAAACTCCCATTTAAAGAATACGAAGAAAAGGGTATGCAACGAATGCGGTTTGGTGGTATCAAAAACGAAGTTTCCTCAACATTTATACATGGCTCACGAGAAGATCGTGTATCCTTGCGGCACATGCTACCAGCTGTTCGAAGATGAGATTTCTTTGAACATGCATATCGGCTTAACGCACGGCAAGAGTTCGCATCAGTGCAGAGTCTGCGGCAACGGTTTTAGCAACGAGAGAGCTCTGAGCGCGCACATGTACAGTCACTCCTTGTTCTACTGTACGCATTGTCGTCGCAGTTTCGAGAACCGCAACTGCCATGTACACCACCAGCGTCAATGCCAAACGGAGACGCCCCAACCTGAATCGAGCGAGTATATATGCGACCACTGTGGCAATTCCTACACGAAAAAACCTTCGTTACGTATTCATATAATACAGAAGCATTTGAATATACTTCCCTATGTCTGTGAGACTTGTGGCAAGCGTACGTCGACTATAGCTCATTTGCGTTCCCACGAAAAGGTGCACACGCTAATTAGGAAGACGTTCCAATGTCATTGTGGCGCTAAAATGCGTACTGAGCTAGGTTATCAATTACACTTGCGCATACACACTGGTGAGAGGCCTTACGAATGTAAGGACTGTGGGGACAAGTTCCTATCTGCTTCTAGAAGGCTTGACCATATCAAACGCAGGCATAGGTCCGCCAAAGACATGCCGCATGGCTGTACCGAGTGCTCCGCGCGATTTGTGAGACCGTTCGAGTTGAAGAAACATTACATGTCGGTCCATTCTCATGTCGTCAATGATGGCATCAACAGGAGTTAAGGTAAAGAAGCGTTCTGATTGTTTTAAATATAAGTAGGTAATTCAGAACACATAAGTGATCGTGAGATGATTTTAAATCTTGACGTATATGAACTGCATTGCATTTATTTCTAAATATTAGGTCCTTACCTATGAAATTGAGGTTTTTTTTCTCACTTATTAAAAGATCTAAAAGTTCTAAAAGTCAATACCGGTTGTTAATATTATTATACACCTTTAATTAGGACTATGTTACTTAGGCTTCAGTAATAACAATTATTATTAATTTTGTGTCTTTATCGCCCAATATTTTTTAAAAATTTGTTACTTTTTATGTTCACGGAATTGTCTTTTTGTTTCATTGTAGCTTTGAAGGGACTTGATTTTTTTTCTTTTTAATATCTGCTATATTTAGCTAGTGAAACAAACACACTACTCTATAATTTTTAGTGTTAACATGAATAGATGCTAAGAAAATTAAAAAAAAGTTAGTATGAAAAATAAAATTTTATAAAAAAATCTTCACACAAAACGTAAATTTCATAGGTAAGGACCTAATAGGAAAGATTTTGAAAAAACTTCATTATCTAGTTAATAACTATCTAGAAATTAGTTCAATGCCTATGTAGGTAATAATAATGTTACAAATACGCGTTACTTTGCGGAAATCCATGGCATAAGTGCAGTGCCAAGCTGAGTTGATAAACGAATAATTTAGCGGAACTAACGCTACATTGTTATTTTAATTGCATTTTTTAACAAATGTTTAATAATAATAAAGAACTTAATCGATTTGACGACCTCCTTGGTCGAGTGGCGACGAGATGGCAACCATCGCCATCCCGTCGCCATCTTTGAGGTCCCGAGTTCGATCCCCGGTCGGATCAATTTAGAAATACCTGTTTTTCTAAATTGTTTCGGGTTTGGGTGTTTCCTATGTATAATAAGTATGTATTTAAGTATATTAAGTACGTTTATCCGTTGTCTAGTTAACCATTTCTCGAGTTTCTTAGGAAGCTTTTCTTTGGGTTAGATAATTGGTGTGAGTGTGGGAAACATTTATTTATTTATTATTTAATCTTTATAATTTACTAGCGGCCCCGTTTGCGGTTTCACCCGCGTGGTTCCCGTTACCGTTCCCGTTGGGAATATCGGTATAAAAAGTAGGTATCCTATGCTTTAACCCAGGTTAAACTAGTAAGCCGAATTTCACCCAAATCTATCTTTCCGTTGCAGTGTGAAAAAGCAACAAATATACACACATACACAAACATTCATAATATTAGTGTGATTGATTAAGCTACCTATCTTCTAAGATCAAAGGTCCCGAGTTCGTTCATTCATTTGCTTGCCATATTAAGATACTAGGAATCCTTTTAAGCTAGCTATGGACAGACGCGACGTTATGTACAACAACGGAAGACTGTTAATCAATTACCGTTGGCGGCATGTACTGTACGAAGCGTTCCGTGCCTAACACGACCATGGTATGATACGCGGCAAAGGTCTCAAAAACTTTTCGTTTGGTTACAGATCGACGAAGAGAAAAACTGTCCCAAAGGAGTATGTGTGACTTGCACGTCGAGCGCCCTCGCCGCCCATGAGTTCCGCGTCTTCGTCCGCAACACGCAGAAGACCTGGTCGAAAGCCATCACTGCTATAAGCGATGTGTCCAAGGCATATGCCCCTTCAGTGAAGTCCCTCTGCACATTCATAAAACCAGACTTCCAAGTCCACACAGTCAAAGATTATGCCAGCGGCAGCTCAAAAGCGATTCTGAACAGGCTCAAGCAACGTTTGACAAAGAGGGATTACAAAGAATCCGAAAGGAAAACCAGAACTCCTCGGACTGGACCTGCCTGCAATTGCCCCGATTGCGGCAAAAGCTTCTTCAGCCCGTACTTCTTACGGTTGCATTTGAAAAGCAGCGGCACGAAAGAGGCTTGCTTGCACTGCGGCGCGGTGCTGCTGCGGGGATCGGAAATGAAGGATCACCTGTCCACCGTTCACGGTGAAAAGCTGCTCCTCTGCAAACAGTGCCCGATGCTGTTGGGCAACGAAATCCGAATGCAGAAGCATGTGGAGAAAGCGCATACCGATGGAGCTTCCACTTGTAACGATTGCGGACGCTGTTTCCCGGGGCAGACCTCTTTGGAAGTGCACTCGCAAATGCACGCCGTTCGAACTTGCAGGATGTGTGGTCAACAGTTCACGAACCGTAGCTGCTACAGAGACCACAGATCCAAATGTGAGCCCGATGCTCGCCCGGACGTCCAACTAATGCCACGCAACAAACGATCGAACGTTCGAGATCCCGCGACCTTTACCTGCGATTACTGTAACAAGTCTTACCTCTCGCGGCCCCAACTCAAAAACCATATAGTGTGGATCCATATGGACGTTAGACCACATCAGTGCCAGTGGTGCGGAAAAAGGTTTTACACGCCGTCGCGGTTGGCCGAGCATACCATAGTGCATACGCGGGAGAGGAACTTCGGATGCGACATTTGTGGCGCCAAATTGGTAACCAAGATGGCCGCTATTTATCATAGGCGAAGGCATACAGGCGAAAAGCCTTATGAATGTGAAGATTGTGGTGAATGTTTTATATCGGCGTCGAGGAGATCGGAGCACGCGAAACGGAGACACGACAAGGGCCCGAAGGTTATGTGTTTGCAATGCCCCGCTACTTTTGTTAGGAGGCACGAGTTAAAAAGACATATGGAGAAGTCGCATAGGAGTCAGGGACAGAATCTGTCGAATGTGGTGCAAGTTGAAGGATAATAGTCTGTTAGTTTGTTGTGACTGAATGGACTGTTCATTTTGCGACTGATTAAAAACGTACATATTATTCCATTCTTGAGAAATCTTAACCTAATTTTGGCTTTAAATGTGTCTGAAACTGCATTTCGTTTTAGCTAAATTCTTAGTAATACTCTTAATAAACAGAGTAGAATAATTATTCCGTGTTTTGTTCCCGTCATTTAAATTTCATTTCAGATGATTAAAAGAGACAACACAGATTACTGTTCGATGCTTATTCTGTTTGTTTGTAAGGCCCTGAGTAGATTGATAGTTTATTATTTAAAAAGAGTAATTAAAATTGACTAGTTGACTTGAAAAAATATATTTTGTATTGGATATCAAAGTTCATAGTTATAATAATTTTAAAAACAGTAATTTTACATATCGCACCTCCGCTCAAATAGTGTCATAAGTCCAAAATACAAATAGTCGAGAAATAAGCGTTTAAAAGTTGGTGTAACTTTATTTTTCACTTTTTTTTAAATCTAAGCGAACTTAGGTAAGTACCTGCTTTGCGAAATACGGCTGATTGGTAGTAATCATATTCCTCTTCACATAGAGGAATGAATCCCTCTGTCGTGACTGCAAATTCGTTGGTACGACACCTGGAAACCCCATCATATCTATGTCGGAAAACATCGGCTCATTCTTCGGCTTCGTTGGCCTGACGAGTAGGCTTCGGTCCAGTAGGGTTTGGATCTCTTGGAGGCAGCGGAGGTGTAACTGTTATCGGACGCCTTCGACTTTCATTGAAATACCTTGCTCTTTTGTTTTCTTTGTGCTGGTCTAGTTGAGGACTTAGCCTCTACCTCAGCTGATTTGGTCTCTAGTCACTAGATAATATCCATTGTTGGACATTGTTTTGCTCTCCGAAACGGGATCCAAACTACAGTGGAAACTGCGAGTTGTACTCTTAGTGCAACGAGAAGTGAACGAGCTTACAGCTCCGGTAACCTATCTGGATATTAGGTAGTGCACTATACGTGTCCACGGGGCAACTAGCTCGAGACACTAGTCTTAAAAGTACCGGATGAAGGATGCGTACCGGCGTGTTCTGATCTGGCGTTATGACCTGACGCAGATGGTCCCTTGTGCTTGCGCAAGGATGTATTTAAAGTAGTGTGTGCCCCATAAATATGTATGATAGATTCGCACTACCAATACAATACTGGTGCAAGTCATTGGAAATTTTGTCGTATTGAAGAACAGTACAGTTCAATTTCAAATATCAGTATATTTTGACTTGCACCAGTATTGTATTGGTAGTGCGATATGTAGATCGATCATTTGTTGGCAAATTATGCCTGAAGGCTCTTCTTGATTCCGTCATCATCGACACCAATTTCTCAATGATGTTCTTTTCTTTATTTCTTGGATTCCCCTTGGTTCTTCAATAGAAGGGGGATACGAAGTAACATCAATTTTTTTCACCAAATAGTCCAATTCTTTTACATAATATAGGTACTCATATTCATACCAGCCCCTGCCAGAAACATCAATGCCAGCCTTTGAAGTGCTTTGCAGCACAGGAGTAGTAGCTCTAGTTGTTTAAGATACAACAGCACCTTCAAGGAACTTCTTTGAAGTGCCCGGTTTGACAGCAGTGTTCGTAATAGTTATGGGAGTGTTCCACTGCATCGAGCTTAGGTTTGGGTGTGCGTGGGATTGCTTCATTAACAGCTTTGGCGGCTTGTTTCAGTGTCATGGGAGTAATTAGCTGCTTGGGAAAAGGATTCGTCTTGTTCTAAGATCGAAGGAGATTCGCAGGCTAATGGTTTATTTATTTATTTGGTAATAGGTACACCAACAGTACATATACACAACGTTATAAGCAGTTACACTATAGGTTTCTATTCTAATATATATACCAATAAAAGGCGTACACAGCATTGAAGTTGTAACAAGCAACAAAATTACAAACTTATTGACTATACCTACCAGTATAGATTATTACACAAACACACATTCCATATTTAAATGCTTAAACAGACATACATACAAATACACACATGCAATTCAAAATCATACAAGCTATTGCGATGATATGTTGAGTAGTTTATATTTAAATTTACGATGGGAATCTTTAAAAATATGGTTCTGCGTCGTCATCCTGATCAACTGAAGTCACTGGTGGAGACCCGCCGATGATGTCTTCTGCGTCTGTGTCATCGTTATCTTCAGCGGCAGGTCTGTTACACAGCTTGGCAGAAAGTCCTATAGTCATCGAATGGATTAATTCCACTTTTTTCAAAGCATTTATTATGTTCGATGGGGTCATTGATTTGAGGTAGGCTTGTCCAACGCATTCCGCAACATTGTATATTGTCATGCCTTTTCCAGGGTTGCGCATCATAAAAGAGTCGACCGCAGTGTTGTATAGACTTTAAATGGCCCGTGCAACCCGACATCCAACGGTTGCTGATTATTTTAGCTGTAGTGTGCGGGTGAAGATTCAATACTGTGACTCCGTTAGCTTTCGCGAAATCAAGAGCATTTATAGACAGATGGCTCTCATGATTATCTATAATGAGGAGCGCCGGATTATCGTTATATGTCGATGAAGTGGCGCATTACATCAATGAACAGCTCAGCAGTCATCCATCTACTTGGTTTTTTTTTATAGAGATTGCCGATTGCCTCAAACGGCATTTTCAGCTTCACCGGGCTTGTTTGGGGGCCGTGTGAAACGAATCACCTTCGGAGGTTTTCTAGAGGGAACGGCATCACGCATTAGTGCGTGTCCCCTTGCCCTACTAGATTCTCCGAAGGGTTCGGATCGGATCGGTGAGCGGAACCACCCGAGGGCGCCTCTAAAGACTCGGACCTCGGCTCGGGTTGACCGGGCCGTGGTGGAGGAGAGCAGCGCCCAGGTATATGTCTGTACCTGGTATAGAACACGTGTGAACCGGTTCGTCGTACGCTTGTTCTACGAGTACGGTGTCTTGGGCCTAAACTAGTGTGTATTCTGTAAATGTGTAGTGGCATTTAGAGGATCGGGCGGGCCATCCACTTGGGCTTGCTAAACCGAGGGTTCCTGGTGGAACACCATAAATCATGTGCGGTTTGTAGTTCTTCCTTGGGAACACCATTACTGGTGGTAAAGCTTGACCATGTGCATTCACGATACAGGCGGTAGTTACTCAGACTCCCCGATCTCCACTCGTGACTTCAAACATTCCGTCCTTTGGGGCCAATACCTTTTGCGGCTTTTGTACTGTGGTAGTCGAAGTTTCATCCAGGTTGTAAACACGACTGCCGTCGCCAAATTGGGGATGACGCTCATATACATCTTTAAAATTTTTATAGAACTTTTCCACATTACTTTTATTCAAAGCGGTTGCTTTAGCCAAGCTGCATGCTTCTGGTTTTCGTACCGATAAGTTTGGGAACCTTCTCTTAAACCCACCACAAAGCTAGTCATGTCACGTCCAGCCATCTTATTGACTTCCCATGGTTTTGGCATTTTAATGTCGTTTATTTTTGTCATTTGATAGGGCTATTCGGTAACGTTCTCTTGATGTGAGTCCAAAAAACTTGTCAGCACATTCGACTATGTAATCGTGATTGGTCAGCTCCTGTTCGTGGGTGAAAACCCTGTTTACTGAATAATTTGGCTGCAATCGCTGCATTTCACTTTTCTTAAATTTTTTTACGTATCTTTGTAACGTTTGATATGGAATTGTGCATTCTTTGGCCGCTCTTCGAATACTATGTTGACATAGACATGAAGGGTCTATTGCGCGTTGCATTCGGGCAGCGGTGCTGGTAGTTCCTTTTTTTCTAACGTTCTTCGTTCGGCCCATTCTGAAACTTCTAAGTGTAACTTTACAACATGTAAATGCAAATGTATTTCCATTAAATGTTCATCGTGCATTTAGTATTTTTTGTGTAGCAGTATACAATAGGTCAGGTATGGTACACAATGAGTCAATGGCTCATTGAAAGCACAAGACACAAGAGAAATGACCCATTGCGTACACCCCCGGTCCCAAATTATTTGAGGTTATGTAGCTCCAAATAGAAACATGTAGCTGCTACTTAAACTACTGTAAAAGAGACTCTGATAAACCCTTTCTACGTATGTACAGGTTATTCACAAAACGAAAAACTCGGTGACTCACGCGTTTCTCACCGAATCTTGCCAGCGACTGAGCGGCAACGTCGCCTTTCCGAGTTAGATGGGTGGCTCATTGATGCCACCCCCACCCTACATTACCATAAATAGATGTAATACAGTATTTTTAGCGTACTTTAATAATGTATATTGTCAATTCATACGCGTTTATTAAAAATGATAATTTTGTTTTTTAAAGTGACTCCAATCACATTTAATGTTATTATAATTCGACACGGCACATTTAAAGTTAAAGGAAAAATGATTTTTGTCTCAACTCAATCACATATACAGTCGTAACTTGACACAGGACACATTTATTGTAAAAATAATAAGAATGTTGATGCGAATTAATCACATGTACTTATATATCCCCTTTGTGGTGCCGGGGATAAAGAATTGCACCACCCCCTCTCTTCCCGTGGCTGTCGTAAAAGCCGACTAAGGGACTATTCCAGAGGATGGGCAGCAGCATCTCTCTTGAGGTTACCCTCAACCTACTGCGATCGCCAACCCGCCTGCCAAGCGTGGCGATTACGGCAAATACCCCTCATATCCTTGGGGGAGGCCTTTGTCCAGCAGTGGACGTCTTTTGGCTAAGATGATGATGATGATGACTTATATATATCATCATAACTAGACACAAGTCGTTTATTTGAAAAATAATTGTGATCTTTGAGGTGAGTACCTCATTCACTTAAAGTGTCGTATATCGACACTTGTGTTGAATAAATCTTAGGACTTTTTATCAATGAAATCAATTCTACAGGCATAAATCGGCAAACAACACTATACAATATTTGGGTACATTACCGGTCCGTGCAAGTCGTGATGTGACACTGTTTGCGTTCGCTATGATATTAGTTTCCGCCATCATTATTATGTCACTTACAAACTTGACAAAATAGTTAAACTACTATTTAAGGCTATTTGAGATTAAAGTTTAAAGTATTCTGTACTTACTTACCTATACTTGGACGCCCAAGGTAACCACAGTGCCATAGAACAATTGAATTTCTATTGTGTCTGGTTTAAGGACAACTAAAGTTAAGAGCGTTTACGCCGCACGCTAGCGCCACTAATGAAAAAAAAACATATCTAGTGATGATTAGAGATAGAAAATCAAATTATGCTCAACAAACTATTTGAATGAAGTAATTTAGCAATTTAACGTCACCTAATGAACACCTTACATGTTATGGTTTAATTAAATAAGACGTTACGGCCACTTTTAACTATAACGCCATATTTAACTAAACCATAACATGTCAGGTGTTCATTAGGTGACGTAAAAATGCTAAATTACTTCATTCAGATAGTTTGTTGAGCATAATTTGATTTTCTATCTCTAATTACTAGATATGTTTTTTTTTATTGGCGGCGCTAGTGTGCGGCGTAAACGCTCTTAATTAAAAAGGTTGAGCAGAGGTGCGATATTATGATGATAGTGTTAGTCAGAAACATGTCATCTCAACTCTAAACACTTTCTTAAATAAAATAGGGTTTCTTTTTCTATAATGCTTCGATCAACTATGTAGGTATCAACTATCCAGTACAAAAATGCATTCCGTAAGATGGTCCTGTTTGTTCAACTAAACATTTAAATTTCGAATAAAAAAATCTGAAAAACTTATAGCATCAACAACTTCAGCTTACTGTGAGAACCTTACGTGTAGATAAAGATTAAATTAAGGTTGCAAAATATCAAAAACGTCATAGTGGCTTCGTGGCCCCAGTCTATGCTACCGTTTTTCAAGCTCCTAACTGGAATCTAGTACCTACCTACATTTGATCAAAGCTATAATGCCATGAAGTTTTCGATCACTTATTGTATGATCAATTTTATGCTACATGAATGTAAATAAATAAAATAAATGTTATTATGTTGGTTTAGTTTTATTCTTCTTTAGTTCTAAATACCTAGGTACTGATTTTGGTATTCCTTAGTGTTTAAGTTGGTTTTCTATGATTAGAAAGACAAATGTGTTGTTAAAGATGATTTTATGTAATAAAAGAATTAAGTTACGACTACCTAGTTTGATTTTAATATACAGCCAGCGTGTTCGGCCACCATTACCAACCCGAAATCTGAGTTTACAGATAATTAGTGGGAATTAGTGGATAAATCTCAGAATTAGTGGGGCCATGGTTCAAAAGTTATAAGGGATACAAGGTGGCCGTGCCAAAATGAGCGCTCATTTTGGCACGGCCACCTTGTATCTCTGAAACCACGGGTCGTAGCGAAGATCTGATTATACCAATAATTAGTGGGAGCTTTTATGAAGAGTTATATCAATTTTTCACTTTCCTATAGTAGTTTTACAATCGCATACATGAAGCTTATTGATAATTTGAATTAACAACTTAAAATTGAAAGGTATAAAGAATCTAGGTATATAGAGTGCAAGTAACAAGATACTAGTTTAGTGTTGCATTTGTGATATACCTGTAATATATTTAAATAAAGCCTTTTACACTAAGTATTTTTTTATCAGTATTCCTATTTTGTTTAACCTCTCGTAACGTAAGTTGCGTGGATATAAATATATTGTGGACTATAATGTTAAGGATTCAAAATTTTGCTTATAAAACAAGAGACAACGGGATAACAACACACTTTTAAAATGGCTTGTATAATCTATCAGGCTAATTAATGTTATCTGGGGATTGAAAAATCTGTTAATACATTTTTTAAGTATTTAATGGCGCCTATTTTATCGATACAGAATCAAACATACGTACACACATATCAAAGTTTCGTCGTTAATTCACAATTTAATTAATTCAAGTAACTAAATGCTTATGTGCGCGACTGCACATGTTGTTTTTGTATGGAAAAAAGAAGTTGCTATAACTTTTGAACCATGGCCCCACTAATTCTGAGATTTATCCACTAATTCCCACTATCATCGACCTATACTAGTCCACTGCTGGACATAGGCCTCTCCAAGTGCACGCCACCGAGCACGATCCGCGGCTACTCTCATCCAGCTCTTGCCAGCCACCTTGCGAAGATCGTCGCTCCACCTAGTCTGAGGGCGTCCTACGATTTTTTTAAATTTTGCCACTGTCGTACCTCAACCCCCTATAACTTTTTCTTTTTTAAAGCTAGGCCCAATTTTTTTTTTTTTTTGAATCTTAGGGGATGGTAGATCCTAAAAAAGTTCGCAACCAATATAACTTTGTGGAGCTCGATGGCGCAGTGGTTAACGCGCCCGGTCTGCGAGTGCTGAGGTTAAGCAACTTTCGCACGGGCCGTCATCGGATGGGTGACCAAAAATTTATCATCTCCAGCTCCTCTGTGCTTCGGAAGGCACGTAAAGCCGTTGGTCCCGGCTACATTAGCAGTCGTTAACAACCACCGCACCGCACTAGGCCCGCGTGGTGGTTTATGGCCCGTTCTCCCTATCCATCCATAGGGGAGGCTCGTGCCCTAGCAGTGGGGACATTAAAAATGAGCTGATGATGATGAATCAGATTTTCGCTACGTGGTCCCATTCTCGAGATACGGGTGGGTGGCACAGCTGTGCCTCTGTGCTACAAATAACCGCTTAAAACAATAACTTTTAAACGCGAGACCGACTAATTCTATTACATTTCGACTAATTCCTGGCATAGTCAAAAAGTCTGTTTTCCACTGTGGCACAGCTGTGCTGGCTGACGCACATCTTCAACAGGTCTGGTAAATAAAGAAATACCTAGCTAGAAGAGCAAATGTTTTACTAAATACTCCTATTTTAGTTACATCGAAAATAATAAATAATTCTCCATTTATGAATTACGAGTTGAGAATCTTAATTTCCGATGCAAGACATTGTCCAAGTTTAGGAAGCATATTTATTTATTTTATTTAATAGGACAACCAACACAATTAACTCTAAATTAAATTAAAGTGGTTTTTGTACAAAAAGGACTTAAGCTAAGTGTCATCCATCATGCATATGAAATGAAGCAGAGAGAAAGCCAGCAGGCAGTGCAGGATTATATTATTATTAGCCTTTGTCTGTTCTTCTTTGAAAAGTACTTATCTGTTTTTGTTTGTAACATTAAGGTAGACTGCAGATGAATATATGCAAACATGATTCAATGTGGAAATGTTACTTATTCGATGTACCTAACTAGAATGGACGAGCCAGATCCCTTGGTCCACAAAAACAAAACAAACTAACAATGTCTTTTTTTTTGACATTGACAGCTCCACCTAAGTAGCTTGCTCGTTCGGCTTGTTCGTCCGGGCACGGTTATTTATTAACAATTTAAACTGTAAAAATAAATAAAACAATGTCTTTCAAAGGTGACTTACGACAGCTGCTAAAGCCATACTACTGGGTGAACATTTTGCTGAGCATCTCCTACGTTACGTGCAAGCGTACAGCTATAATTTGCAACTTTCTGTTCCCCGAAGTGGACTGTGAATTGGACAGCCGAGAAACGGAAATCCTATTTTTCCTAATTATAGTAGTCATGCTAAGGACGAGGAAGGCCGGCAGTGTGACAATGGTCAATTATCTGTCGTCCTCCTTTGTGTATACTAAGATTGCCAATTTGATTCTGTGGCTGTATGCTGATGTAAGGTCAGTTGGTAGTTTTAATTAATTTTATATTTTATTTTAATGTAATACATTTTATATTTAGATCAGTTGACAAGCTCGGCTATTTAGAAAACAGGATAATTTACCTAAATAAGTACACAGTGATTGTTATTTTTTTTTATTTTAATCTATTTATTGTCTATTTTTTTGATTTATTGCTAAAGTACAGTAGAGGTAAAGTTAACTCTATTCAAAGCCTACTGCCAAAACTCTTATGGTAGAGGGCTATGGTGCAAATTTAGCAAAGGGACTTGCAGGTCCTGTATGTACAACAATATTTTTAGGGCACTGTTAGGCCTTACATACCCATTACATTAATGCGCAAGAAGTCCTACTCCTTTAACCGTCGCATTTGGGAGGGGCCTAGCAGTGATTATCGGAGAGGAAAAGGATTATCGAAGAGGCTAGAAACGTCCTTTTTTTACCTTTGTTATTTATATTTGGTTATATTTTTTTCCTTTTTAAACTTATTCAATTTCAATTCAATAAATCTATTTTGCAGGTACGGCTTACCATACGGTGCTCTTGTAATTCTCACTGCACTTCTGCTGCCGGAGCCAACATACCTGGGTCCCGAGCACGTCACATACTTCCGTGGGCCACAGTCACTTGATGAGGAGCTCAAAAGAAATAAGGGTACATACCTATATCTTTATATACCTGTATAAATCTTCTGTGCGTATGTTACTGAACTCCTTCTAAACAGCTGGACCGATTTGGATGAAATTTTCTGTGTGTGTTCAAGTGTATTCAAGAATGGTTTAGATTTACTATTGAACCTGGCGCTGCTATAGGGGTCCATCATGAGATACGGGTGTTCTTAACCCTAGAAAGATAACCTTATTTTTTGCTACTGAAAAGATAAAGATGCACCTTAGAGGCGCTCAAATTTTCAATATCAATTTTTTATACAAATTTCAGTATTTATTTTACTTTATTATAATTTTGTGAAATGCTACATTATGAATAAGTAAATAAAACACAAACTTAAGTTACTTACGTTTAATTATAATAAAAAATTTGACATTTTAAAAGTCCCTTACGAAAATCAACAAAAATAAAATGTCTTCTGTAGAGGTACATTTTTTTACAAATATGTATAACATTTATAGTTTTTTCTCTTGCTAATTAGTGAGTTATGAACTCAAAAACAAAAAAATACTAAAAAAAATCAATTTTATGTACAGTTGTTGCGACAAAGTGGCGCCTTTCGAGCGCAATGTGTTGCCTTAATATTGAAACTATGGTGCTTACCGTACAGGAGCGGTCGCCTCTCGGGAGTGTTGACCGACGACTGAGTTGGCGCCGAAACACAAACTTGTACGCGCGTAAATAAAAAAAAGACAGCAATTTATTTGTTTTGCGGGCGCCTCTGAAGCGCACATTATCTTTCTAGGGTTAAGTAGACAAGTGATTTGTTTGTTTTGTTGTCATGGAAACTGTCAAAGCGGTACAAAGTCCTCCGGTCAGCTACTTCATTATAAAGTTATAAACAAGCTGCAAAACGCATGTTAAAATTGTTTTAATTTTGGTTTTTACATTTCTTAGGTTAATTTTTATTGAATGTAAAAACATGTTTATTTAACACAATCAAATTATGTCTTTTGTAATTAATGTATTTAACATTCATCATCGCTAGCTCATCTTACCTACTGCTGGGGCATGAGCCTTCCCTATGGATGAAAACACCACAAAGAATAAACCACCACGTGGGTAAACGGCATTACGTACAAATAAACATTTCATTTCATTTGCCTTTCAAAGCATGGAGGAGCTTCAGATTCAAATAGCACCCATCCAACGACCGGCCTTTGTGAAAGTTGCTTAACCTTAGAAATCATAGATTGGGCGCGTTAATTAACCACCGTGCTACCGTCAAACTTTGGGCGGCACTAACTCTTAGGTCCCGGGTTCGATTCCTGTGGCGGTAGCCAAAGTAACATTAAGAAAACGATAGCGAAGTTCGAAAAGAATAAAATGTATGGGATTGACATATGTCGCGCTAAATCGGGTTATTCCCTGAGGATCTCATTCCCCGAGGATCCTGTCCCGGAGGATCTCGAACTTGATCTCGACTTGTACCGTTAACAAGAAAATATATTAATTTATAAATAAGTATATATCTTTGTAATTAGTATTTAAAATAAATGTTAGATCATAGTTTTAAAACACAATTTATAATTTATGACATAATTTTAATACATATTTTTTAAAAATTTATATTTTTTTTTATATTTGAAAAGACTACTTAATTAAAAATGTTAATATTGTTTTTTTTACTAAAGTTGATTATTTATAATTGATAAACCTAATTTATAGTAATATTTAAAATAAATATTATATTATATAATTTACATTTGAAAATGACTGCGTGTCTTTATGCATAATTTAGACAAACTTTTTAAGTCAATTATCTCTGTAGTATAACGTCATTTTTTAAATAATGTTTATTTTACATGTTCTGAAAAGACTGATTGAAAAGTAACAATTGTATTTTTTGTATCGCAAAAAGAAATATTGTGATAATAAATCAACCTGTGATTACTTTATCAGACTTGTTTTTTTCAATATTACAATAAGTATTAAAATTTTATTTAATACTTTTTCTACTGACGGTTCTTTTAAGCTAAACGTAGTATTGATTAAGTTCATGAAGATAAAAACAAATCGAGATCCTCCGGGACAGGATGGGAATGAGATCCTCAGGGAATAACCCGCTAAATCACGTGGTCAATCTTATGTCAATCCCATACATTTTAATCTTTTCGAACTTCGTTATCGTTTTCTTAATGTTACTTTGGCTATCACCACTGGTCGGGTCAATGTCGAAAACGAACTTTTCGATATTGTGTCGGGTCTGGGTGGTTGTGGTAATATTTAAAAAAATATATATCTCCTTATGTAATAATAGGTGTTTATTTTACACAAACTTGTTTGAGGATAGATGGTCGACGATATTGTCGCACTGCCTGTGATACTGTGATAGATAGGTATGAATCTGTGTGTGAGTATGTGTGTAGCTTTTGTCTATTACTGTTATTTTATTTTATTGTTGCTGAGTTATCCTGTTTTTCAAATGGCTGTGAAATATATTTGACATTACGGAGCCAAAACTCAGATGTAACTGTATATATATTATTCGTGGCAGGGGTGACGTGGCTGGTGTGCTTGTACGCGGCGTGGCACCCCGCGTGCGTCAACTTCGCGCCCGTCTACGCGGAGCTGTCCGCCAGCTACAGCCTGGACAACCTCAAGTTTGGCAAACTCGACGTTGGCAGGTGAGTCGCTTTTATATAATCCTTATTTTTTATGCAATACTCAATACTCAATACTTTATTGCATTCCATAATGTTTACACAATAAGATGGTAGGTTTTTACAATGAACCAATTATGGACCCTGTCGGGCACAGCACAGCTTTAATAAGAGAGAGGAAGAGAGATCTTTATTATTCATTCATGCAAGTCGACATATTCGGACTTTACATCCGTAACGTTCTACTTTAAAACAATTACTCCTTTTTTATTTATATTAGGTACCACCTTTAATCCACCATTATTTCACATTAATATTTGTATAGACACATTTTTTAAATAAAACCAAATCGCAGACATGACTCTTCACTTTGCCGCCCAGAGACGTCTATTTTTTAGCACCAAAAAGGCTCCAAGACTAAATGGTTGGCGAGAAGGTCAAAATGGCGGCGCGGGCGATGTTATGCTATTATTAGTGGACTGTATTTTTTGTGAATTGGTCGCGGTTCGTGCGTCGTCGTTTTTTAGTAAACAAGCAAGTTGGTCGCGATTCGTGCGTTTTGTAAGATATAATAAAAAATGCCTTCACCGAATGGTCGCAGTTCGTGCGTCCTATTAATTTTGCTCATTCTGATAGTCGCGTTTCGGGCGCTTTAGAAAAACAATGTCACGTAGAGCCATAGAGTTAGATACATTGGAACATAGTGGTCTTATTTAATACTTTGTAGGTACAGTTTGAAGGCAAACTGTCTATGAATTTATTATTTAAATAAAATGTGTAGTAGGTACAGATGAACGACTAATTAAGGTAAGTATTATTATTTAACAGTTTTATAAAAAATATATTTTTTGAGGGTATTATAATTGGATAGCTGTCAATTTCATGTATCTATGACTTATTAGGTACTATGCCATATCTAATCGCTTAGAAAATATATGGGTTTACTGTAAAATAACAACGACGCACGAATCGCGACCATCAAAGTAAATTAAAATTATTAGGCGCACGAAACGCGACTATTCCATGATGGCATTTTTTATTACATTTTACAAAAGGCGCGAATCGCGATCAACTTGCTTGTTTACTAAAAATCGACGACACACGAACCGCGACCATACCTTTTTTGTTGGCGTTACACTAGGCTAGAAGTTCCAAAAGAATAAAATGTATGGGATTGGCATAAGCCGCGCTAAATCACGTGGTCAATCTTATGTCAATCCCATACATTATATTATTTTCGAACTTCGCTATCGTTTTCTTAGTGTTACTTGGCTACCGCCCGCCACTGGGCTTTGATGATGAAGTGATGTTAGTAACTTCAATTACCAATATCCAATGCCTACTAGGTACCCAGACGCGGCCGCCAAGTTCCGTGTGCTGGACGGCCCGACCAGCCGTCAGCTGCCGACCGTCGTGCTGCTGACGGCTGGCGAGGAGAAGATGCGACGCCCGCAGGCGGATCACACGGGGAAGCTGCAGAAGTGAGTGGCATAACCGGCCTTATAATCATTGTCATAGAGAGATAGGTCGAATGCTTTATAGCTAAAATAACAACGCTAAACTCAAATTAATATAAATATTTATAAAATTTTATAAAATTTATAAAATACAGTAAAAAAATTAAACGCCTACCCGACCCAGCCAGGAATCGAACCTGGGTCTTCCGCAATCCTGGCGGCTGCACTGACCGCTATGCTACCGGGAAGGCTAACGTAAGCGCTGAATTTTGTCACTGCTTTATAATGCTTTTTTAAGTGCTAATAGCGGCACAGCGCGCCACCTATTAAATTAATATAATTTTTTTCTACGGGTAATTGCTATGCCTTCAACACCCTGTGTTAAGTGATGATAAGGCGAATGGTGGAAGCGCACTTCACCCGGGATCCTCAACTAGTGAGGCACTGGCTATATTATCTGTAGCTGCCGGAACACAACAATGCTACAAACATTGATGTTATGGTGACATATTTGGATAAGACGGTGGTAGCTAGCCAGGCGGGCAAACAAGCCCTACCACCAACCAAACCGAGTACACAGACAAGCTTACCCGTAAGAAATTAAAAAAACTTATCTGTGGGAGAAAATACAATTATTATTCTCTTTATTTATTTTCTTTCTTAAACCTAGATTTTTACAATATTTAATTTAATAAAAACAATAAAACATTATAAAAACCTAATCCTAGAGTTCCGCCAGCAGCGGGGCAAGGCCCAAGCTACCGGTGGTCAGGGCTACAGAGTGAGGAACCTCCTGACAATACGTGCCGTGTCAAGAAGTACTGCCTTTTGCATCTGACCCTTGACCCAACCTTTCAGCGAGAGCCTCTCTAGGTGTTGATCGAGACTCTTGGCTAAAAGACCGTTATTATTATTATTATATTTATTTATTGACCGTAAATGTACCGATGTGTCGATAACCGAAAGGATAGCCCTTAATTCCCTCGCCCACGGCGACTTTTTGTAGCGATGCTGTACGAAACGCGCGACAGCATCGCTACTAACGCGCGCTAGTTGCATTTGCAACGCGCGACCGTGTCGGACGACATCGGGGAGAGAACGGAGGGAGGGCGGCGCGTGAGTGGAGAACCGAGCGTTTGCATCGCGACTGTATCGATGCGAACGCGCGACAGCTTCGCTACTGCATCGCTACAAAAAGTCGCCGTGGACGAGGGGCCTTAAGGTCACTGGTTTCCTAGCGGAGAATACGCCATTAACCCTCATCGAGTTAGCATCGCATAGCTTGATCTCCTTATTATAACAGTCCAGCGTTGTTGTTATTGCATCCTATAATGTCTATTTTCACAGATTCTTATTCTCAAAAGACAATACCAAAGCCACATTCGACTTGGACGGCATCTACCAGGAGTGTAAAGATAAGATGGCGGCAGCGAAAGCCAACAAGAAGACCGAGAAGACCGAGTAGACCAAAGAAGACCGCGAGAGATTTTGTTAAGAAACTCTTTAGGATGAACACTCAAAAAAGTTTGTAGAGATGCCTGCACACAAAACTATCCAAAAGGACAAAGGAGATGTTCGTTTTTGGGCCCTTATTTTATTACAGTTTTGAAGTGATGCTTTTCTGATACATCTGCCTTCTGAGATGATGTTTCTAAAAAGAAAAAAAATATAAAAAGGCCCCAACATAATTAAAAAAATATTTAATAACTTGAAATCTTGTTTTCTTCATCAAGCTTTTCTTATTATTTTTGGGTTCTAATTAAAGTTTTAAGTGTTTAATAAATTATTACTGAACTTATTTATACATTCTAAAAGGTATTTTAAGGTTTCAATGCAATTTCCTGAAAATGAAACCATGCGTGGATAGTACCATTGCATTACTAGTTTAAAAAATAAGATTTGACATCTGACACTAACAGTTCACTTCACGAAGTTGTCAATACATTAGAAAAGCGAATCTTGTGTGTGTATTATATTTATAATATTAACTAATCGCATGTTGTGTTGTCATTGTTCTAGATAAATTTGCTTAAAAACGCAAAATTATAATTATTATTAATATACAAATCCTTCCGTGTATTGGCTACCTACGTGACATTGGCTGAATTGTGTTAGACACAAAACATGCCATAAACAAAAGAAGAAGAAGAAAAGCGAAGTTGCCAAGTTAGAAAAAGTTTAGGGTTGCTATTTTATGAATTTTTATTATACAATACAATGTTTGGGTATGTTTAAAAAATATATTAATACATGGAAAGGTTTCTTATTTTGTATAAAATATAATTTCATCACTGTAAGAGTTAGGGGGCCCAGCCTCCATACAAAAATGGAACATCTCCTTTCTTCATTGAATGTTCAACCGTATGCCCATGGACATACAGTACAAAGTCTACTAAGGAAATATAATAGTTTGTGGCAGTCCGAGATGCTGGCGTGTGTACTCCGCTTTTAGTACTGGATAGTTAAGTACAAAACCATTTAGAACTTATTAGGACTTGTTTTTAGTTCTCTTGTTTACACACAATAAAAACAAAGTAAATGCCACCTTTAGTATAAAAGAAGATGAGTGGAAGATCGCTGTGGAATTGTAGTGTTGGTAATGTGAAATTACAATATTAAAATAATGTAAAAACTATTAAATGGTTTGGTTTGGCGAGAGTAAGCAAAATCGAAGAACTGTGTTATATACAATGTGTTACAGAAAGGTGCGCTAAAAATGAAAAGATCTTCTATGTATTTTTACTAAGACACAATAATTAACATAAATATTATAAATAAATAAATATATTATATTATTATTATTTAATTAGTGGTTTAACAATGCGACTAAAAACATAATTGTTATTATGCATGTTTTATTATAGTAATAAAAAATATATTACTTAAGAGCGTTTACGCCGCACACTAGCGCCACTAATGAATAAAAAATCATATCTAGTAATTAGAGATAGAAAATCAAATTATGCTCAACAAACTATTTGAATGAAGTAATTTAGCATTTTTACGTCACCTAATGAACACCTCACATGTTATGGTTTAGTCAAATAAGACGTTACGGCCACTTTTAACTATAACGCCATATTTAACTAAACCATAACATGTCAGGTGTTCATTAGGTGACGTAAAAATACTTCATTCAGATAGTTTGTTTAGCATAATTTGAATTTCTACATCTAATATTACTACATATGTTTTTTTTTTCATTAGTGGCGCTAGTGTGCGGCGTAAACGCTCTTAACTTATTTGTCAAGCAAATTAAATATTTATATTAGTGAAGTCATGCGTGTCTGGCGCGCATAAGCATGCAGCAATGATCTTAAATGGAAGTATACACAGAGGTTACTAAACCACTAGGGCTGTCCCCGATCCGATCCGAACCCTTCGGAGAACCTAGTATGGCACGGGGACACGCACTTTTAAGTGTGTGATGCCGTTCCCTCCAGAAAACCTCTGAAGGTGATTCGTTTCACACGGCTTGAGGTACCCTTTACGTACCTCGCCGCCCCCAAAAAAGCTCGGTGAAAAAAAAAAACTAGGGCTGTGACTTGTTTACTTTGATGCGAAGTCCTAATAGAAATATTTAATTAAAGTAGTAACAACACATACAAAATCTAAATCGAATACAGTTTGAAACTTTCAATTTTTATCACACCTTTTTGTTAAACAGTACCTCCAATAAATTGTATTCTATACATCATGTTTCATCTATAAACTATATTTATTTCGAAAGAATTGACGTTGAATGAAAATTTAATTGATTTTGTTAATTAAATTAAAAGATCTGACTGTTAAGTTATTTTTAGTGTTTAAGTCGAAGCCATTTTTATTTGCACTAACATTGTAACTGTTGTGTTCAAGACATGTATTTATTTTGTAGGATTTTGTGAATAAAAGTTTTGTTTTAATATATTTGTTTTCATTAACCTCACATACTCGTCTGGAGGCTCTGGCTTCAATTCCCAAGTCGGGCAAAGTATTTTTCGATGCAATGCCCGGGTTTGTGGTCACCAACCCGCATTTGGCAAGCGTGCTGATTAAGCTATTACCCATCTCAATTGTAGTGATGACTTGATTACAATGATGGAGGCCTTTACCCAGCTGTGGGACAGTTAGAGGGTCACTAGCTGTTCCCCGACCACCACGTCGCATCGCGTGGCCCGATTGCGCAAGTATAGTCGACAATGAAATTGCTTTACCACCTTAGAAGTGAATTTTGTTTGCATTTAATAAAACAACAAGTTCTATTTTTGTTTAAAAGACCAAGTGACAGATACGTTGTCATTATTGACAATGAGCCTTAGCGAAATTTTATTGTAATGGAAGTTTTTGTCAAAAGTGATAAAGCAATTTCATGGTCGACTATACCTATTTCGTATTTTCTTAGCGTTTTTACTGCGTTCGTAAGTGACAAGTGTCATTTATTTTATTTGAAATGTTTTCGTTCATATATTTATTTGATGATATTAACGTGTGAATTCGAAAAATAATTATTTAAATAACCGCTTGATAAATCGAAAATGTGAGACGGACGATTTGTAATTTAGACATGAATGATTGTTTAGACAAAATCAGAGGTACAATAATTTAGGTAAATTAAGAGAAATCAACTAAACGTTTTTTTTGCCCAACTTTAAATGATATTATAGAAAAAACTATAAGTACTAGTGTGTTAAGAATTTATGGATCGGACTAATTTTAAACAACCCCTTCTCCAACGGATCCCCTCTGCCGAGATCGTGGTGCTGGGAGACTTTAATGCCCACCACGTCGAATGGCTTGGTTCACGCACTACTGACCAAGCGGGTAGAGCCGTTCATGACTTCGCTTTGGCCTACAGTCTGTCCCAACTGGTTGCCGAGCCTACGCGGGTACCAGATGTGGAGGGCCATACACCTTCCTTACTGGACCTCTTGTTGACCTCGCACCCAGACGGCTATCAAGTGTCCGTTGATGCACCACTAGGCTCATCAGATCATTGCCTGATTCGGAGCACAGTGCCTCTCACGGAAACTTTAAAATCGCAACGTGCGGTCAGCCGTCGGGTCTGGCATTATAGGTCAGCGGACTGGGATGGGATGCGAAGTTTCTTTGCGTCGTACCCATGGTGGCGAGTTTGCTTCTCGCTGGATGATCCTGATGTCGCCGCCGATTCTGTCGTTGATGTGATACTGCAGGGAATGGAACTCTTTATTCCAAACTCTATGGTTCCCGTTGGCGGTAGATCCCAACCATGGTTTGGTCGATGTTGCAAAATAACATCTCGCCAGAAGCGCGAGCATTACCAAGCCTGGGCTAATGCGGTGTCATCAAAGGATCCAAGTACCAGTGTGCTCAAAAAGAAGTACAACTTTGCTGCCAGGTCTTTTAAGAAGGACATTGCCAAGGCGAAGTCATCATTTATAGGTAGAATTGGGGAGAGGCTAGTGCGTCTTCCTTCGGGTACGCGTGCATTCTGGTCTCTCGCCAAGGCTGTCTTGGGAAATTTCGGTCGACCGTCACTTCCACCACTGCACAAGACCGATGATTGCCTTGCCCATACTGCAAAAGAGAAAGCCGATCTCTTGGGTACTCTTTTCGCATCAAACTTGACCTTGGACGATGGGGAAAACTCGCCACCAACAATACCGCATTGCGCTTGTTCTATGCCAAACGTTCGGTTGCTGCAAAGGTCAGTTCGTAAAGCTCTTTTTTCCCTTGACATTCATTAGTCGAGTGGGCCTGATGCAGTCCCTCCCATTGTGCTTCGGACGTGTGCTCCTGAGTTGGCGCCGGTTCTAACGCGCCTCTTCCGGCTCTCTTACACGACTGGCGTTGTCCCGAGTTCTTGGAAGACAGCCCTTGTCCACCCGATTCCCAAAAAAGGTGATCGCTCAGATCCGTCCAACTACAGGCCTATAGCCATCACCTCTTTGCTCTCCAAAGTAATGGAGTCCATTACAAACTGCCAGCTCTTGAGGTACCTAGAAGAGAATCAGCTACTAAGCGATCGCCAGTACGGTTTTCGCCGCGGTCGTTCGGCTGGTGATCTTTTAGTGTACCTCACTCACCGATGGGCGGAGGCAGTCGAGAGGAAAGGGGAGGCACTGGCAGTTAGCTTGGACATAGCGAAAGCCTTCGACAGGGTATGGCACAGGGCTCTTCTCTCGAAACTTCCATCATACGGGCTCCCTGAGAAATTGTGTGCGTGGGTCGCCAGCTTTCTTTCTGGGCGTAGCATCAAAGTCGTAGTTGACGGATCATGCTCTGACCTGAAGCCCGTGAATGCTGGAGTCCCGCAGGGGTGTGTGCTGTCGCCTACACTGCTTCTTCTGCATATCAATGACATGTTGCATAACAACAGCATTCATAGCTATGCAGACGACAGTACTGGGGATACGCTTTACACCGGACGTACTAATATTTCTCTGGAAAGCGTCATCGAGAACCGGAATAAACTTGTGACTGACACTGAGAACATGTTAAGTCATGTCTCGAATTGGGGCCGAATTAATCTAGTCCATTTTAACCCTTCCAAAACACAAGTTTGCGTGTTTACCGCTAAAAAACATCCCTTCGTCGTATCTCTAAACTTTGAAGGAGCTCCCCTTGATACCAAACCGACCATTGGAATCCTTGGCGTCGATATTTCGAGTGACGTTCAATTTCGCGGTCATTTGGAAGGTAGAGCTAAATTAGCTTCGAAAAAGCTGGGTGTGCTCAATAGAGCGGGACAGTATTTCACGCCGACCCATCGCTTACAGCTTTACAAAGCACAGGTCAGGCCTCATATGGAATACTGTTCCCATCTTTGGGCTGGAGCGCCCCAGTACCAACTCCTCCCATTTGACGGCATTCAACGCAGAGCTGCTCGAGTTGTCGGCGACGTGGTAACCTCTGGTCGGCTCGATCCACTGGCCTTTCGGAGAGACGTTGCATCTCTCTGTATATTTTATCGCCTTTATCATGGGGAGTGCTCTGAGGAATTGTTCGGTTTGATCCCTGCCGCTGATTTCCTTCACCGCACTACACGCAATCGACTGTCTTTCCATCCACACCATCTTGATGGATGGCGATCTACTACTGTGCGTTTCTCACGTAATTTTTTACCACGAACTACAGTGCTGTGGAACCAGCTCTCAGCGGCGGTATTTCCGAACCAATACGACTTAGGAATCTTCAAGAAACGAGCCTATTCCTTCCTTAAAGGCCGGCAACGCATCTGTGATTCCTCTGGTTTTGCGGGTGTCCATGGGCGGTGGTGGATTGCTTTCCATCAGGTGACCCGCCTGCTCGTTTGCCTCCTTCTAATATAAAAAAAAACACGTTTCCTTTGATACCAAATATAAGTATATTTTGTTTATGTAATACGATAGTATTTTCAATTAAGTATATCACCTACCGACTGCATTTTGAAATTTTTTGGTTGGCGCACTCTTAAGGGACCTCGCTAACCAATCTCATAAGTTTTGATACGAGCTTTTGCGCCCCGTACCATAAAACTGTTTTTTTTTCCTTCAAATTAAAACTACAAATTATTTTAAAAAATGAACTACAATTTTGAAGTGTGTGTTAAGACTAATCTACTAAGAAAATTTTGATGCTTAAATCGGTCTGGTTAGCCTGTAAAATGTGAATCTATGTTTTAAAAGAGGTTACTTTGATATTTTTTTCTCTGTTATAAAAGTTGAAAAATCGTGTTTCTGCAACTAGCAAAATGAAGTCAATTAAATGAAAAATCATGTCATCAAATATCACTTTCATATGTTTTGTAATTGTTGGGAAAAATCAAGATCCCGCCGCGTAAATTACCAATGCGTCGTCTTAAGTGTCATAGCCTTCCACAAAAATCGAGCGAGTTCAAACAAAAAGTCAAACTCTTCAACTTTATTTTATAAGTCTAAATATTGATTTACTTACTCCTCATCATTTCTGTTCGAATGTATTCCAAATAGGTACCTTAAAAATAAAACTATCTTTGTAGGTACATATTTTATTTAATTAAAAAAAACTTTTGTTTAAATAAAATCTATTTTAATAGTTACATAACATCTATTTACATTATAGTACTTAATAATTAACTTAACCATTTAAGATATAAACATGTGTCAATGAATTCCAGTTTCATCGTCATATGTCGCTAGGTAGCTTATCTATAAGTTGTATCTTGTCATATAGTATGATTAATAAAAATTTACGGTAGTATGCCAAAAAATAGTTTCAATACTACCGTCGAATGTTTTAAAGACCCCGTTTTCGCCTATAATGCCTTTAATTCAATTTAATAATATTAATTTCGAGATTAGTAACCTCAATACTATTTATTAACATGAAAATTGTAAAAAAAAATTACAAAACAAGGATTTTAATTAATCTAAAATAAATAAGTTGATATTATTACTAGGTACAAATAACAAGCATTATCCCACGACTTTGTTCAAGTCAATTTCGAATTAAAAGCAGCCAAAAATCTTGCGATTTTAAAACGATATATATTAAAATATAGCTTAAGAGCGTTTACGCCGCACACTAGCGCCACTAAAATGAAAAAAAAAACATATCTAGTAAATAGAGATAAAAAATCAAATTATGCTCAACAAACTGTCTGAATGAAGTAATTTATTTTTACGTGACACCTGACATGTTATGGTTTAGTTAAATATGGCGTTAAAGTTAAAAGTGGCCGTAACGTCTTATTTAACTAAACCATAACATGTGAGGTGTTCATTAGGTGACGTAAAAATGCTAAATTACTTCATTCAAATAGTTGAGCATGAGCATAATTTGATTTTCTATCTCTAATTACTATATATGATTTTTTTTTCATTAGAGGCGCTAGTGTGCGGCGTAAACGCTCTTAAGTTACCCCTAATGAATGCATGCATTCTATCAGTGAAAGAATATTTAATATTGGACTAGTAGTTCTAGAGATAAACCCCGACAAACAAAAAAAAACGAGCGAGCCTTGCAGTAGTCGCATATGATGTGTAACATTTGACATCTCACCTTAGTAATAAGCAATTTTAACATTATATTCTGAAAAAAAAGGGTCAGCCCCCGACCGCCTAACCGATCGCTTTGACTACGCGTTTAGTTTATGACGTCATCTTGCCACCTCGCACCGCCTATGAAAGCAATATCAAAAGCTAAAGGCTATAGCTTTCGATATTGCTTTCATAGGCGCACGAAACGACAAGATGACGTCATACACACACCACACACACGAAGTCAAAGCGATCGGTTAGGCGGTCGGGCCCCAGGTCATCATTTTCTAACTGTAAAATAAATAATGATAAAGTCACACACGAAAGGGTTGAAATCAATATTACAAAAGAAAATAGAATATAGAATTAACAATGACGAATATTTTTTTACAAACCATAAAGAGAATTCAGTAAATACTCATTCCTTTCACTTCCCCAATAGAAGACATTTGATATATCAAAATGACCTTTGATAGTCAAATGACACAGTATGTCACATAAAATAATAATATGTCATGTTTTTAATATCGATTAATGAATTTACAAAATGACATCCCCGACTTCCTGTTACACACTTCCGTCCCATTTCACGAAATCACTCCCACAAATTGCAAAAAAGCAAGAGGAAAGTTGTTACACATCAATAAACAAAATCAAAAACAATTTTATTATTTACATTTTGCATTTACAATGCTATAAGTATATATTTACAAATTTTTACTTTTTATTTTCAAGTGCTAATTGCTGCACTGAAGCTAAATTAAATATTTATAAAATTTACAAAATACAGTGAAAAAATTAAACGCCTACCCGACCCAGCCAGGAATCGAACCTGGGTCTTCCGCAATCCGGGCGGCTGCACTGACCGCTATGCTACCGGGAAGGCTGACGTAGATTCCTGGCTGGGTCGGGTAGGCGTTTAGTTTTTTCACTGTATTTTGTAAATTTTATAAATATATATTTACAAGATAATTTTTTTACTGGAAAAGATCAACCAGCCTCATTATGCTTGAGTGGAAATCGAACCCGCGACCTTTGGATAACCGGTCCAATGCTGTGACCGCTGAGCTACCGAGAACCCAGAAGACTCGTTGAATTTTTCTAGTAGTTTGTGATTTACGCTGCAAGCCAGCGGTGAAGTTAGCCTCACAGTCGAAATAACACTTTCGCAAGTATTTAACAATCGTAAAAGACGTAATTCCTTTTAAAGTATTTTTGATTATTTTGAATTTTGCATTTACAATGCTATTTAAAGTTACAAGACAAAATTTTACTAGAAAAGTCTTAAACGTTACCTCTACAGGTGTCCCAAAAATGGCACGCCAGGCTGACACTGGAGATAGCTTAGCTATAAACCTATCAGATAAAAAAAAATAAACAAAAATAATAATAATAATAAAAAAAAAAACTAAAAGTGGAGTTTTTAGAATAGAAAAAAGTGGCATTTTCTCCAAAACTAAGAGACTTTTACTAGAGTCATGTTATTTTTATCTGATAGGTTTATAGCTAAGCTATCTCCAGTGTCAGCCTGGCGTGCCATTTTTGGGACACCCTGTATATGTATTCATATTAACATACAACGTATAACGGTAAAAATTCAATGATCCAAAGTGTAATCGATCTAGATCTTGTATGCAGAGTTACTAAGTCATAATTATTAAAGGAGGCCCGGCGTCTTATGCTTAAGTTGTATACTTTTTAAATTTGTAATTCAATAATATCTGGCAATATCTGTCAACAAATGACAGTTGTAATGCGAATGACGGTTGACTGACTGACTGACGTGACGGCATTGATGACATTTCACTTTTTAAAAGCAAAAGAATTCTGGTTTATGCAGCCACGTTAGACATTTCTAAAGTAACATGTCTGCCTTTTGAAGACTCAGTGTTTCCATATTAAAAAAATATTAATAATTAAATAACTCTTATGTTATATATAAAAATAAGGCAAAACTTGGTTTAGATAGCAAATAATATTAACTTTACTCTATGACCAAATTCTATTGTACACAAGTTTAGCATTTTTTCTAAGGAAAGTGGCGGTTCTCTATCTGTCGTGCAATTTTTTATTTAATATTTCTATTAAGACGTCACATAAAATTATCAAGTCCCAGCCCTAGTGGTTTAGTGACCTCTGTTCACTTACATTTATAATCACTGCTGCTTGCTTATGCGCGCATGACGCAAATGACGTCACTAATATAAATATTTAATTAACAATTGCATGAAAAATTAACCTTTTCACCGCCCAACTATCCTGCACGCGATGTCCCGCTGTACGCCAACGTACAAATATATTTTAATAAAGTAGGTACAAAGAAGAACTTCTATAGAAGTGCTGGCGTGGACGGCACGAAAATCTCGAACTTCTATAGAAGTTGTTGCCGGTAAAAAGGTTAAAGTTAATAATTATGTATTAGTAACAACACAGACCAGAAGATCCAGGCAGACAGTTGAAAACAGTATTCTGTATTCTAATCGGTTCCAGTATACGTGTGCCTGTATAATGCTAAACTTTACAAGTAATCATTATTATTTTTTATTAGAGAACATAATTGTCGAGTCTGTTTTAAATAGATTTCACATAATTTTCTATGATAAAAATGTCTAGTTTGAGTAATATTTGGCGTTCAACAAAGAATTTATAAATTCTCGATTTTGTCACCATGATCGAATGTAAATAAAACTCGTACCATGCACTCTAATCGATACTTATATACCATTAACTGCAAGGATCGAAACGATAGTCATCAATGATATTTACTTTAAAAAAATCAACCAATGACTAACACAGCTGTTGATAATTTCCTATATTGTTTTCTGAAGTTTACGCGAATACTACACGTTAAAATGAAACTACTTTTATACTCGCGTTTATTTTATACCTGACCTGACGTTTCGAACCCTTTGCAGGGTCCGTGGTCACAGGGAGACGGACCCTGCAAAGGGTTCGAAACGTCAGGATAAATACATTAAATTAAAACTAATGTGTATAAATTCAAATTCAAATTCAAAATTATTTATTGCATGCCACATTGGTGTACATAGTAATTAAATAAATAGGTACAAGGTGTCAAAATAAACAATGTAGCGCCCCGTAAGGGCATAACAATAACAGAGGGAGTCAACTTATGTACTACAGTTGAATTTCAATATTTTTCATTAATTTTCCTCGCCCACCTGAGCTTTCCTGGTACTGGCTGACTTTCAGTAGTGGAAATTATCTCATAGCTAGGTACATTAAAATTTTGAATGCGAAAATTTAAATAATAAACATTAAATTAATTATAATAAACGCGTCCGTAAAAATAGTTTCATTTCAATTTCCGAAATGATGAAGCTGTGTTATTATCTTGATAATTTCAAACCCTGATTAGCTCCAAACGGTGGAACATAGCAGCTGCTTCGGTCAGTATCAATAGGTGCGGTACAAACAATATCAAAGCACAAACATTTCGAATACCATATCCAATATATTGAGTAGCTTGAGGAAGATGCGTGGTTTGGATTCTTCTTCTGTCTTGCGGGAGGCAGGCTTCTCTTTTCTCCTGTCATTGTCTAGAAAATAAAACAGAAAGTGCTTTTTTAGGGTACCGTACCCAACGGGTAAGTATACAGCCTATAAATTGTCCCACTGCTGGGCAAAGGCCTCCACATCATTGAAATCAAGTCATCGTTACAATGGATGGGTTAATGGCTTAAAATCACCACGCTTGCCAAATGCGGGTTGGTGATCCAAACCCGGGCTATGTATCGGAAACAATCCGAGATAATACATATTTTTTTGCCCGACCTGGGAATTGAACCCGGGACCTTGGTGTTGGGCCGAGCGCTATGCCACTCGGCCACCGAGGCGTTACCCAAAGGGTAAAACAGGACCTTATTACTAAGACTCCGCTGTCTGTCCGTCTGTCACTAGACTGTATCTCATGAACCGTGATAGTTGAATAAAATGCATTGTTTTCACATACTTTAATTTATTTTAGTAGGTGTTCGAAGTGACACCACCGTTACATTCAACAAGTTCAAGCATGTAAAACTGTCTCTATGGTTGTTTGTACCTCTTTGCTGGTTTTGTAATTGTAAGATCGTTACCTAATCGTGTTGAATATTGTATTGAAAAAAACGGTGGTCACTTCGAACACTTACTAAAATAAATTAAAGTATGTGAAAACAATGAATTTTATTCATTTTAGACATCATGTTTCATAGAGCCATTTACTGCTTAAGACCTACACAAACGATATCTAAATAGAAATAGTGTAAGTTTATTTTTTTCAAAACAACCGGGCTCGATTTCCAGGCTGAGTACAGGTTTTTTTAAATGTATGAATGCAGTTTTCTTCTTATTAAAATCGATGACATGGTTTCTAAGAATAGATCTTCGTATGTCTTATAGTTTCAGACTTTCTCATTATGACCGATTTAAATGAGACACCCTGTATAGTGTGCCTACTTATACTAGATAATATTATTGCATCATCCATTATTGCATTAGGCTCAAGTTTTATGTGTATCAAATATTTAGATAATTATTAACCTTACTAATGTGTTGCATCATGATTTGCACTCCGCACCATTCCCTAATTTGTAATAGGTACTTTGGTCATAGAAACGCAGTTTCTTTATTTCGATAAAAATCTTGTACAACTGTGAAGCAAGCAACATTACACGCAGTCATAATTTTATTTACGGCGACCTCCTTGGTCGAGTGGTTTGTACACCGGTTTTCATGGTGTCGCCATCTCTGAGGTCCCGGGTTCGATCCCCGGTCGGGTGAATTTAGAAATTATTGTTTTTCTAAAATTGTCTCGGGTCTGGGTGTTTTCTGTGTATGTTTATTAGAAAATGAAAATGAAAAAGTGAAATTGGTAGGAAAGTTTATTTATTTATGTATCTGTTGTTTCTCTAATCAACCTCATCGTCGTACAAATACCTCAGCCAGACGCAGTTGTATAATAGTTAATGCCAAGAATAGCATTTACACCTGATTTCGTGAGTTAAAAGATTATTGCCTGACCTGGCCGCTCGTTGAGGTGGTACCGCTCCAGCGCCAGCCCCTGCTCGTCGCTGAGCGCCGCCGTCGCGTCCAGGAACACCTGGATGCTGTATTCCGACAGGAAGTGGGACCAGTGGCCGAACACGCCAATGCCTGACGGACGAGTGTACATATTATAATTTATTCAATTTATTAGCATTAACCAACAATATTATATACACAAGACGAATAAGTTACAATAGCGGTTTAATAGCAGTTAATATACCTAAAAACTAAATAAAAAAAACGCTGGACGTTAACATAATTTAAAGTTAATTGTACTAATTGTAGGTTTTACATGCTAAATATGCACATCTGCAAATAACCAAAGGTTGTGCAAGTGCGCACATTCAACATGGTTGGTTGGGAGAAAGATTCGACCTGCCCCCCGACCGCCTAACCGATCGCTTTGACTACGCGTATAGTTTATGACGTCATCTAGCCACCTCGCACCGCCTATGAAAGCAATATCAATAGCTAAGACTATAGCTTTCGATATTGCTTTCATAGGCGGTTCGAAACGACAAGATGACGTCATAAACCACACACGAAGTCAACGCGATCGGTTAGGCGGTCGGGCCCCTGAAACTATGGGTTGGAGCTGATAGTCTGGAGTCAACACAGAGGTTCAGTCACAATACATATTATGTGTATTGTGGTTGAGTCCAGACTCGACGGGTTTGGGGTAGAGGATATCTTTAAGTGTTTTAATGAAAGATGTGAGTTTAGAAGTAAAGATATAATATTATGTTGCCCTTATTGTCTAAAAAGTTATTATACCGATTGCAATCACAAGTTATTTAAACAATAACAATCAAAGTGCTAGAAAAAGTTGAGGTGGACATAATTGTTGGCAGTGGACTGTATTGTAGGTAGCAGGTGGTAGGCTCCAGGTAGGTAGTAGGTGCTGGTACTTGCAGAGAAAGAAGGCTTCAGGTCGTATTTGCTTTATTCCGTGTTCACAAGAGAAGAGTAGAGCTCGTACTGAATCGAAGAAACATAATTTTCATACAAATCGGTGCTATTTAAGTGCAATTTGTAGGTATGGCAACTAGCGACTTGTTAACGCATACGATTTAGCGTCCGTTACAAATTTCCATACTAATTCTTCTAGCTAACGAGGGGACTTTAATATGATTGGCTGGGTCAAGTTACGACTTGTTTCGACAAGTCTGATCCTACGCTAGTTACATATACCTATATCCATCAATAACAATCATCCTTAAATTAGCTTATCATACAAAACAAAACCATATAATTACTTATTCTACGCGACCTAACGACTAACCACAATTGATATTGACTACTCTACGAGGCTGTCGGCAACAGTCTCCCCCCGGCGCAGGTCTTCCGTAGCCACTCCGGTAGACAGGCTCGTCGCTCAGGGTGCTGCCGCAGGCTCTCCATCCGTCAGGCTCGCAGACCGAAGTGCAGCGCGTCCTCTCCCACTGGTCCGGGGAGAGTGCGGATCTGGAACCGGCGCGTCGGCGTCCCTCGGCTCTGATAGGGTAGAGCCGATGACAACCAACTTCGATGCTGGCCGGCGGAAGATCCCGCCCTTCGTCTTCACCTCGGTGTTGCGCACCACCCCATCAGGTCCGGGGTGAACGCAGGTGACCACTCCACGTGGCCATGTGTTGCGGGGCAGGGTCGGGTCCGCGACGATCACCAGGTCTCCAAGTTGTATGTTCGGTTTGGAGGGAGACCCGGGTCGCGGTATCAGGTTCGGCAGGTACTCCTTAAGCCAGCGGCACCAGAACTGGTCAGCTAGTGCCTGGGCTGACTTCCATGTCTTCTTATCGGAGTCGGTGCATGGGCCCATGAAGGGAAGGCCCATCGATGTCCCCAACAGGAAATGATTTGGGGTCAGCGCCTCTGGATCGTCCGGGTCAACAGAGACGTGTGTCAGCGGTCTGGAGTTCACGGAGAATTCAGCTTCCGTCAGCAGGGTGCTCAGTACTTCTGGCTTCGGTGACTTCTCATGGAGGGTGGCGGTTAGTGCGCTTATCGAGCGTACCAGTCGCTCCCATGCTCCTCCCTGGTTCGGTGCTCCGGGCGCGATGTACTTCCACGTCGTGTTGTACTTGAGGCCCCACTCACGTAGATGAGGCAACCACTCTGCGTAGGCTTTCTTCAGCTCGACGTTAGCTCCCTTGAAGTTGGTGGCGTTATCGGAGTAGATAGTGGAAGGCCAACCACGTCGTGCTGCCATCCGCCTGAGCGCCATTATTGCTGAGTTCGTTGATAATGATTCCACAAGTTCTATATGCACGGCTCGTGTGGTTAGGCAAGTGAAGAGTGCCCCCCACCGCTTTTCGTGCCTCCTTCCTATGGTGACTACTATTGGTCCGAAGTAGTCCAGTCCGCAGTTGCTGAATGGGCGCTTGAAAGCTTCTAGTCGCTCGTGAGGCAGGTCTCCCATCGGTGTTGCTTGCGGCTTCGCGTTTCGTATGCGGCAAGTAAGGCACGATCTCGCTATCGCCTTTACCGTAGGTCGTAGTCGTAAGATCCAGTACCTCTGTCGCAGATCGTTCACTACTCGTTCGTTGTTAGCGTGACCTGCTCTTCTGTGCTCTCGCTCTATCAGTAGCTTGACGAACTTGTGTCTTCCATCTAGAATAATCGGATTCTTCCCTTCTTCCGGCACGTCTGCCTTCTTTATTCTTCCGCGCAGTTTCAGCAGGCCGTCGTCGATCATGACGTCCAGGTGTCGCAGCGGGCTGTCTCTAGAGAGCTTACCTTCCGTTCTTAGGTTATGCAGCTCTTTCCCGAAGTTCTCACTCTGTACTTGGTGAAGCCATAGGTTCGTTGCGCGTCGGGTGTGCTCGGTGTCCATCTCAGCGGTTTTGTTCTTGTCCTTACACCGCTGAATGAAGAGAAGAACTGTTGCTGTTGCTCTAATCAATCTATCGTATGACGAGAACCGATTGATGTCCGGTAGCGAGGCGTTGGAGGTGTTCAGTACACATACCAGTTCCGTGGTGTCGTCCTCCTTTTCCTCCTCGTGAGGCCATTTGCTCCTCGGGCCTCTCAGGAACTGGTCCGGTAAACCATCTGTCTTCTATGTTCGATGGTAAGTACCCGGGGCGCGTGGCTACATCTGCGACGTTAGTAGCTGTGGGTACCCATCTCCATTCTGCAGGTGTTGAAGCTTCGACGATCTCCCCCAGCCGGTGCGCTACGAATGGCGTGTAGCGCCTGCTCCCGTTCCTTATCCAATGAAGCACGGTCTGAGAGTCGCTCCAATATCTTACATCATGAATTGGAATGCGGTGATCTTCTTTTATCGTCTGTGCAAGCCGCACGCCGATCAGCGCAGCTTGTAGTTCAAGGCGCGGGATCGTGAGTGTCTTCAACGGTGCCACTCTCGCTCGCGCTGCTATCAGCACGGTGTCGATCTTCTTGCTGCTGTCCATAAGCCTCCAGTACGCGACGGCGGCGTAGGCGTCTTCACTGGCGTCGACGAAGACGTGAAGCTCTCTTCTGGTCACCTCTCTCCCCCCGTTGTAGGACCGCGGGATGCTGAGACAGTCGATTGTGCTCATACCACATAGCCATTTGTCGAACTTACCGGCTATTTCTTCCGGCACCGTTTCGTCCCATCCGGTTTCCAACTTCCACAGTTGCTGCAGGGCGATCTTGGCCGTGATGGTGTAACAGCTCAACAGTCCGAGCGGGTCATATATGCTCATGACGGTTGAGAGTGCCTCTCGTTTCGTAGGCGGCCGTTCCCTCTTCTTCACTGCGTCCGGAACTCGATAGAGCGAAGTGTTGAAGCGCAAAGTGTCTGCACCTGAGTCCCACAATAGTCCCAGCATCTTCTCACCTTCTCCAAGGGGCGTCGTCTTTGTATCGGCTCGTTCCTCCGGCTTGATGTTCTTCATCAACTCGGTGCAGTTGCTGTTCCACTGCCTGAGGTGAAATCCTGCTGCCTGGTGTACCTCATCGACCTGACTGATGGTAATACTCGCCTGGTTTATGTCGTGGAAGCTTTCTACAAAATCGTCCATATAGTGAGCTTCTGTGATGGCTGTGAGGGCTTCCGGGTGCGTCGCAGCGTGGTCGTGCGCGTTCTTATTCCTCACGCTGTGCGCCAGAAACGGAGAGCTGGATGCCCCGAAGATCATCGATACCATTTTGTACTTCTGTACTGCTTCAGTCGGGTGATCACGCCACAAGAACATCTGTGCCGGTTGATCTTCCTCTCTTATTCTGATGCGCAGGAACATTTCCTTTATGTCTGCTGTGACCGCATAAGCTCCTTCACGAAACCGAAACATTATGCGTTGAAGCGATTGTAGCAAATCTGGACCCTCCAGTAGATAGTCGTTGAGGCAGACTCCATTTGACTTTGCTGCTGCGTCAAACACCACCCGCAATTTCTTCGGCTTGTTCGGGTTGTGGACAGCAAAGTGAGGAAGGTACCACGCCACTGCGCTGGCATCTTCTGTCCCGTCGCACCTCGTTGCGTAGCCTTTTGTCATCAGGTCGCCTATCTGACTGCTGTACTGCTGCTTCTCTGCTGGGTTCCGCTCCAACTTACGTTCTAAGTTTTTCAGTCGTCGTAGGGCTGCGTTGTAGCTCAGCGGCAACTGCACGTTGTCTTCACGCCATGGTAGTCCAACTTCGAAGTGTCCCTCTTGTCTCCTCGCCGTTTGCTCGAAGATCTCCATTGCACGCCTATCGGTCTCGCGTACATGTTGCAGATTGCGGGAGACACCTAAGGCGTCGACTTTGAAATGCTCTCTTACCATCTCCTCCAGTGGGTCGGTCTTCACTGTCGTGACGTGAAGTATCTCGTTGACACGTCGAAGCCCTCGTCTCGGAACTGTCCCATGTAGGACCCACCCAAGTTCTGTCCTCGAAGCGGCTGGCTCGTTCGGTTTGCCTGTTCGCAGCTCTCGGGTCGCTATCAAAGGCCAGTTGTCTGTTCCAATCAGGATACGTGGCTTCGCATTCGTATATGTTGTCTCCTCCATGCGCAGATCCTTGAGGTGTGCTAACTTCAGTGTCTCCGCTGGAATCGTCTGTGTGGCAAGGTCAAGATTAGTCATCGTTCGTACTGCAATGTCGAAACCGCTGCTCTCTCCATGCTTGGCCTTCACGTTGACGTTCACCACCCGGCTCTTGAAAGCGCGTGTCTGGTCGTTGATTCCCTTCACTTGGAGACGCGTAGTCGGTCCATCAGCGCCTACCTCCTTTGCCAGGTCCTCGTCCATGATTGTGATAGTAGTGCCCTCGTCGAACAGCGCGAACGTTTCTCTGGATCCTCGCTTACCAGTCACGACCACCGGGCATATTTTCAGCTTCACATCACCGCAGGTGGCTGCAGTTGTCACGGTGGCGGTCTCCTTGGGACCTTCTTCCTTGGCTTCGAGGTGCAGCAGCGCGTGATGCGGTCGATTGCACCCTCGTACTCCGCACGGCTTCTGACGGCAGTTGAATCTTCTGTGTCGCCAGGAGATACACTTGAAACAGAGCCCCGCGTTCTTCACTACTTCCCAGCGTTCATCGAGCTGCAACTGTTTAAACTTCTGGCAGTCGGGAAGGTGATGGCTTTTCTTACACGACGGGCACGGTCCAGCTGCTTCTGTCGTCGCTGCCTTAACGGGTGACTCGGTAACCGTATAAATCTTCTTTCCTTTTAATTCCGGCCGCAGGGCGGGACGTGTTGCTTCTCTTCTCGGAGCCACGGTGCTCTGCGCCATTGTACTGTAGCTGTGCTTGAGAGCTCGGTCAGCTTGCCTCATCAGGAACTGCGAAAGCTTGCAGATCTCCGGTCCCGATCCGTAGTGTTCCTCTGCATAGTCGCACCATGTTGTCTTCAGGTGAGGGCTCAGCTTGTCCAATATTTCTCGCACCAGCATTGGATTGTACAAGTATCCTGCATCCACGTTCCTTAATGCTGCAACAACATTCTGCACCTTCACTGCGAACGCGTTCAGCTCCATTGCAGTAGTGCCTAGTTTGGGCAGTTTCTTCAAATCTTCGAACGCCATATCCACTAAGATCTCCGGTCGTCCGAAACACTGCTCCAATGTTCTCATGATTTCATCCGGGTGCGTGGCCGTACTCAGCAGCGGTGTCACTACGTCGCGGGCTTCTCCACGCAGGCAATTCCGTAGCCTTGCTAAATTCTCCAACGGCGTAAACTCGTACAGTCTCGTTGTCTCTCTCAGCGCTGCGGAGAATTGCAACCATTCCAATGGCGATCCGGAATATATCGGAAGATCAGTCGCTTGACGAGGCGCCGGTGCCGGTCTGGTGCGGAGTACCTTCTCGATCGTTTTAGCAAGATGCTCCACTCGTCGTTCCCTTGGCGTAGGCGATCGTCTTCGTTCGTCCGGAGTCGTATCCCAGTGTCTTGTTCGGCGAGCGTCGGGCGTAACAGCTTCGGCCACTGTACGCGTTCTAGTCGCATCGTCGTACATAGGTACCGGCTCCGGTGCGGGCGCGGCGACGGCGGGTGCAACTCGTTCCGGCTCCCCCCGTGGCGCGTCATCCATAGGCATGCTGTTGTCCAGCCAGGCATGCACTCGTTCCATTTGTTCACTGGGTTCATTGACGTCTTCATTGGCGCTATCGCCATCTTCAATTGCCGTGACGTCAGCTTCCAGCTTCTTTCTGATCAATTCAGCTTCAATCTCGAGCTCCTTTCTTCTAATGGTGGCCAGTCGCTCTTCCGCCTCGTACCGAAGCTTCGCGATAGCGCTAGCGGATGATCTCGTAGATCGCGCTATACGTACTCGCGATATACCGGGCGCGGGTGCTGGCATCGCGCTAGTAGCGGTCGTTGCTACTCTCGAAGCACTCGCGACGGCAGTGCTACGCGGCGGTTCAACGGTCATCAGCGGTCGCGTATTGCTTGGCGCTGCAGCGGCGCGGCGCTCGATCAAGCGTCCCTCAGCGGTTCGCGGCGGCGGTGTCGCTAAGGCATACTGTGTGGACGTACCCGTTTGGTACATCGCCCTTACCTCTGCTAGCACCGGTTGCTCGATAGCAGAAGCGACGCGGTGCGCGGGCGCAACGTTCGTATGCGCTTGGGGTGTAGGTCGTACCTCCACACCTTCCGATCCGAGGTGCGGAGCGAGACTACGGAGTCTCAACCCCATCGCGGCGCGTTCACTCTCCCCTGCGGTCGGTTCGAGCGGGTCGCCCCTTCGCGGTGGGACGACAGTCGCGGTGGTGTTAGCGGACGGTGACTGTGGAGGCTGCTCGAAGGCGTGGTGATGACGAGCTGGTGCTTCCTCCATGCCGCTTTGACTTCTTGTGACGACCATTTATTCTTTCTTCGATGTAAATTCTTCTTTGTATCCGTCTCCGAAGGACCACGATGTTGGCAGTGGACTGTATTGTAGGTAGCAGGTGGTAGGCTCCAGGTAGGTAGTAGGTGCTGGTACTTGCAGAGAAAGAAGGCTTCAGGTCGTATTTGCTTTATTCCGTGTTCACAAGAGAAGAGTAGAGCTCGTACTGAATCGAAGAAACATAATTTTCATACAAATCGGTGCTATTTAAGTGCAATTTGTAGGTATGGCAACTAGCGACTTGTTAACGCATACGATTTAGCGTCCGTTACAAATTTCCATACTAATTCTTCTAGCTAACGAGGGGACTTTAATATGATTGGCTGGGTCAAGTTACGACTTGTTTCGACAAGTCTGATCCTACGCTAGTTACATATACCTATATCCATCAATAACAATCATCCTTAAATTAGCTTATCATACAAAACAAAACCATATAATTACTTATTCTACGCGACCTAACGACTAACCACAATTGATATTGACTACTCTACGAGGCTGTCGGCAACAATAATGTTAGTTAGTAAGTATACCTGTTAGTTACAAAACAGCAAATACTAGCAGCAAAAGTTAACATTACGTAATAATAAGAAATAGATTAACAATATAGTTTTCAGTATCGCATTGGGTGTAAAGATAGTTAGTGTGGTCTTAAATAAAAATTAAAAGGTTTACTGTTTAACATTATGTATATATTAAATACTAGCGACCGCTCGCGGTTTTACCCGCGTTGTTCCAGTTTCCGCGGGAATATCGGGATAAAAAATATCCTATGTGTTAATCCAGGTTATAAACTATCTGTATGCCGAATTTCATCCAAATCCATTCAGTAGTTTTTACGTGAAAGAGTAACAAACATCCATCCATACTTACAAACTTTCGCGATTATAATATTAGTAGGATTTATAAAATACCGTGAAAAAATTAAATGCCTACCCGACCCAACCAGGAATACAACCTGGGTCTTCCGCAATATGGGCGGCTGCACTGACCTATTATGCTACCGGGAAGGCTATAAATATTTCATTCAACTTCATTGCAGTAATTTGCAATTAAAAATAAAAAGTAAAAAATTTACATTATGTAAGTTAAACAGAAGGGATTGGCGTAACGTGGAGGACGCCTATGCCCAGCAGTGGGCAGATACGGGCTGAAAATTATTTTGATGATGATGATGTTGGACAGTAAAGCTGTAAATCTTTCAAAAAAAGAAATACAACTCTAATAATGTCTAAAATAACACAATACATACCTATAGGTCTAGGAAAGTCTGAGGGTATGTTGACCAGGTCGGACCCACACGTTGCAGAGCTGAAATTGTTCCTGTCCACTTCATAGCTAGGCCTTAAACATGATAAAAAACAATTTTAGTTGGATAAGTTTCAGTCATTACTTATCTAAAGTACAATAACCATATAAACAATTGCAAGACTATATTATATTTAATAAACGTTTTTTATCATGTATATGAAATATTTATGTAACTATGGTTTATTTATTTCTTTTTCTTTATACAATCTTATGTACACGCACACATACAACACTACAGTCACACTCACACACTATAGGCCCTGTTAGAATAGCAGCGTCGTTGTGGTGGTGTTTGTTTCTCGGCACCGCAACGGCACAAGCTGAGCCAGGGTCCTAGTTGGCCTTCACACACATTCATCCTTCCTTATTGTTGCTTTAGTTATTATTATTACTAGTTTTATTATTTTTTTAAATGTTTCCTTAATCATTGTCTTTTTTTTCTGTTATGTCTGTGTGATTGTCAATAAATAATTTCTTATTCTTATTCTAGACAATACTGTAGTGATCGGGACTACTTGGTTGGGCGAGCTTACTGGCAGTCGTTTCGTTCTGCATTTAATAGAAATCAACATTAAGAAGACATGCAAGGAAGCAAAAAGAAGACGATCGCGGTTCTTTTACGTCAGCCCGCCGCCGCGATATGGCATTGAATGTATTGATTGTTTGATAATTTAAATAATATTTATGATTCTTGCTGCGTTTCCTTTAATAACTAGGGATTGAATTATAACAATACCTTTATGCTTTTTGCTATCCATCCATAGGGAAGGCCCGTGCCTAGGGCATGAATCTCGGAATCTTGGAACGCGATTTCCGATATTACAATTACGATACTGAGTGATCCAATATCGTAATACCGGAATCAGACAAGAAAAATCTTATTTAAGTTATAAATAAAGCTTTTGAGCGCGCCACATTTGTCACAGGTTACGGTCCAGCCATAAACTTAAGTAAGTACCTATACTATCGCTCTCAGTGTAAATTGATGGCGCGCTGAACTGTATTCCTGTTGCCAGCCCGATGATTATTAATTTTGTGTCTTTATCGCCCAATATTTTTTTTAAAATTGACTAACTTTTTTGTTCGCGGAATTCCTTAAAACTTCGATGATAAAGGTATGCCTATCAAGCCTATTCTAAGTTGTGTTAAGCCCGGTCTAAAAACATTGTTTGAAACAATAATTGTAACACTAAAGGTAATGTGCCCACTAGACCGGCCAGTTGTTTAAAAAAAAACATACCTAGTCTTACTTTGAATAATTGTTGTTGATTTTGCTTGCATATTTTGAAATAAATAAGACGTATTCATAATGTTGATTTTTAGTTAGTTTAAATAGTAATAAATTAGTATAGGATAATAATGAAAAATCTGGGATTTAATCTTAATAATACTGATACTGCAACTAAGATTGGTACCGAATTAAAGAATTTGATTCAAAACATTTTTTTATTGTATCCAATCCAATCCAACATTACGACCAATGTATGTATGTTATTATGACAAATATTTGCAATTCCGATATTGGGGTTGCTTTAGTAATCGGCGGCAGTCGTAGAAGGTACGGGAGGGGGGAAGGAGTTAGGGGGGGGGGGTAGGGATGTGCCCCTCTTAAAGGGGAGAGACGCGGAAACCCATAGTTTTTTATCTGCCACTTCTTATCAAGTAATCAAGTTTTTTTTTTTTCTTTTTAACATTCAACAGATTGCGTGTTTTTAAATTTTATTTTTTTTTACGCTCCCCCCCTTCCTTTAGGCCTTCACTACGCTCGGGAAAATTTTTTTTTTAACTTTACCTATCCAACAGCACAGAATACCCAACAGATTACGTAACTTCAAACACGCGTAACAAAAAAAACCACGCATCTCCGCGGGGTGGGAGGGGTGTCGATTGAAAGGGGTAACCAACCCCAATAAAACCAACCCTTATCAATTCCTAATTCCTGCCGCCGATTACTAAAGCCAACCCCCGATATTAATATCGGAGTTCCGAAATTGAGATCCAATATCGAATATCTGTATCGGAATTAAAAAACCTTCCGATATTACATGCCATACTCGTGCCCCAGCAGTGGGAAATAAAATGAGCTGATGATGAGTGTCACAGACTGCTTTTAGAGCTTTTATGCAATAATTGTAGCTACTCCGGGTGGCGAGCAGAGGATGAATGAGGATGGCTTGAAGAGTGGCGTGCGAGGGAAGAGGCGTATGCTCTGCAGTGGGCGGAAGTGGGCTAATGATAATGAGTAGCTTAAATTATAAGAAATGATAAATGAGTAGCTTAAATTATAAGAAAACTTAGGAGTTGAGATGAAAGAGGTTATGTCTTAATTTTAATTATTTACTCAATTACAGGAATAAGTTGGGACTAACCTGATATTATCAGAGATGTAAAGGTCCGCATCACCAGACAGAGACGTTAGTTCCACTAGCAGAGGCCCGGTGTGTCCTAATTGCCAATAAGAGAAATTGCCTGCGCCAACGGCCCCTACAACCGTGTCTAAAAGTACTTTATCCGTGTCTATTTGAACGTATCCTGATAGCAGAGACGAAATAGTCGAAATACATATTATTCCCAGCAAAACTAATATAAATTCCCTTCTCATTTTTGCACATTTCATTAAAATAAACAGATTTTGAATTGAATTCTTGTTTTTTAAATGACGTTTGCTTGACATTTGTATTTTTTTGTTTTTTCTTCCATTACGAAAGGAAGTAGGAGTTAGCTCATACAGCCAAGTCATCAATACTATATCAGTGGATAAGTGTTGAGTTGACAACGATGAAGTGTTTGATAAATGAGATAATAACTTACACTCACACTTGATCATCTTTATTCTAAATTAAAGATAAACAGTTATATAAATGATAATAGTTGAAAAATGAGAGATAAGAAAAGGTGAGTTCGTAACTAGCACGTTCGATTTACAATGATGCAAGTAAAGCAACTATTGTATTGTAATGTGGGAAGGCGGACTTAAAGTATTACTGATAACCAAACTGTACCACTTTCTGAGATCTGACGGTGTTTCGATCTCACGGTTTGAGGAACCCTTTCAGTTTCTTGCCGCCCCCAAAAAGTTCTGAAAATGTCGCAAGAGGCTTATAGCAAACTTTCTCCAAAAAAGAAAAAAAACCTTCTGGTAATCGAACCCGGGATCTCTGGGTCTAACCACTAGACCACAACAACGGTGGTTAAGCGGTTTGACCTTCGATCAATTAAAGGTCCGACTAACGAGGTACTATATCTACCTATAGTGCCTTACAAATGAACAAAGAATGAGCCCCGAATAGTTTTTCCGTGTTTTGTTTCTTTGAAATGACGTTTACATTACAAGAACAAAACACGGAATAACTATTCGGAGCCTGTTTGTTTATTTGTTTATGGGTAGGTTTTTTTTAACGAAATTAGCTTTAATAATATTATTATAATGTGCCAATCTTAGTGCCAATATGTCTAAAACGTTTCGTCCGATTGTACAAAACTCGATAAGAAAGAAAATGGGTATTTCATAAACTGTATATCATAAGAATAACAAAATGGTAATCTTGTTTTCGTCTAATGAATCAGTGATCATAACACTGATATCTTTGTAAAATTATCTTTGTTAACTGACGTAAGTAAATAGATATTCATCGGTCGCCGCGCCTAGCCTGAAGTATTACGAATGAGTATATTTTGTATTTGTTGAGTGCTGGAAAAATTTATTTATTGATCAAGTATCACTTTTTTTTTACTTTTGTTGTAGCAACAGGTTTTGTCATTAATGCTCTAAGGTTTTTGTCGCCAAAAAAGAATTTGATAGTATTTACTTACTGGCTGGATGACAGGAAGCAGGTGGTATGCTAAAGACTAAAATCAGCTGTTGACCCTCAGAACAATAACTAAAGCTATAGAAGGATGGCTAAAATAAAAATCGTGCAACTATGTTTAGTTCCTTTCTATCTTATGGCTAGAAAAGGAGGTTGGAGTGCGATAAATGGTTGACACAAACCCCCTTACAAATAAACACTATTTAAGCATTTACTTAGTTAATCATTGTTTTGTCAACGTCACACAAACGTCGTTCTCAATTTGAGAAAAAGAGACAAAACAATGATTATCTAAATAAATGCTTAAATAGTGTTTATTTGTAAGGGGGTTAGTTTTTATTTTCTGTATTGTTATGTCAAACGGTCATCAGATAATCGGTGATCAAAAAAAATCTTTGAGTCCTCTATTCTATAATAAAGTCACTCACTACATTACCTCAAATATGACGTCACAAATCTGGTGACACTTTCGAAATAACGAAAGAAAAGGGACAATCGATCTCTTTCCAATACATCACTTAGGTTTATTAGTTAATATAGTACGAACTGATGAATGAGTGTTGCTATTTTAGTCCGGTTTCTATAGCTTTAGTTATTATTCTGAGTGTTGACCCCTCAGAATAATAACTAAAGCTATGACTCCTATTTCGATGATTAAAAGAACAAAATGTTAATCACCATGTCAAACACTGGTGCCAGGCCAGGTGGGTATCAATAGAAATCAAATTAGAGGAGTAGCTACTTAACGCAGGCGACTGGAATCTTGCAATTGCAAGTTACAAGCAAGTTTTGCAATGCCCAGTCACTGGAGTGGTGACCAATTCAAAATATCTGATGCTCCTCCGTTCTTCAAAAGGCACGTCATGCCGTTAGTTATACCCAGTGGTTGTCAAAAGATTAACCTGTGTGTGCCTAGTGTAAGTTTTACTTACCTACTACCCGTATTCGATTTCGTTTACGAAAACGAAAATTAGCATGGCATTAAAGCAGCGCCTCCTGGCGACACACAAGAAGAGTTTAACATTTTGCCATACACAAATTCTCGTGTTCAATGGCGAATGAAACTCGCTGTAGACACCCAGCATTGTAACACTTAGCTCAATCACCCCATTGCCCACGTGTAATGTTGTAATAAAGTTCAGTGGGATATTTGTTGTTCATTTAAGAAAATGGTAAATAACGTATCCTGCGATGAATGAATAGAGGACGACATTCCAAAACGTATCAAGCAGGCAGCCTACACGAAATCCCTCGCACCTCTCGCTCACACTAGCGTTCAGAGAAAGAGATGGCAAGTGAAAAAAATAAACATGGCTGCGGGATCAGCTGTTCCCACATGCCCACAGCCGCTAGCTTTTTTCATACACGTAACAGGTTTTTAATCGTGCCAGCTGTTTTTTTTTTACTACGCGGGAGGATGTGTATTCTGTTCTTGTTTTATTTATGGTGCGTCGTTGGTATTACCAACGCACCATAAATAAAACAAGATTGGTATCTTTAGTAAACAACAGCATGCTAAAAAGTTTTGACTGAATAATAACAATAATAATACTCTTGGACACGGCGCGGATAGTCCGAAGGTTCCTGTCTCTGCAGCCCTAACCACCGGCAGCATGAGCCCTGCCCCGTTGCCGGCGGCACCCTAGGCTAGGTTTTTTATAATATTTTTATGTTTTGTATGTGCTTTTGTATTTTACTTTTATATTAATATTATAACAAACCTAGGCTAAGAAAAAAGAGAAATAAAGAGATAATAATAAACTTTCCTACACTCACATCAATTATTTAGCCTAAGAGAAGCTTCGTTATGAAACTCGTTGAATGGTTACTAGACAACGGATAAACATACTTAAAATACTTAAATACATACTTATTATATGTATATAGTAGGTATATAGAAAACACCCAGACCCGAGACAATTTAGAAAAACAGTAATTTCTAAATTGACCCGACCGGGGATCGAACCCGGGACCTCAGAGATGGCGACACCATGAAAACCGGTGTACAAACCACTCGACCAAGGAGGTCGTCATGACCATCATGGTCATGAGGGTCGTCATGAGATGCCTCTCTCTCTATTCCCAAAATAGGTCTTTGTTATTTACAACAGTTGTATCTTTATGTTACTGTAGCATGATTGCTCCTAAAAAAATACTACAAATAAAAATACATTTCTTATACCTTTAACATGTCATTTCGTAAAATTTCAATGCAAATCTGTAAATATACGTAAATTATGTAAAATACTGGTGGCACTACCATATCATATCACAGTAGATAGTAATACTGTGACCTTATACACTATAATATAGCTATTTCTATGATATAGTTAGGTACTAAATACTCTTATCGCTTGTGTTGTGAGCATTACAGAATAAATTAATAAGTAGGTACCTGTTTATTTTATTTTACCTTCTTCCTTTCTTTAACCGCTTGTTTAGATAATTGTATTGATATTGTACCTAAGTAAAAATTCTATAAAAGACATTTTCTTTGCGTCTTTGACTTTCTTTCTGGTTGCCACACATTTAGCATGCTCCCCCTTTTAACTCCACACACTTCCCCATCACGCATTTAAAAATAAATTCACCATCAACAACTCGTCGTGCACCCTCCTGATACGGCTGTCTGAGTAATAATAATAGGGGCCCGCATTAACCTTTATAGTAGAAGCTTTAGAAAAAAATCAAGTGTTTGGCCACATGGCTTGGCCTATGTAATGTATAATTGTACAGTCAGTATTTAATATAGAAGCTATCTTAGACTTAAAAGGTGTAGGTACCTAGGTTGACAGGCTAGGTTTTTTAAAATTTTACAACGGGCGTCAAAGGAACTAATGAAAATCGACTATGAATTAAGTAGGTACCTACTAATGATGTAAGAAATAGGTCTATTTATTAGTATTAGTCTGTAAGGATAGTAGGAGCTCGATGGCGCAGTGGTTAACGCGCCCGGTCTGCGGGTGCTGAGGTTAAGTAACTTTAGCAAAGGCCGGTCATCGGATGGGTGACCAAAAATTTATCATCTCGAGCTCCTCCGTGCTTCGGAAGGCACGTAAAGCCGTTGGTCCCGGCTGCATTAGCAGCCGTTAACAACCACCAATCCGCACTGAAGGCTCGTGCCCCAGCAGAGTGGGGACATAAAAATGAGCTGATGATGATGATGAAGGATAGTTGTGTACCTATTTTAACGTCAATGAAACAAAGAGGTTGGTGACTGACTAGGTACTTTATTGACAAAATGTGTTTACCCACATATACAATTATAAAAATACCCGACACCTTTCCCCTCTTGTGTAAGCTATTAACTAGTAGGTAATTAATTTATTATAGCGACATAAACTAACACAGTTTGTAATCTTATACATTTATAAAAATAATTATCGTCAACCATAATCGGTGACCGGTAAACTGTACTGGTAAGATTATAGTTTGCATAATTAACAAACTATAGCTATACACCACACCTATTAAAATAAATATTGAATCAACCTAGAAATACGACCGTGCCTTCCGATTCCGAAGCATAGAAGAGCTCAATATAAGTACCTACCTCCCTACCTTCCCATTTTAATTTGGTTATCCAACTTCTGTTGTCTGGACGCTGCGAAGGTTGCTTCATTTTTAAGATTACCTTGAACTCGAAGCCGCTTCGCCCCCATCCATTTATTTCGGGAATTTCTTTATTCAATTATTTATTTAGAATTCGTCAGAATGCCTGAATATAGTGCGAGCTTTATTAATCGACCATTCGATAACTAAAATAAAACTCGTTATTTGATTTTTAAGCATTATTATTTTATTAATTTTTTTGTTACCTTCTTACTCCATAGATAGTCATGTACCTATCTATTTATTTGCTTAAAACTCTACCTAGCTAGTTAGGTAGGTACTGCCTACACACCTCTAGAAATCTACTTTGAAACTGTCTTTCAGCCTAACTTGCCCTACTATACTGGCTGGGCGCGATATTGATGTTAGAAAGTAGGTAGGTAGATTATGTATGTACCTTTAGCTGTAGGCACTGTATCACAGTACTAAACTGTGACTGTATGCTGTGTGTAGGTAGCAAGTTTTCTCAGGCCGTTCGGTAGGTTCCTAGGCAGAGATTTAATAAGTAGTTAAATGTCTTTGTTCCTAGGTACCTACCTAGGTAAGTATTCAAAACACTCAGGCGTAAGCCGTACGTAAGAACTAGGTACCTACCTAACTATCCATAGATAACTTAGATACCTACGTTGCCATACTAAAGAGTTCGTTACAATGGTTGTTCTTACAGATTACATAACAGCAAATAAAATACTACTTACTTATGTAGGTAGAGGTACCTCTACTACTAGGTTAGTACCTACAGTACCTACGCAGCCTGAAGTCACAATCTGAAGTGTTTTAATGAACTCAAGTCAATGTACCTACCTACCTACATACGTACCTAGGTACTTTCTGAGCCTACGTAGGTACCTTTAAAATTATACCTAGGTCGGTATATTTCCTGTGTGTGTTAGTTTAGAAGTTTTAAGTGTAGGAACCTAGATAGCCTACCTATCTACCTAACTAAAAAGAGTAAATAGGTACGAATTGCCTTAATAATAAATTGCGTAGCATTTTTATCGCATCGCGTACTTATGTGCTGAATAATAATCACGTATTGATAATTTCAACGTAAGCATGAAACAAAAACAAACAACTCTTATCATGAAACCCTATTCCAAAATAACAAGAGGGGAGGCGGAGGCCGGGAGGGCAAGCCACCATTTTACTTCGCGCATGCGGCTATATTAGGAAGACTTGGTAACGCATACGTATTCTTTGTATTGCCGTACTACTGAATTTGGTCGTATTGCAATCAACCTCCTTGTTTTCGTTGTGAAGTTTTTTTGCTATGGAACAAGCTGATTGGTCGACGCTCAATTCAATGTAAAGCCAACTGCACACGGCGCGTTATACAGTTGGCTGAACTAGTATAATCATACGACTTTGCGTAAGTTTTGGTAAACAATTATAAATAAAAGATAAAACGTGTTCTTGTCAAAACACACATGATGATATGCGATCTTTGTTTATCACCACTTAGGGATGAAGTATAATAATATATTATAAATGTTATTTAGAGTGATAACAATGTATACCTACGTTATACTAATTCCTGTAATGCTGCCTGTAACTCATATGCTGTTGGCTTGGTCCCTCTTATTGTATTATTCAATAACCATAATCCATTTTTCCCTTTAATTAAACATTAATTAGGAATAGAAAAGTCGGTGATTATTTAGTGATATAAATAGCGTTTAAATACTTTACTCATAAACAGATATAGGTACTTAGAATATTTATTTAATAATTAGCGAAAGCACCTGTTTTTAGTTAGGATCTGATTTCTACTTTCCCTTCAACAGTTAGGTCATTACCTAACTGTTCGTTAAGAATATTTCAAATGTGCTTTTATTTGATATTATTGAAATTAACACGTGCACAAAATTTTGTACGTTTGAGTCGTCGTGAACTTGTTGTTGTATAAAATCTTCTTACCCTTGCACTTACTTCATGCTTTTGTGTTTGGGATCCATTTGACTAAAAACACCACTATATCTTCATAATCAAAATTTATTGAACATTACACATACACACTTTATAATAATTTACTATTGAATATTTATCATTAAAACCAAAAGCAATATTAAAAAAACATTTGTAAACCTGATCTTGACAAAAATAAACGTAAGCAATAAACTTTCTTTTTAGATTTCATGTTTTTCACATCGTGGTTGGCGGGCTGGTTAGAACCACGATAGCTCAATTGGGAGAGCACCTGACCCGGTATGTCAGAAGAGTGTGGGTTCAAATCCTGCTCGTGGAAATTTTTTCAACATTTGTGTTTTTGTAATTTGTTGGCAACAAAATTTGCGTTAAAATTTATATAAACATTTATAAATAGCTTGCCTACTTCTTAACTGATCTTTAGTATTTGTGAAAATATTATTATCAGATGTTAATGACGGTAGTTGTTGACATTGAATGGGCGCCTTTGGCTTTCAAAGTAAAAAGTAAATAGTGTTGAATAATTTCGGCGGGCTGGTTAGAACCACGATAGCTCAATTGGGAGAGCACCTGACCCGGTATGTCAGAAGGGTTCAAATCCGGTATGTCAGAAGGGGTCAAGTGCGGGTTCAAATCCTGCTCGTGAAAATTTTTTCAACATTTGTGTTTTTGTAATTTGTTCGCAACTAAATTTGCGTTAAAAATTAAATTATATAGACATTTATAAATAGCTTGCCTACTTCTTAACTGATCTTTAGTATTTGTAAAAATATTATTATCAGATGTTAATGACGGTAGTTGTTGACATTGAATGGGCGCCTTTGGCTTTCAAAGTAAAAAGTAAATAGTGTTGAATAATTTCGGCGGGCTGGTTAGAACCACGATAGCTCAATTGGGAGAGCACCTGACCCGGTATGTCAGAAGGGTGCGGGTTTAAATCCTGCTCGTGGAAATTTTTTCAACATTAGTGGTTTTGTTCAAAATATGTTTGTTATGTACAAATTAGGTTATCATCATGGTGATTCTACAATTTATTTTCATTTTTATTTTGGTTTATATAACCGCTGATTATTGGAGCTCAATATTATTGTTGCAAAACCGCCTTTTAATTTCAAATTATGAGTAATTAAGTAATTAATAAATTTTTAAGGAAGGTTTATACAAAAAATATTGAACTATGTAAAATCTTAAAGCTACAAACACCCACAAGTAAACATTTGGTAAACACAAAATTACAAAAAAAAGAACTACCAAACAAGTTAAATAGAAATATACAACCAAGTACACTACCATAAATTATATATATTAAAAAAAAATGTTAATAGCTGCCTAAGAAAATAAATTTTGACATACAGTACGCCTAATAGTCGCTGTGCTTGTCGAGAACAGATCCAAGTCGTGTTCAGTGCTAAACCTGTTGTAAGTAACACAACCGCGCACTAAGAAAGTGTTTTCTCAGTAATATGCACGAACAAAAGGCAATGTGATGTGTTGTGCGAAGATCAATTTTTGACAGTAATTCTGGACAGTCGATATTGTTATTAACGAGTTTAGATATAAAACAAGCGTCATTCACTTCACGTCGAATGTGACGAGGTAAAAAATGATATCGTTTGCAACGGTGCTCGTAGTTAAAAGACTGTTGTCTAACCTTGAAGTCAAGGTATCGCATAAATCTTTTTGTATCATCTCTAAACGATTGATATAAACGTTATACTGCGGATTCCATACTTGTGATGCGTACTCAAGATGGCTACGCACGAACGCACAATAAAAAACTTTAATTGATTTCAGGGACTTGAATTTGTTGGACTTACGCATAACAAACCCTACCCGTACCTAACCCTACCCGTAATGCTTTCTTGCCCGTATTGCTCGCTTTCTTTCTTTTTATGCGAAACTTAGTAAGCCACCTTTAAATATGGTAAAATGTTTGGACAGTTTTTATGATGATAGATACTATTATTATTATGTTTTGCTTTAAATAAACATATTATTATAATAATGTACAGCCTCTATCAAATAAAGGTAGTAATAAAATTTATGTACAGAACTATTTTTAATTTTACTTATTTATTGTTAATAATCTAACGACACTAATAATATAAGTATTAATTAAATTTATTGAAATATATCTATATTTAAAAAAATAAATAACATGATTATTTTCCACTATCGATTTTTTGTGTGCCTCATGCATGGTGAGCTTTATATCCCCACTGCGCAGGTTTGTCGCGCAGCCGCCATTACGGTATAAATAGTCCGGGTGCCTCCGCCGTGACGTAGTCGAAATCGAGAGGTAAAGGTGAATATGATGGAGAGGTGGCGTCAATATTACGTTCTAAAAATCGATTATCACCGGAGCTAGCAGCGCGACCGACCGCCGACTCGAAGTCGTGAAAGTGAAGCAGTGTACAGTGTGTTTCGACGTGTCATCCGTAGATCGACAGTGGTTCGAGGCCGAAAGAAGATCGCGAGCGACCACAAGAACGGTCCACACAGGCGTCCATTTTGTGAATGCAAATCGTCGCGCTCGGCTCCGAGGGCGCCGAAGCTACCGCTAAAGTGATAAGTGAACTGTCGTCCGTCGTATCTCAGTGAGGGGTCCGTGACGTAGAGTTATGAATTGCCAGGGGCAACAGCAAGTGAGGACCCGCCGTCGAGCGGTGCGCACGCCCCTGCCGGCGCTGGGCGCGCGGCGCGAGCGCGAGCGGCGAGAGGAACGGTATGCGGGCAGCAAGTGGGGCGCAGCGCCCTCGGCCACCGCGCTGCCGCCGCCGCCCACGCACTGGCGCCGCGAGGGCCGCTGCCGCCCCGAGCCGGACCGCGCGCACTCCCTCAAGATCATGCTCAACGTCACCGCGTAGGCCGCCGCCTCACGTACGGACTCTACCGCTAGTGTTAGTGCCGCGAGGGCGCAGCCCGACGTTACGCGGAGGGCTGCGTCCTCGCACCTATCGTGCTAAGTTTTTTTATTTCGTAACGCGATGCGCGTCGCCATCGCGCTCGGGCGCCGCCGCGGGACCCGGCGCTCCGCCGCGTCGCCCGGCGTCGACCAAATTCCGGCGTTAGGTATTATTTTGTGAAAATTTTAGTAGTTAAGAACAGACCGCGCCGTCGTAAGCCGCCCTGCGCGTCCCAACTCCCCTAAAACATGAGAAAAACACAAAAAAAATGCGGAGTGTGTCTCGCAGGGCGGGCGCGGCGGCCGGCGCCCGGCGCTTCGCCCCTCGGCCGGCCTTGCACCCGCAAGCGGCCGCGCGCTGCCCCGGCGCCGCCCGGACCGCCCCACACGATGCTAGTTTGATTTGGTCGACTGAGGAAGTTCTTCGTACATAAGTTAAAGAATTAGTTTAAGCCCGGTCCGGGCCGGCGCCTGGCGCGGCCACGTCGCTCGTTATTATTGTTGCGATTGGCCGACTCTTGCCGATGCAAGGCGCAACGTTGCATTTCTTTATAAATGGAGCGTCATTATTATATTTTTCTCTGTCGGCTGTAGGCTCGCGGCGGCGGGCGGGGCATGACCCCCTAGTCGTATCGTTTATTTATCTCGAGACCAATGTATTTTTATTTGTAAGCGCCGGGCTCCGCGCGGCGAGCGCTCCTGACAGTCTCAACAGCCCTACCACCTCGCCGATAGAGAGCTTTAATAAAATATTGTTACAATGCGGAGGCCCGGCGTTCCTAATTCTAGTTGTAGAATTAAAAATTAAACGATACGGTAAACTGTAAAACTGACTGTTAACGATTGAAGATTATATATGTTTGTACAGAGAATTGTATGTTGATCTCAGCTGCGGGCGGTGGGCCCGTTTATGGAGGAGCTTCTGTGATGTACAAAAAAACGAGTATATTTGGAATTTTACAAGTTTTTTATAATTAGTTTGTAATTAACGTTAAGCGAAGATGGTGTGGCGGCGGCTACGTCGTCGCGCAACAGACTGTCCGCAGCGTCCCCGTCCCCCTGTCCCCCCCTGTCCCATCCTTCTTCCCGTCCCGTCCCAGGGCTCTTCGGAGCCCGACAAATGGTTCAATGTTCACACGACAGTTGTCAATGCTCTTTACTCTTCACGAGTAGAGCTATATCTCTTTCAGCTTTCACAAAGAAGAATACAAGCTAATACTGAACACAAAGTCTGGCAAACAGAAGAAATTGAACTAAGAAGACTCAAGAAGTTGGACTGAACACTGTCAAGAAAATATTAATTAAGACAATCAACCGAGAAACTACGAAAATGTTGAAACAATAAAACTACTGCATGTTGAAGCATTTATTTCCAGAGGTGAGTTAACCCGTTTTATAAATAATAATAATTTATTAAATGATATAAGACAACAATGATCCATATTTGTTAGTAGACTTAAAGACTTAGTATTAAATTACAAATTACACTTTGGTAAATAACATTTCCAATCCAAATAAATTTAAAGTACCAGATAAATTATGTAAATCAATTAATCTCAAAAAATTACCAATTAAATTAAATTTGAATATATTAAATTAGAATTCATACATATTTAATTAATAAAATAGAATACAATTTAATTAATTAACAATTTATATAAGCAGCAAACATGTTATCCATCCCTCTCACTATCACCTTGGCTACAATATATTAAAATCATTAGTAATAAAATACAGTACTAGTCTTAAGTACTGAGTACTGACTCACGGTTAGACAAATGCCTCCATCATTAAAATCAAATTGAAAACAATTGATGGGTGTTTGATAAAATATACCACACTTGCCAAATGCTGTTTGGTCATTGGTGATTGATAACAATCCCGGGATAATGTAAAGGCTGGCAGCAAATTGTATTCCATTAGAAAAGTGAGCTTGATCCTAATATGGGTTATAGCTGACCGAGAACACAGTAAAATACAAATCTAGTCTTTATCTTAATCTTAACGGCTGCGCAGTACATGCATTAAGCCACTCAAGTATTATAGTAAAAGTAAACTGAGAATTGTACAGTAGATTGAGTTGAAATGAAAGTCTGAAAGTCAATACATGTTATTTATTATGGAAAGAACTCGGGGTGACACTCCCAAAACATTCAATTTCAAAGCATAATTTTTGATGTCAACATTCAACATCTGACATGACATCTGTAAGCCCTCTGACTTCCATTTTACGGTTTTGTTACAATACAAGTTATTGATTATTCAAAAATTAACACTTTTTTTTCTTTTCTTGTGCATGAATAAGAATGCTGGTGCAGTGGTGCTACTATAAAAAATAAAATAAATTTATTGAACAACATTACATAACACTGAACATTTAAGTTACCTATTTAAAATTAGGCTCAAAGGTTTGGTATTTGGTACTGTAAGTATTAATAATAATTTTTATTATTTATTTTGAATAATTCAAATTTATATTGTTAGTACCTAATATTTATTTATTAGTATTTCTATACTAATATAATAATAAGTAAGTAAGTAGAGGTATTAAGGCGACGCATTGGAAATTTACGTGGCGCGGCGGGGATCTTGATTTTTAACCGACTTCAAAAAAGGAGGAGGTTATCAATTCGACTGTATTTTTTTTTTATGTTTGTTACCTTACGATTTTTATGATTCTTTCTTTATTTGAAAGCTGGTGCTTCCCGTGTGGTCCCATTTTAATTTGGTCCAGTTCTGATGATGGAATCCTCAAGGAATTGAGGGAACTCCTTAAATATTGTAGGCATACCTATAGCGATTTTAGTATTTTCAGTAGTAGGTCAAGCATTTGCATTCAGAAAGTATCATTTGATGAAGTGTAACTGATGAAAAAGACCACAGACTGCCATCGGAACTCCTCAATGAAAAGTATTTCACGGGTGGCGATAAAATATCTCGATTAAGATAGTTAAGCGATTATGACGAAGCAAAAGAAGCCAGGCACCGGAACTCAGTTTTTGATTTCCTACTTTTAGATAGGCGTTTCTCATTTTCTTCGCTTGTCTCATTTAAACGGCGATGTCTCATACGAGCAGCGCGTTTAGTAGGTCTACCCATATTCGCTTTTGATAAATAGATCGAAACGAATCACTAAAAAGAGAGAAATAAACAAAAATTTTAACAAAAAAAAAACCGACTCAAAAAAAGTAGACTGATAAAATTGCACTAAAAAGTAAAAAATAAGCGTTAGACTTATATAGACAATAATTTTATTAGGAAAATATAGTATAGGTACAATTATTGTTATTTTGGAGCCAGCCAAAGTAACTTTAACATAAACATTTAACGACATACTATATATTAAAATCATAATAAGTAGTACCTACATTCAATCTCTTGCATGAAATTTTGACTACAAACGCTGACTGGCACCGGCTCCAAAAATAACAATAATTGTACCTATATATATATTTTCCTAATAAAATTATTGTCTATATAAGTGTAACGCTTATTTTTTACTTTTTAGTAAAAAAAAAAAAAAAAGTACTTTTTTGGAGTCGGTTTTTTTTTGTTAAAATTTTTGTTTTTCCCAACAATTACAATATATATACAGAAAGTGATATTTGATGACATGATTTTTCATTTATTTGACTTCATTTTGCTAGTTACAGAAACACGATTTGTCAACTTTTATAACAGAGAAAAAAATATCAAAGTCACCTCTTCTAAAACAGATTTGCATTTTACAGGCTAACCAGACCGATTTAAGCATCTAAATTTTCTTAGTAGATTAGTCTTAACACACACTTCAATATTGTAGTTCATTTTTTTTAAATAATTTGTAGTTTTAATTTCAAGGAAAAAAACAGTTTTTCTTATGGCACGGGAAGGGTACGGGGCGCAAACGCTCCGTATGAGATTTATTGTTTAGCGGTGCGTCACCTTAACCTCTCTTCTTTAATCCAGTGTCATCTATCCAAATTCCAATATTTCCAATTCTTTAATCCAATGTCAGTAGCTCAGTTGAAAGAGCTGTCGTCTGAAATACGAGAGGAGTTAGAGTCCAAACTGAGACAAGACAAGTTCTTTCTTTTAAAGTGCTGCTGTTTTAGGTTTCGATAAATAGGTATTCATAAAGCGTTTGTATGATCAAAATAACAATAAAATGCCATCGCAATCAGACGAATGGCATTGGCACAAACAAGGAAACATGCATTTTATTAAATTTTAATTTAGTTATCGGCCATTTTGATTTCTTAACTGTCAGTCAGTGCAAATATTTCCTTGTAGGTACTCAAAACTCAATGCAACCATTTGCAATCAAAGATATATTTTAATCTTATCTGATATGTGTAATATTTGTGTCTCTTATCAGTAAAATCATGTTATTAATTGCCAAACATATCTACATTTTAGATACATAAATTCGTAATATTTACACACAAACCAGATAAGTAGGTAGGTACCTAACGAGTGCTCTTTGAATTAAATAAACACGTTTTACTGGATGTTTCGACATACCTACCCCTACCACTATATTACCCAAGTAGGTAGGTATGTCGCCATAACAATAATTATGTTTACGGCATGTTCCAACAGTTTTAAATAAGATATCCAGTTAGAAGTCCTAGTGCTAGTTCTATTTAGCAATCTATCACGTTAATGAAAACGATATTTTTAATACCTACCTATTAAAAATTAAAAAACATAATCCTTCTTCTGATGCAGTCGGGTAAAAATATATTTATTTCTTCCACATAAATATGCTTACAAGCAGTCGTTACATTAGTCGTTCATCATTACCAATAGTGATAGATAATATAGGATACCTAGTTCCATTTGTATGGCATTTGAAGTCGCCTTGGTGACAAACGAGGAGAAATAAACTTTTGCATTTTTTTTCATTTAAATTTTGCTAAACTTAAAATATCTTGTTTTCGATAACGCGATCGAATGGCAAATTGAATTCGCTCATCTTACCAGTGCCTACACTGGTAAGATGAAATATTGTCATTAAATGTAGGTACAAATATAGATATCGAACCTAAACGATTACTAACAAAAAAAAATGACAAGATATAAATACCTAGGCCGTGTCACAGAGCTGTGTGAAGCAAATACAAATTAATAAATATTACTATATTACTAACATACAGGAGTAACTTGAAGATGAAAAAAGTCATAGGTAATATGTATGCTAAATTAATTTTTTATTTAAAATCGGAACAAATCTTACTCCTCGCCTCTTCCAAATGCGGTGCCCGAGACGGGGTCCATAATATACCTACTAGGTATTTTATATTTTTTTACAACACCTTTTTTAACAATAAGGTTTGCAATAAAATATTGAGTATTAAATTAAATAAAGTCGCACTACTCGTTATCTCGGTAGGTATTCTTATCTTGTTTTTATCATAATTTTAGACAGGAAATAAAATTCACGAGCGTATTTGTTTAAAAACTTGCTCAATAACAATGAATGTCTTAAATGAAGTAATAATAATATGCAATTCATTAAAATACAATGATTTTGAAAAGTATATTATCTAAAATTTGGTTTACATAATTAATAATTAATAATAGATAATTTTGGAGGAGGTTCTTTTCAAAACTTGACTATAATTCATTCCACTTTCGATAAAACTGTTTATTTTTGTTTGGTAACATTGACACTCCGCGAAAAAAAAACGGGCCAAAACTTGGTAATTACACCAGAAAAATAAATTAAAATGCATGGTTTCGTCAAAAATAGATTATCATTACACGTCAAAATGACATTACCCATTTCAAATATACATTTTTGGAACAAATTACGATTAATCCAGAAGTTATTCAAATATTTTAGTCTAAATTAAAACAAAACATGTTTTATTCCTACATTTTTCAGTCAGAACTCGTTACTTTTTAATATGGCAAGCTGAAATTTTTGTTTTTGAACGACAAACACTCGTGCGTGGCGTTTGTTTGACATTCTAGACCTGAACCTCAGAATAATAACTACTCAGAACAATAACTTTAGTTATTATTCTGAGGTCTAGATACAAAAGTCATGATTGTCATTGTCAACTGTCAACAATAATTCCTCTAGATTTCATCATCATCATCATCATCATCATCGGCCTATCTTAGGCCTCCCCTAATGAGCGCCATAGCGCCCTGTATTTAATGCAACCAATTTATTAAGAGCGTTTACGCCGCACACTAGCGCCACTAATGAAAAAAAAAACATAACTATCTAGTAATTAGAGATAGAAAATCAAATTATGCTCAACAAACTATTTGAATGAAGTAGGTAATTCAGCATTTTTACGTCACCTAATGAACACCTGACATGTTATGGTTTAGTTTAATAAGACGTTACCATTATTTATTCTGTGACGTTACGGCCACTTTTAGCTATAACGCCGTATTTAACTAAACCATAACATGTCAGGTGTTCATTAAGTGACGTAAAAATGCTAAATTACTTCATTCAGATAGTTTGTTGAGCATAATTTGATTTTCTATCTCTAATTACTAGATAGTTATGTTTTTTTTTTCATTAGTGGCGCTAGTGTGCGGCGTAAACGCTCTTAAGTGTAGATCACCTAACAAAACTTGATTATTTCCAATCAGCCGCGTCAAAACTAGATTATTCCATTTCAAATTTTGGATATATTCAAAATAAATTATTGCTAAATATTTTTTTAAAAAGGATCCGTATCAAAAATGCATCACAAAAGTGGCCCTGTGGCGGTAGGTAAAGTGTATGGGATTGACATAAGATTGACCACGTGACTTAGCGCGGCTTATGTCAATCCCATACATTTTATTCTTTTCGAACTTCGCTATCGTTTTTTTAATGTTACTTTGGCTAAAGGCCTGTTTTCACTTTGATTAGTGATTAGTGCAGGTGATGAGTGCAGGTGCTTAGTGATTAGGAGTAAACTCGTGTGGACAGCGATTGATTAGTGCGAGTGATTAGTAACCTGCGTAGTAAAGTGATTAGACGCGGGTTCTATTTTTTTGCGAGTGGACTGCGAGTAGCCACGTCCCGCGCGCCCTTCCTTTCCCCTCACTTGCAGCCTGCCTGCAATGTGCTGCACTACACACGTCTGGACAGCAGTGTTTAGCGTTTGGCGTCGGACGCTAACAACTAAATTTACTAAACACAGCCACTTGACAAAATTGGACACTTCTTGCACTACACACCTGCACTAAACACTCGCAATTACTAATCACCTGCACTCGCGATAATCAAAGTGAAAACAGGCCTTAAGCCTACTGTTTGCTCATACCTAAGGCTCATACCTATACATTTAAATTTCAAATAACAAAACCTGAAAAAACATTAGATAGCATTAACAATTTAAGCTTACTGTGAACCTAAAATCTTAAACATAAAGAATAAAGGGATTCAAAATATACACAAGGGCCACAAACGTCTAGTAGGTCTGTACAAATTGATCGAAGCTAGTAACCCTATCTATAGGTCCTATCCGGAGCCCAAGTCACAGACCATGTGCTTAAAGCCACGTGGTCTTAAAGTACGTTACATGATGATGATTCACAGACGGTAATAAACTAATAAATTAATAATAAATTGTAGGTCGTTTTCCGTTCTCCGTTGAAACAGGTACAGGTACCAGGTGACTGGACGAACGCATCGATTTCACAATGTTTTAAATATCCTTATTTTTATAATTGTATTACTCACAAAGATAACAATAAATAAGTAATAGGGTTGAGGAACTAGTGTTCGTCTGGTACCAAGTGAACATATTTTTTTCGATTAATCAGTAAACATGTTAAATACTGATTAATCGATAAAAAAAATAAAAATAAACTTAGGGATGGAGAGGATTGATATTAAATAAGATTGAGACATTGAAAAAATAGTGTACTTACAGTAAAAAAATATATTACATACATAATTAAACATAAATAAATACACGTACACACGGCGGCAGATCAACCTACCCAAAATTGCACATTTCTACAATCAATTTTGAACTTTAATGTTTGGTTATAAGGATCAATATTCGTTGGAGAAATTTGACAGATTTGGGTAGGTTGATCTGCCGCCGACTGTACTTACGTGTAACAGAAAGGTGTGGCAAAAATGAAAAGATTCAAAGTGCTCTAGATCTTGTATGTGTTGTTACTAAGACATACAATTATTAACTTTAATGTGTTATGCAATTTTTAATTTAATATTTCTATTGTGACGTCACATCAAAACAAGTCTCAGCTCTAGTGGTTCAGTAACCTCTGCGTACTTACATTTATGATCACTGCTGCTTGCTTATGCGCCTGACGCGCATCTCTTCACAAATATAAATATTTCATTAACCATTGCATGACAAATTGAAATTATAGTTAATAATTATGTCTTAATAACACCACATACAAGTTCTAGATGGGATACACTTTGGATCTTATCATTTTGACATTATACACACACTAGCGGCCGCTCGCGGTCTCACCCGCGTGGTTCCCGTTCCCGTGGGAATATCGGGATAAAAACTATCCTATGTGTTAATCCAGGTTATAAACTATCTGTATGCCGAATTTCATTCAAATCCATTCAGTAGTTTTTACGTGAAAGAGTAACAAACATCCATCCATACAAACTTACGCTTTTATAATATTAGTAGGATACCATTCATACAACCATGTAAATATGTCGAATATAGTATATGATTACCATTTCAGAACAAAATAAATAGAGTGTGTATTTATTTATTTATTAAATAAATGTTTTAAAACAAAAAAAAACACTGTAAATTATTACTTTATTTCTTGTAAAAAGAGTTAAAAAAATGCGCCACTCGCCACTCTTCATAATAATGTCCAAAACTCGGAAAATAAACTTATACCTATAGCACACAATATCTTATTGTAATAATAAATGCTGTCGACCCAATTCAGTTGACAAAATTTGTGGTGGTAAGGTTATCGAGTAACTCGTAACCTCAGCCTATATGTTATCGCCCCGAACGATGCAGATGCAATATTGTAAATAGAATATTATATTATATTTCATCACTTCATTCTTCAGATACACACATTAACCAATGAGCTTCATATTATGCCAATAGAGTAATTATTAACGGGATTCTTACCATGTTTATTATTTGTGAGTATCCGATATTTCGGCACAGTTGCATGCGCCATGATCACGGAATTACTCAAATTAACGCGAGTAATTAACGCGCGAATAAACATAGTAAGAATCCCGTTAATAATTACTCTATTACAAGTGACCATAATAGTTTAAATAGTTATATATTATGCCAAGTTTTAAGTTCTTATATTTTTGAAATATGTTTCAGTTCGAAATCTCAAATAGTTGTTTTATAAATTAATATAGTAATACAGTTAGAGCACCACTGTTCGACGTTTTTTTTACTGGAATTGATCTCTTTTAGAGATAAGTCCACCTTTGCTCACCATTGTTTGTACACTGTTTTTATATTAAATTATTATTAAATGACATTAACAAATACATCAGATTAGATAACGTAGTGACGCGAGTTATCGACATTTTGCTTTCCGTCGCCAAAAACTAACCTTTCAACTTTTGATATTACACATACTGTTTTTATATTATAGCCATATTATGGCATATAGCACAATTGGAAAAGTAGATTTCATAATACTAAATTAACAAAAAACCTAACTCACTGGTTGCGCCAGTTGGTGATTTTTAAATTTTTAAATTTGCCGCGAAAAAATAGTTTTTCGATATCGTAATATTTTCCTATTTGATAAAAGTAGTTTGATTGGCGCTACATCTCATCCTTTACCCATCTCCCTCCAATACATACCTTTCTCGCGCACAAGAGCGAGACCGCAGTATATTAGGTTGGGGAAAAAGTCTTTTCGTGTATAACATCAACAACTTCAAGTCACTGTGAACGTTAAATCTTAAAATTAAAGATTAAATTAAGGTTGCATAATATGTCATCGCCACAAACTCCGTTGTTCGTTACATTTGATCGAAAATTACATATACAGGGTGGAAAAAAAGACCGTGCTGATTGGAGGAAAAGTACCCTTAATATTGATGATGGCAAATTTTACTGAAAGGAAACATTCCTTTATTTTCAAAAGTAATTAAAACTGCATTTAAAGATTTAAAAAAAATCACCTGCTTGAGCCGGGAATCGAACCGGTGAAATGTGAAAAAAAACATCCTGTATTTATGATACCAACTGAAAGAGTCATTCATAAGAGTAGAATTGAGCCAGGATAGCATAGTTGTCAGTGCACCTGACCCGGCATGTCATGGGGTGTGGGTTCGAATCCCGCTCGTGGAATTCTTTCAACACTTGTCTTTTTTCAAATTGTAATTTGTTCGCAACAATATTTGCGTAAAATTATATGTAAATAATCATCAATAACAAGTAATAAAAACAAAATTAGTATTAAGTATTAAAATAATTCGAAAATTCTAATTGTATGAAGAGTAGTTGCTTTTTTTCAATTTTTTTTTTTTTTTTTTATACTTAGCTCGGCAAATGACTCCATCCCACCTGATGTTAAGTGGAAATGAAGTCCAGACGCGAAGACAACTGGTGCAGCGTGGAAACAAACGTAGCATCAGTCAACTTCACTCTGCCGGCCCACAAGGTGCTTCTTCACGCCTCTCTTGAAGGACCCCATATCATAGGAAGGAGGGAAAACGTGTGCTGGTAGACTATTCCATCTTTTGGAGGTGCGACAAAGAAACGAGTCACCAAATTTCTTTGTGCGCGATGGGATATTTGAGACAGTGAATCGGTGACTCCGAAGAGCAGCACATGTACTTCTATGAAGAAAGGGAGAAGGTGGGATGAGGTCAAAGAGCTCTTCAGAGCACTCGCCATGGTATAAGCGGTAAAACACGCTGAGTGACGCAACATCTCTACGCAATTGCAGAGATTCGAGAGTATTTACCACTTCTGCATTGCCGATAATGCGTTCAGCGCGACGCTGCAATCTGTCCAAGGCATCGAGAAGGTACTTAGCGGAACCATCCCAGATGTGCGAGCAATACTCCACGCAAGACCGTACCTGTGTCTTGTACAAAAGGCACAACTGGTCCGGCGTAAAGAATCGCCGCACTCTGTTCAGAATTCCGAGTTTTCGTGAGGCTGTTTTGATCACGGCTTCGATGTAGTCCCTTTGGTTCAGATCGCAGCGTATCGTCATATCGAGCATGTTTATACTGCTCTGCAGGCGTAGAGATGTACCCTGAAGAGTTGGAAGGGGAAGGAATGGTGACTTTTTTACCGTGAACGCGCACACCTGTGTTTTCTTGGCATTGAACTCAACCAGATTATTGGTGCCCCAATTAGATATGAGGTCCAATACCCGATTGAGCTCAATGACAAGATTAACTCGATTCACTTCGGTTTCGACCCGCCCTGCCGCTGGGTGACCGTTATATCCTCCATGGACCGTACTATCATCTGCATAGCAATGAATATTTCCAAGTGGAAGCATATCATTGATATGCAGAAGGAACAGCGTGGGGGATAGAACGGACCCCTGAGGGACACCAGCGTTCACTGACATGAGCCGCGAAGCGCATCCATCAGATATAACACGGATTCTGCGCTCATGCAGGAAGCCAGCGACCCAGTTGCAGAACTGAGCAGGCAGACCGTATGCCGGGAGCTTGGAGAGAAGAGCTTTGTGCCAGACCCGATCAAAAGCCTTGGCTATGTCAAGGCTAACAGCCACCGACACACCACGCTTGTCAATAGCCTCACTCCAAAGATGTGCAACGTACGCTAGAAGATCACCCGTTGACCGTTTCGGCCGAAACCCGTATGGGTCAACTTGTCCACTTCTAGGTAGTGGACAAGTTGTTTATTTAAAATGCGCTCCATTACTTTGCACAAAACTGAAGTTACGGCTATGGGGCGGTAATTCGATGGATCTGACCGATCTCCTTTTTTGGGGACCGGTTGCACATTAGCTTCTCTCCAAGATTCCGGCACACAACCTGAAGAGAGCGAGAGACGGTAAAGGCGCGTTAATACGGGGGACAACTCCGCTGCACACATTTTTAGGACTATTGGAGGGATGCCATCAGGACCATTAGCTTTCCGGACATCGATTGACTGCAGCTCCGCACGGACGTCACGCTGCCTGATTTTAAAATCGGGCATTGTGTGGCCACAGTGAGAAATAGTAGGTGGCTGTGCATTGCAGTTATCGACTCGGGAGTTAGCCGCAAAGAGTTTGGCCAGGGGATCGACTTTCTCCTGCGGCTTGTGAGCTAAAGTTCCGTCAGGACATCTCAATGGTGGCAGCGAGGGTTGGCAGAAGTTCGATTGCACGGCTTTGGCCAGACGCCAGTAGCTACGGCTGCCCGTAGGATGCGTCAGTAGTTCTTGGCCGACTCGTGCAACGCGCTGGGCATCCGCTCTAATGTAAGCTCTTTTGCAGGACTTGGTGGCATTATTATAGGCTGCTTTCAGCGAGCGGGTTTCGGGATCCCCAAGAGCTTTACCTCTGATCCAAGCGCGGTATGCCGCCTGCTTGTTATCAGCAGCGTTGGCACACTCGCGGTTGAACCATCGGTCGCGCCTGCCTTTGCTGATGAGATAGGAGTGCGGAATATAGTATTCTATCCCTAAAACTATCTCATCAGCAACTGCAGTCGCACTAGCTGTCGGGTCCTTCCCACTGAAGCAGCGCTGCCCCCAAGGAACGGATGCGAAATAGTCCCGCATACCATCCCAATCTGCCGACGAGTAGTGCCAAATCTGGCGTTTCGATACCGCTGAAGGCGGTAGCGGGGCCAGAGGCACTTTACTGGATACCAAGCAGTGATCCGAAGATCCCAAAGAAGCTCGAACCTCCACTCGGTAGCCAGCTGGGCGACTCGTCAGCAGAAGGTCCAACAAAGAGGGCGCGTGACCGACTATGTCTGGGATCCTGGTGGGCTGGTTCACCAGTTGAGTCAGGTCGTGCGTGAGAGCGAAAGCATGGGCCACAACTCGTGGTGAGCATTGAAGTCCCTCAAAAACACCAATTCCGCCGATGGAAACCGCTCCAGCGCATCATCTGCTACCCGACTAAGATGGTCCATAAGTCGAGTTGTCTCCATGTCGCCATTATGGGATCGGTAGACGCAGACGTAGACACGGCTATGTGAGTCCAAGTCGGCGTGTACCACAAGGAGGGAAAAGGAAGGGTCCTCCAGACAGCGCAGACGGCGACAGCAAACATCCGTCCGAACGAACAAGCAAACTCCGGCTTTGGCTTTGAAGGATTCTTCAAGCACAAAGCCCGGATAGTGCAGGTAGCTGGTGTCGGCCGGACAGATTATTTGCTTCTCCGTCAAAAACAACATTGCTGGCCGTGCCGTCTCAAGATGGTGGTGGACGGCATTGAGGTTTGCATGGAGTCCGCGGATGTTAGCGAACTCGACCTCAAACGGTATAGTTGTGGTGGGGGTGTGCACCGCTGTAGGACCAGTTTTATTGTGAGGCGCTGTCATGGTGGAGAAAAGGAGGGAGGCGTGAATCGAGGAAATGCTACCGCGATGCAAATAGTCAAAGTGCAGCGGCCTGTTTCACCAGGGATCTGCCTACAGATGAGTATAATTAACCCGCCGAACGGAAGGGCCCCCGAACCCCCCCGGGAATGGCCGCCGGGACCCCACCTTCCGGTCACCAACCGGCACGACGGACCACCCCGAGATTATGCGTGGCATGGTGAGGCAGCCTCACGAGCTGGTTAGGCTCGCTTGGGCCCCTGTACTGTGCCACGGGCGGCCAGCGGGACAGCCGTTTCTACGGGTCTCCCTGGTCGGCGGGTCATTCATTCATTCATTCAACTTATAAAAACTTCCTGTATCAAATCGCTCATATCTTGGAGTTGTTATTGTCTTTCTTCTGTGGTTTAGGGCTAAGTTCGCGTTCCCGTTCGCTAAGGGCTCAGTTCGCGTCCTTGAGCGCTAGCGAGCGGACGCGCTTATGCGAACGTAATAATTAGTGAGTCACGATGTCATTTACGCTAAAGTGTTCTTCGTGCAATATAGTGATTTGTGAACTTCTAGCTTTTGTCCAAAATAAACAAGATGTTATGGATGAGCAGTCTCTGGTGAATTTGTGTATGACCAGTTTCTCCGAAGAAGATATAGAAACAGCAAAAAGTCTGTTATTTACGGCGGTATCACAACGAAAAGTAACAAGAAAGAAGGCAAAGAAATCGTTTAAGAATCTACACGACGTCATAGCTGTCTTCAAAGAAACGAATCCGGATGACTTGCCTATTTTTGTGGCCAGGGAATTGCAGAAATTACCACCTTTGACCTTTGACCATGTTGACGCCTCGAGATTGTTAAAGGATTTAATCCTGCTGAAGACCGAACTCAAGTCAATTAAGGATACATATGTGACGCAAGATCAACTGCAGGAGGTCAGGACTGATTTGCTTAATGCAAAAAATGCATCGTTTGTGTCAACACAGAATCATTTTATAAATCTCAAAAGAGGCGGTGGATGTCAAAATAGTGTTGGTTTTAATAGTGGTCCGTTCGGCCTACCGCATATACCAGTAGTGTCTCAGATAAACAATGAGTCAACCGACGGCTTGGATAGTCCTGCCCGCTCGCACTCGTGCGAGCGGGCCCGATCATCTCTCCCTCCTTCGCCGCCGCCAACGCAGACTACGCCGCCTGATAAGGGCACTGGCTCAGGAGAGAAGACTTTATGCACTAGCAATAAGGTACATTTTTCCACGCCGGTCGCGGTGGCAAAACCAAAAACACTAGCGGAAATTGTCCATGAAAATTGTGATTGGGAGCCGAAGGATTATGAGAAGGTTGAATCTGACTGGATACAAGTACAAAGGAAAAGACATAGAAATCGTTTCGCCACGGCGGAGGGCAAGGCTTCAACAAATCCACAAGAGAGGTTTAAGGCGGCCGATATACGAATCCCGCTATTTATCAATAACGTAGACAAAAACACAAAGGAGGCAGATATCGTGGAATATATTAGCAACAAAACGCAAGTCGCTGTGAGCTTAAGAAAAGTTAACCCTAAAGAGCAAAAACAATATAGCGCCTACATTGTTTACGTGCCTAAGAACAAATTGTCATTATTCCTAAATGACAGTCTGTGGCCCGAAGGAGTATACTTTAGACGTTTTGTGGATTTTAAAAAGAATCCTAGACAGAAAAATCTTGATATTGATGAAAATAAAAATCATTTATGAATAATAAAGCCAAATTTGTCTCTTTCAACTGCAAGTCACTGGTCAGGTCTATGGAATGTATTAGAATGCTGTGCCGAACATCACATTTGATTGCGCTGCAGGAGACATGTCTCCTGCCGCATGATATCCCACTGCTGGGCACCGTAGACCGGGATTTCGAGTACACTGGAAAGTCAGCGGTGGATACCACTGCGGGAATTCTGCGCGGGCGACCCTACGGTGGCGTAGCTATTTTGTGGCGGAAGAATGTGTTTAGTGCCGTTTCGGTTGTTCCATGTGCTAGTAATCGCATTGTAGCCATAAAAGTCTCTATTGCGGAGTGCTCTTTCTTGGTGTTTTCGGTATACATGCCTACTGACGAACCAACGAACCTGGTGGAATTTACACACTGTTTAAGTGAGATTAGCGCAATCAGAAGACAGTTATGATATTGAGTACAGTTACATTCTCGGTGACCTAAATGCACACCCTGGTAGGCGCTTAGGTGTAGAATTACAGGGGTTCTGCGCAGACCAAAAATGGATTTGTGTGGACCATGAGTTACTTGGATTGGACTCGGGAGCCTATACATATGTAAGTGATAGTCATGGAACTTGTAGTTGGCTGGATCATTGTGTGGTGACCCAGGCAGCTAGACATACTGTTGATAATGTGGTAATTAATCATAGTGTTTTTTGGTCGGACCATTTTCCCCTAGAAATATATTGTGATCTAAATATTTTAATACCTAAACGTGTGTTTGGCAATAACAACACTAATCATATTTTGTGGGGAGACCGAGATGATACACAAATCTTTGAGTATAATAAGTATTGTAACGAGAGGCTGAAACGGATAGACTTTCCGTCTGTATTATCTAATTGTGCCGGTATGATGTGTAATGACCCTGAACACAAAAAAGTACTGTCTGATGTGTATAACCAATTCATTAATACTTTAAGGGAAGCCTCAGTGTATAGCAGTAAGAAGAGAAATGTTTATTGTAAAAATAAGTATATATGTGGCTGGAATAAACATGTAAAAGCCGCTCATAGTGAAGCTCGGCTGTGGTTTCACTATTGGGTCTTGCACAACAGACCTCGGGAGGGGTATGTTTATAGTAAGATGTGTGTTTCCAGAAATGTTTTTAAAGCCAAGTTAAAGTGGTGTCAAAGTCATCAGCAACAGATTAAAATGGATATTTTGGTTAAGAGTCATGCAAAAAAGAATTTCGCAAGTTTCTGGAAACACACAAGAAAGCTTAGTCCTAAACCAAGTGCTCCAGTGAGTGTAGAAGGGGTAAATGAGCCCTTGCAAATAGCTGAATTGTTCAAAGAACATTTTAGGGTACAACCTACTGAGGGCTTCTCTGGGGGTGAGGATGGTTCGTGTGGTGATATTAGTGGCTGTAAAGGGAAAGAGTCAGTTGTGATAAGGGCATCGGATGTTAGATCTGTGTTGAGTAAAATTACAAGGGGCAAGTCACCCGGCCATGATAACTTGAGTGTTGAGCACCTGCAGTATGCAGGTGTTCACCTACCACGAGTGCTGGCAATGTTTTTCTCTCTTTGCCTGAGTCACAGCTACTTACCAAATAGTATGCTAAAAACGATAGTTGTACCGATTACTAAAAATAAAACATGCAGTGCTAGTGACAAGTCCAATTACAGGCCTATTTCGTTGGCGACTATTGTGGCCAAAGTATTGGACAGACTGCTTGACTTACAGCTGTGTAAGTGTGTCAAACTCCACGATGCACAATTTGGGTTCAGACCTGGCCTGTCTACTGAAGCTGCTGTCTTGTGCCTCAAGCAGACTGTCCAGTATTACACGGCAAGAGAGACACCAGTCTATGCGGTATTCTTGGACTTGTCAAAAGCATTTGACCTGGTTCAGTATGAGGTCCTGTGGAGAAAGCTAGCTGAAGACACTGATCTACCACATGAATACATCAAAATCTTGAAGTACTGGTACTCTCATCAGGAGAACTTTGTGAAGTGGTCCGGAGAGCTCTCAAGCATGTACAGGTTGGAAAGCGGGGTGAGACAAGGTGGGGTGAGTTCACCAACGCTTTTTAGCCTGTACGTGAACAGGCTGATCGATGAGCTCAGCGGCGCTGGAGTCGGCTGTTCTGTGGACGGAACCTTTGTCAACAATATAAGTTATGCCGACGATATGGTGCTGCTGTGCCCATCGGTCAAGGCTCTCAACAGGCTGATAGCCATCTGTGAGAGGTATGCGATGTCCCATGGTCTTAGGTACAACTGTACTAAAAGTGAACTGATGGTTTTTAAAGCTAAGAGTAAGACATATAAGGTACCGCCTGTCACGCTTGATGGCATTCCGCTAAGACAAGTACAAAGATTTAAGTACCTGGGACATTGGGTCACTGAGACATTGAAGGATGATCTGGATATTGAAAGGGAGCGTAGGGCACTGTGCGTTAGGGCTAATATGCTTTCCCGCAGGTTTGCACGTTGCACCAAAAACGTAAAAATAACTCTGTTTAAGGCATTTTGCCACTCACTGTACACGTGCAACCTGTGGATGAACTACACCCAAGCTGCGTACAGAGCCCTGCGCACTCAATACAACAACGCATTTAGGGGGCTGATGGGGCTGCCGCGGCACTGCAGTGCATCGGCTATGCTAGCCGCAGCTGAAGTCGATAGCCTTTCGGCTATCATTAGAAAGCGCATTGCATCACTGATGCAACGAGTCCGGGGCAGCGCCAACAGCCTTCTAAAAACTGTGGAGGCGAGACTGGACGTGGACAGTGTCATTATGCAGCACTGGACCCGCGTCCAGCTCGCCAAAGACACAAAAATTAATTATAATACCTACCAATTTAATGTACTAACATAGTTTATAAGGTTAATTGTTACTAACACTATATGGACTTTGTCTGAAATAAAAGGATTTTATTTTATTTTTATTTTATTTATTTAAGTATTTATTCTGTGGCTAAGCTGTCATATAAAATATTATTCGTATACAACCTTATTTTTAGTTTATACGAAAACCGAAACACGGGTCAAATATTTTCATTTAAAGAATCAGTACAAAAAAAAATATCTTGGAAACTCACGAAATTACAAGCTTTTTGTGCTGTCCCGTTGTGTGTTTTTAGTAGGGTATACTATATTTGAGATTTTGTAAATATTATTTGGTCAAAATGTAACATGGTATCAAAATATTGAAATCGATTCTATTACTGATTCTGAACAAACATCTGGTTTAACAGACATTTTCAAAAAATGGCAACAAAACTGTCCATTGTCCTTACAACCTACGAAAGGCATTTCGACAACGGCCATTTTGTAGCGACGGCCTTTCCGCAGTGTCCTTGAGAGGCCCGGTTGTCCTTCGCGCAAGGTCGGGCCGGATATAGCTGAGTTGGCCTTCGGTCCGACCCGGGCGTGCCCGGCTCGCCCTGTCGCGTCATGATGACCTGCAAAGGGATGTGGTCGAAAACTTTGTTGATTTAAGTTATCACTTTAATAAACAACATACAGGGCCGGCCTTAACCATCTAGGCGCCCCGGGCGAATCATTAATTTGGCGCCCTTTTATATTAAAATTAAAAAAAAACTTATTTTGAATTTGATATCATATTTTTTAAATATTTATAAAATTAATTGAAAAAATTAAGTGCCTACCCGGGCGGCTTCCCAGGTAGCATAATGGTCAGTGCAGCCGCCCGGATTACGAAAGACCCAGGTTCGATTCCTGGCTGGGTCGGGTGGGCATTTAATTTTTCACTGTATTTTATAAATATTTAATTTAGCTTCAGTGCAGCAATTAGCACTGAAAAAATAAAAAGTAAAATCATATTTTTTATTAATTCGAATATAATAGAAAACAAGAAACATGTATTTATTATTACACAATTATATTGTCATTATGTTGTGTTGTATTGTTCATGCATGAAACATTTCAGAGCGTTTACGCCGCACACTAGCGCTACCAATGAAAAAAAAACATATCTAGTAATTAGAGATAGAAAATCAAATTATGCTCAACAAACTATCTGAATGAAGTAATTTAGCATTTTTACGTCACCTAATGAACACCTCACATGTTGTGGTTTAGTTAAATATGGCGTTATAGTTAAAAGTGGCCGTAACGTCTTATTTTACTAAACCATAACATGTGAGGTGTTCATTAGGTGCCGTAAAAGTGCTAAATTACTTCATTCAGATAGTTTATTGAGCATAATTTGATTTTCTATCTCTACTTAATTACTAGATATGTTTTTTTTTCATTAGTGGCGCTAGTGTGCGGCGTAAACGCTCTTAATGAAAAACAAAAAAATAAACAAATACTTACTTAGCTAAAACCTTATTTTACTAGCTTTGATAAGACTGGCAAAATCTAAGTGCGACAGCGAGGCCAAACCAGTTAGTCTTGTTTGAGACATTGTTGACCGCAAGTACGTTTTTATCAATTTTAGTTTGGAAAAACTGTGTTCTCCACTTGCAACAGTTACTGGTATTATTAATAGAATACGTAGCGATATCCAGGTCATCATCATCATCAGCCTCTACACGTCCACTGCTTCCTCTCGTCTCTCGTCCTCTCGTCTCGTCCTCAGAGAAACTCCAAGCATAGCCCTTTCCATAGCTCGCTGAGCGACTTTAAATTTGTGGACCAAGTCTACCGTGAGTATCCACGTTTCGGCTACGGGGCCGAAATGGAATATCATGTGACGGGTAGGACGCACTGATTGAAGACTTTCGTCTTTAGACTCTGTGGAATAGACGACGTAAAGACCCGACGTAATTTCCCATATGCTGCCCAGCCTAGCTGTATCCTTCTGTTGGCCACTTTTTCGAAGTTGTTTCTACCCAACTGTAGAGTTTGCCCGAGGTAGACATACTCCTTAACAACTTCGAGAGTACTGCCTTAAACTGTAATCGGTCCTAGAATGGCATGTTCGTTAAACATAATCTTGGTTTTGTCCAAGTTCATCCGGAGTCCGATGCATAGAGAAGAACCAGCTAGGCCGTTCAGCATGTATTGTAAATCCTGCAACGTTTCGGCCACGATGACGATGTCGTCCGCAAATCGCAAGTGTGAGATGCATTCACCGTTGATGTTAATCCCACGTCCTTTTCAGTCCAGCGTCTTAAACATATCTTCCAAAGCATTTGTGAAAAATTTAGGGGATATAACATCCCTTTGTCTCACACCACGATGCAAGGGGATATGCTTAGTCTGCTGGTTCAGTACTTGGACGGCCATGGAGGCGGCATAGTAGAGACCTCAACACTTGGATATATCGCCAGTCGACTTGGCATCGTTGCAGAGATTCTAGAACAGCCCAGGTTTCGATAGAGTCAAATGCCTTCTCATAGTCCACAAATGCTAAGCACTGGGGCCGATTATACTCCTCGGTCTTCTGTATAATCTGCCTCACTGTGAAGATGTGGTCTATAGTGCCATATCCTCCATGAAATCCGGCCTGCTCCGGGGGTTGAAATTCGTTGAGTCTTCGCGCCAGACGGTTTGTGATGACTCTTGAAAACAGCTTGAGACATAGGCTTAGGAGCGAAATGGGTCGGTAGTTTTTCAAAAGGGTCTTGTCTCCTTTTTTGAAAAACAGCACGACGACACTCCTACTCCACGGTTCTGGAGTTCTCCCATCGAAGAGAACGGTGTTAAAGATGTTTTGTAACTCCTTTAACACAGGTTAACCGCCTGCTTTAAGGAGCTCCGATATAACACCGTCTTCGCCAGGGGCTTTTCCGTTTTTAAGCTGTTTAAGAGCCATCTCAATTTCGCTCAGGCTGACTTCAAGCAAGTTTTTGGTAAAGTGGCTGGTCAATGTGGCTCTGTGGTGTCCTCATTTTCGGGATCAGGTTGAGATGCATGCGAACCGTATAGCTGACTGTTAAAGTTTTCAATTTCCAAAAGAACTTCTGGTTTCAAAGCAACGACTACTCCACTGGTTGTAGTCAACTTCGTCAAGTGGCTTCTCCCAAGAGACCGGACAAACACTTTCGACCCCCGATTTTGCTCAATCGCTCGTTCAATCAAGCGTGTATTGGAGCGTCAGAGGTCGTAGCGTACCGGTTTGCCAATCTTCTGGTTGATAGCCCGTTGTTCGGACGTTTCTTCATGAGCCTAAGGGTTTCTTCCGAAAACTTTGACTTTTTGCCTTTACGATATCCAGGTGTTGGGACTCTTGAAGATTGTGCTTTTTGATAATGTTTAATGTTTCGATAGGTGTTACCTGACTGTCTTCGAGATAGTGTTGCAGACCTAAAATTTAATCGCACAACAAATCTCCATCAATATCTGATTTAAAGTTGACCGTTAACTTTTCTTGCAATACAGAACAATGTTTATTTATGAATTTAGCTTTTGATAAGATCGATACTTAGATATCAAATTAAATGGTGAAGTTAGGGCCACGCGCTAGCGCACGCGGCGCCCTCTGGACCCCGGCGCCCTCTGGACCCCGGCGCCCCGGGCGGCCGCCCGGGTCGCCCACCCCTAAAGCCGGCGCTGACAACATAGGTTAGTGGTACACCAGTCTTCGGCCCATTTTTCCTTTTACCCTATTCTTTGGCATAGTGAATTATTTCTAGACACTTAACTTACAAAAAATTTCGAGTTGTGAAAAAAAATCTTTTTTATACATTTTATCTGTAGGTATATCATCATCATCATCATCATCTCAGCCAAAAGACGTCCACTGCTGGACAAAGGCCTCCCCCAAGGATATGAGGGGTATTTGCCGTAATCGCCACGCTTAGCAGGCGGGTTGGCGATCGCAGTAGGTTAAGGGTAACCTCAGAGAGATGCTGCTGCCCATCCTCTGGAATGGTCCCTTAGTCGGCTTTTACGACACCCACGCGAAGAGATGGGGTGGTGCAATTCTTTATCCCCGGCACCACACAGGGGACCTGTATATAGGTAGGTACCAACACAAAATCTTTATCTTTACCTTCACTACATCTTAGTATAAAACAAAGTCGCTTTCCGCTGTCTGTCTGTCCCTATGTATGCTTAGATCTTCAAAACTACGCAACGGATTTTGATGCGGTTTTTTTTAATAGATAGTGATTCAAGAGGAAGGTTTATGTGTATAATACATGCATATAATTCACCGCTCACGGCACATACAGGTGGACCTCATTTTATAACATTTTTTAGTAGAGCCAAAAAACCATATTTTTTCCCCGATATCTAAACATTTTAGTCTGTCATTTGATAACAAAGCCACTGAAACAAATAAACCGCGATGATATTTGTTGCTTATCGATAGTGCTTTAATAATTGTTTATAACATATCCAAATTTGCAAGACCGTTTTTTTTAATTTTTTTGACTTTAGATACGCCTGCCTGTTTGTCTCGTCCCAATTTAATGGTGGCACTTCACATGGCTATTTGTATTCGCGTATTTGCCATATTTGGCAAATAATTGCCCTACAACACATGGCAATTATTTGCCAAATATGGCAAATACGCGAATACAAATAGCCATGTGAAGTGCCACCATAAGAATAAACAAATGCCTGTTTGTCTCGTCCCAATTTAAGAATAAACAAAATAGTGATAGTTACGTACGCCCGTGTAATTTTTTAAGAAAACTCACGTAAACACCTATTGAAGAGCTAGAATCAAATTATGTTTGATCAATTTTGTGTATATCACCATACAAAACACTATTCGCGACAAGTAATAAACGGCATGCAACCTTCTAAGCGTGCAACGCAAAACAATGCGTTATGAACAATAAAAAGTCGAGACAAACTGGCGTTACTCATACACATGTCACGGTTTGTTTGTTAAGGGCTGCTTGTGCCGCCAAATATTATAGACATTATTACCGAAAGGCGTTATTCAATGTACGCCGGTCAGTCACGAGTAGGCTTGCCAACTCCAAAAAAGGCTTTCCCGGGATTACCGAGCTCGACATCCGGGACTTGGGCATGTTACGCGGGACACAACACACCACGTATAAAAGGTTAAAAAAACTGCATATTTTTTATCATTTCATAAAAAAATCAATACAAATGACAAACCTTTTAAATTATTAAATTTAATTAATTTTGAAACTGTGCTTATTTTGCGATTTTGCGCATTTTAACAAGTTTTTGTTTTGCAATACGTAGTTATAAAATTCGTTGCATTTTTGGTCAAAATTAATTTTAATTTGTGGTTCAGCCTTGACGTTCAGCTTAATTTCTACTGTCTGTCCATGCATTTCCACAGAGAAAACGCTCTCTCTGCTGATGCATTTTAAGGTGGTATCGAAGCTATCATCTGAAAACCTAAACCCGTGGGTAGTTGGTACGAGATAGATACTTATATCATATTATCACTGATTTCCGGGAGAAAAAGCGTCCCGCACGCAGGGGGTCACGGCGGGACGGCCCAAAATTGGCCCAGAAGCGGGACGTCCCATAAAATCCGGGACGGTTGGCAAGCCTAGTCACGAGTAGTCACGACTCTTTTCACAGCTTTATGAGATAGGCCTCAATGCTATTTGGAAAAGTAAAATAGTTAAGAGATACGTCTCTTTGTGACGACATAAAGCAGGATAAGGCGAACATTTTGGTAGTTTTATTAACTCATTTTGGTAGTTTTATTAACTCATTTTGGTAGTTTTATTAACTCATTTTGGACTTTTTATGAGATACGCCTGTATGTGCCGTGAGCGGCGAATTGGACCCGGTAGGTGGCGCTGCTTTATGATTCTATAGAATACGGGTATATTAATATTATAAAGCTGAAGAGTTTGTTTGTTTGAACGCGCTAATCTCAGGAACTACTGTTTCTAATTGAAAAAATCTTCTTGTGTTGGATAGTCCATTTATCGAGGAAGGCTTTAGGCTGTATAACATCACGCTGCGACCAATAGGAGCGAAGCATCAGTGAAAAATGTTGCAAAAACGGGAACAAGAGCCTAAAACATTAAAAATGCTGCCGAAAGTCACTATTCCACGCGGACGAAGTCGCGAGCACAGCTAGTAATACATAATGCGTGTGCCTCTAACAGCGGTGTTGCGTAATAGCCATCAAATTGCGTCGCACAAGGAGTCCGAGTAACCAAGTTGTAATTCGCCAAATATCTGAGCCAAGGTCACCGGCGCGGCGGCCGCTGGACCGAGCCACAGTGGTGCCTCCGTTTTAAAACACTTCGTTCTAGGCTCGCAGACAAAGAACATAGGTACTACCTAAAAAAAGATATAGGTACTTAGTGTTGAAAAAATAACACATACATGCACGTACCTAAGTCAATACATATTTTTTTAATGCCAAGTCGAGTTATGTTTTTGAAACTACCTACTTGTTACCACCTAAAAAGATGTAATGGGACCACTGTTCAACACTTAAGCCGGAGGTTCGATACAGTTAATCATCGTTGCCAAAAAAATATAGTTTCATTGAAATTTACAAGATCGCCAGCGTCGTACCTGTCATCCTGTAGGATGACGATGACGGGTAGGACGCTGGTGATCTGTATTTAAGTGTAGCTAAAGTCACAAATCATTTGTCATTGTAGGTCACTGGTTTCTGTCTTAAAAAAAATTTTACTTTTACTAGAGTACTGTAGTGGTACTGACATTGTGGAAATTGAAACTTTTACCTGATCTAAATGTGTTAACTTAGATTTTATATTTTGTTTTTTTTTACATGTTGTGGTAGTTTTCTATATTTTTGTGTTTATTTGTAATGGAAAGTGTCCTGCTATGATAGAGCATTTTCCAATATTTTTGACGCTGTAAGGGAGAAAAGAGCTGGACACTTCTGAGTTTCTTACCCACAATTAATTACATAGGTAGGTAGGTACCTAACCTATATTGAAAGTCAAACTGAAGTGTAAATTGTTAGATCAAAGTGGGACATTACTTCGCAAACTAATAATTAATTACTAAAAACTTTTTTTTGATTCCTGAAAAGCAACAATTATTGACTTGCATACTTACTTTCTTTAGTCAGCCGACCCCGCAATTTTATTTTTCCTTTAACGTTGCATCACGCGAAAGCGAAAACGTGTTGTGAATGACGAAAACGAACCGTGCCTACCAGAGTATACAGCAGCGCATACTGCCATTGTTTTATTTGACATTTTAACAAAAACGAGATTTTTTGTTAAATTGCAACTTACATTGCTTGGCACCAGGGCCCAGGGGCACTTTAAGTGCAAACAAATTCTCGTTTTCAGTAACATGATCAAATTAACAGACAATTAAACTCATTTAACCAGTTTTACCATGGATCCAATAGTCTGAAATAAATGATTTATTATTATTTCATTATTTTGATTGTGATTCATAAGTATTACCTACCTAATAATGTTATATTCACTATGTATAAACACTACAATTTTATTGTACACTGTTTGAGAACAGTAGAATATGAGTATATGAGGCATTCATTAATGTTTAGGATCTTGTTTAACCTTTTTTAAGAAACAAAATGAATTTTAATTTTAATTTGAATACCTATATCAAACATTCATATTGTTTTCATAATCCTGAAGCTGAAAATGACGTATGAATGAGGCAATCAGGACCAGGGTTGCCAACACAATACCACGAATAGGTGCTAAATGACATATGAAAAAGTGCTAGATATATATGGATTTTCAAAAATAGTGCTAGTTTTTTTTGACTTGAAATAAAATAATAACATAATTTGTAATTAATAAAATGACATAATGTAAAATGAAAAAAAAATTATAAGTAAAATGTAGCTGTAATTTTTTTTTTAAATCTATATCCAGTCATCTTCACTGTCATTTGTATTCGCTGCTGTGTTTTCTTCTCCTTGTACTGCCGCCGTTAAAGTGGATGGATGTTCACGATGACTTTTAGCCGACTTTTTAAATTGAAATGTGTACATTTCTTTTTTGCCTATTTTATTAATAATATCTCGGGGCATTTCGAATGTATGGCAAATCTTGTTAAAAATTTTAAGCCCTGTTCGGATATGAATAAACGAATTTAAAGAGACAGAGTTCATTTTATTTCTTAATTTATAAAAAATATGTACGTTTGATGTTGTTCTAACGCCTGTAACGCCATCTACATTTTGTGCCCTGTCCCTAAATACAAACGACAAAAGCGCCACGGTGTTTTTAGAATCACTTAGTTGTCATAAACAAAAAAGTTGAAGTTGAAGTTGAACGTTTTTTCATCACTTGCCCATAGAGGATACTAAAGTGCAAGTATCTCCTGACGTAAGATGCAAAATACTTTTTGGACACGTCTCCTGACGTTCGAGTGGATGAGTACCTACTATTTAGTGCTAGATTTAGTGCTAGGTGCTGTATGCTGTTGTTTCGTGCTGGACTCATGAAAATAGTGCTAGATCTAGCACCGAAAGTGCTAAGTTGGCAACACTGATCAGGACCACTAGGTACTATTCTAGCTTCCTATGTTCTCAAAAACCAAAATGGCTGCCAGTTTTGAGTGCAGCAACGTTTAACAAAGGAGCTGTCTAATAGTGAATTCGATTGATCAAATAAAGTCGTGAGTCGTGACCAACGCAGCATAAAGGGCCTTCGGTTTCTATGTTCGTGTAGAGTCGCCATCACAATCGATCCATGCAATTTGATTGGCCGAGTGATCTTCCAACATAAAAATCTTCGATCAAATTATAGGTACATTTTTATTAACGCAAACAAATTACTTCAATGAATTATTAAAATGCCATTTATACTAATCTACTCGCGTTTAATTTTACAATTATTAGGTATTTTATCCTGTCGTTTTAAACCTATTGCAGGATCTAAGGTCAAAAAGAGAGTGAGATGTAGAGTTGGGTAGTTCCTGAATGAGTGATACAATTGAAGTACTTCACTTAGCTAGTCTGTATGTATCACTCACTCACTCTAGTGCAAAGCAGTTCATTTAGTTCAGTCACTCAGTGAAATGAGAGTAAAACGTACGGATATATTTGTCAGTACTGCAAGAGCGAGACAGATGCATGGCCCGGCTCGCGTGACCCCGGTGAGAGTTCTAGCTAGTTTTGCGCCTGACTCCTTAAAATTTGAGACAGTGCAAGCGGAAATATTCTTTAACGACTATGATTTAAGACTTACTATGGTTTCAGTACCTGCTGAGCATAGATGTTAATATTCAATGAATTAGATGATTTAGATGGATGTCAAATGTGATTTTTTTGTTATTTATTTGCTAGTTGTAATTGTGACACTGGCCTTGATCAGTTTTCTATGTAATATTTTCGGTATTAATATGTAATACGTTTCATAATCGTAATTCTTGACTGCTGATATCTTCTAAATGTTTAATTAGTAGTCATTAGAATAGATCTGTCCACGATAAATACATTTATGCAATGCAATTGAACTGAATATGAATGAAGTAGTAGTGAGTTAGATTATAATACTAGATCTAGGTACTGAACTAAATTAACTAATTGAACTAGATGAGTGATACATATCTTTAACTCCCACTGAACTATATCACTCTTTTCACTTCAGTGAACGATTTTGCGCATCTCTAGTGAGATGTTGGTCGTCTCATAATTAATTAAATATAACTTGGGACTGCAGCGCGCTTCAATTTATTGCCACTTTACCACCGATTTTTTTTTTAGTTTGCTGTTGACTTTATACCGCAAAACAAAGGATAGAAGAACACTTAAATAACAAAATCTGGTACCTTTAGCTTAAATATTTTTTTATTTATTTACTGTAAAAATATCTATTTTCTTACAGCCCTTTAACCACATACTTATCAGTACCTATCGCTCGAATAGTTTCTTTACATGAAGTCACTTTATTGAAGACTGTCTGCAAATTTACTAATATTAAGGTTACACTTTCTTCTCAATAGATGGCGTTTTATGATTTGACATTGATCTGGTGCTGTCAGTGTCAATTTGCACAGAGAATGTACGTCGTACGATGGTCATGAAAATATGCATTATGTCCTTTTCCATTTGGCTACATTTAAAAAAAGGTTGATACAATTTTGTCGATTTAACTATAACCAATAAAAGCTGAGCGAAAGAAGAAATAGAAGAAAGTTGGACAGACCTATGCCTCTCAGTCTCAGCAGCAAAATAAACTTAACTAACATAACTTATTTTATTGTAACCTCGTGCTCGCCTAGTAGTCAAATAGGACCAAAACAATCTAACGTAAAACATATTTATACATAATTCTTATATTTCTGCACTCCTCCCTATTTATATGAACTTTAACTTTGTCAAATTTCACACTTCTCTATGCGCTATGTGCTTCAAAAGTGGTACAAAATTTTTATTCACGTATTTATATATCGCTGTCTCTCAAAAATAAGGGCGTAACTCAAAAACGATGTTTTTTTCAGTCAATCATTTAAAAAAAAAGACAAAATGTTTAGTTCTATATATTTTAGTAAAATTGGCGAAAATAATATTTTTTCTTTGAACATTACAACTAGTAATCGAATTGATCGAGTACGCCTGTACAATAAAGTTTAGAAAAAAACATTTTGGATCATGCCGGTATTCATGACAGGCAGCAATTTTGGCAGCAATTTGACAGATCAAATCTGTGCCACTTACAAAAAGTTCAAAGAGTTTTTAATAGAAAAGCCTCTATGCTTCGTCTTGGTGACGTCAAACCTTTTTGAAGCACTTCATCACGAAGACTCATTCGGATCTGAATCACAACTCTTCTCCTGCTTCTCCTTATCCTCAGCATTTACTATGGAGTAGCTGTGATTCTCCAAAGCGGTCACAGCAACACAGTCTTGTCTATCACTCGCCCCATTTTCCTTCTTATTAGATATCAAATAATAGTTTGAACCTTCACTCGTTCGAAGTATATTACCGTCCAACACTATTTTCTTCTCTTTCTCTACTTCTTTCTCAACTTTATTCAACTTGACGTTCATAATCAAGTTTATAATGTCTCTTTGTAGATTCATAGACACGTCTCTCGGGAGTTTCTTCAGCAAACAGGTGACGTAGTTGCCGAAAGAATCCAGTTCATCAACGTCCGTGTTTCGTCTAACGTTTTCGGAGTACTGACTTACTTGCTTCGGTGACACGACGTCGGGCTTGTAAGTCGACTTTCGTTTTGTGGTCACTCTGCTGGCCGTTTTGTTCGCGTACGCTCGCTCGTTTCTCGAAGAGAAGGTTGCGCGTCTGTCTTTGGTGTGTTTCTCCTCTGTAATAGGTTCTTCCAGGTACACTATCTCTGTGTACATTTCATCTGGATCGTTGTCCTCTTGTTCAGAGTCCTGTGAACGAAATAGAGATGATCAGCAGATCTTTAAAGCCTATGAAAGTTTGTTTGTTTTTAAAGGTACGGCAAAGGTAAGAAACAAAGTTGACCCCTTAAAGCTCCCCTGCGGAACACCATAATGATGTTCCTGTAATGGATAGCGATCATACATACTTTTTTAAATTAAAGATTTAAACAAGTAATTTTGTGAAACTATATATAGGGTCTAACAATATCAATAAACGAACGTTTAAGGGGAGCATCTATACATCACACTGAGCATGCCCACCAAATTTGGTCCAAAACTACAGGCTCGTTACCGAGATAATCAAAAATACATTATCATAATTCACCAAAAAATACACCCTTTCCAAACCCTTACAGCTGCACTACACGCACACAAAGATAGCCGTACATGCCAAATGTGTGCGTGTATCTGTACACTATCTTTTTATTGACGCTTGCGTGCGTGTTAGTAAAGATACAGCATGTTTCATGATATGCATTATTTTAATTAATTTAGTTTGTTAGAAAACATAACTTTGAAAAATCACTATAAAACTGGAGCCCATTTTTTGTCATTGTATTCAGAATGATGTATAGATACCGCCCTTAAACGTTCGCTTATTGATTTTGTTAGACCCTGTATCTACCTACATCCAATTCTTTAGGATCGAAGCAATCTGCAGGGCCACCTAAGGACGACATTGAGTAGTTTGTAACTGCTTGCATACAAATCCTAGTTGACGCTAACTCGGATGTTATAAAATACGCCAGTAGCTTCGGATGCTTCTACTGCAAGTTCTCCCGTAGCCATAGGGAAGGCTATTGCCCCAGCAGTGGGACATTAAATGGGCTGGTGATGAATGAACGTACCAGGACCAGCTCCGCTAAGAGCTTTAAGTGCTTCTCCTCTCCTCCTTGAGCTCGTGCCTTAGCAGTTGGGACATAAAATTACTAAGTTGGCTAAGTTGGCGCTGGTAAGTGATGAAAGAACTTATCAGCGCCAACTTAGCCAGTAACTTCGGATGCTTTCAGTGCTCCCTTTAGGTTCTTGACCGCGCCCGGAACGGACGTTTCGTAGACCGCGCAGCTACGACCATAACTTTTTAAGCGCCAAAGTCTTTAACCCTTAAATTCATGATTTTTTGTTTATCCTAAAAAGCTATTTTAATGGATACTACATATGTGAATGCAGTGCCAAAAAAATTTTTTTTGGCACTGCACTTTTTTTTAATAAAAAAATACGACTTTATAATTGTTTTAATAATTACGAATCTATTTCAATTTACATCATAAAAATAGAACATAAAGAAGTATTTTTATTATTTTTTTCAAAAAAGGTTGCATTCTCGTATTCAAAGAGGTTTCCGTCAAAACTTCCTTGTCTATAATGTTGAATTTAAAAAAATAATATTATAAAATAAAAAAAACATGTTTTACTTTCTTTTTTCTTTTTTTTTTTAATGGCTTCGTGCGGTTTGCACATATAGCCAATGTCAAAGTTAGGGAAAGGTAATGCAGGATATGAGATCGGAAAAAACGAAATTTAGGAAATTAGGATCAGGAGAGTATATTATTAATATAAATATATAGGATAGGAAGTACTTCGATATAGAATTAGATATTAAATTTTAATGTTATTGAGGTTAATAAAAGATGCTATACATTTATAAATAGATAAATCATTAGTACAAAGTAAGGAAAGTATGGATAATGGGAATGGAACATCGAGGGATAGGAGGTCATGTAAGAAAGAAGAGCGGTCGTGAAGCACACAGGAAAAGAAAATATGGTTAACATCACCAATGTCCACTCCACATTCGCATGTAGGTTCATTAACAATTTTGAGCTTGGCGAGATGTGCTGGCGAACAAACATGCCCTAGTCTCATGCGTATCAAAATACTAGTAACAGTCTTACCAAGCTTAGCTTTGCGGAACCATGGTTTAGGTGATATGATAGGTTGGATAAGCGAGTAAAACATTCCCTTTTGAAGTCGACTCTTGGTCCAATAACTTTGCCACTCATCACATAAAAAAACCGCAGGTAAAGACAGCAAGTCATGGCTAAAAGTCTTGTACGGGTACATGTCACCACAATGCGCTGCCTCTTTGGCAAGCCGGTCTGATGTCTCATTTCCTGTGATTCCACAATGACTTGGTATCCAAACAAACTCTACTGAGTATCCTAGAGTATCGCATTTGACTAGGCTGTTTCTGATGTCAAATATTACAGGGAAATACGATTTCATGTAAAAAGGAAATTTAAGTAGTGCTTGAAGGGCACTCATCGCATCACTAAAAATTACTGTTTTTTTAAGCTTCATTATCATAATATATTCAATAGCTTTGAATAAACCCACGCACTCCCCTGTAAACACAGATGTCTCCGGAGGAAGTTTCACTTTTTGGACAATGGAGAGCTGAGAATGAAACACTCCAACACCTACACACTCATTAGGGGCAGATTTCGAAGCATCAATAAATATATGGTTATGGTCCTTAAATTTGGCATCAATAATTAACTTAAAAGTAGAAATGGGATTAATATCGTCTTTTTCAATTAAATTGCAAGTGACCAATGGTGTTAACTGAAGTGCGTCGTAGTCGACATTAAACAAAGGGAGATGATTGTCCCGATGTATAGGAGAATGTAGATTTATGTATTTACTATAACTAATAATTAAACAGGGATGTGATTTATGGTGCCAATAACTTGAAGAATTTATTTGTACTTTAAGTGATTGTAGTAAATGAAAAAGTGGGTGATTAGCAAATTGAAGTAAGCGGAATAAAAATCTGTCAGCAAGAAACTGTCGTCTTAAATGTAACGGGGGTTCGCAAGTCTCTATTTGTAAGGCATTAACTGGGCTAGATTTCATAGCACCTGTTATTATTCTAAGCGCCTTTGTCTGTATATTATCTAACTTTTTTAAAGCAGCTACATTGCCTGGCTCCAGAAGGAATGTTCCATAATCAAGTACACTTCGAATGAGAGCGTTGTACACTAATTTAAGGGACTGAGGATGTGCACCCCACCATACGCCTGTAAGGCATCGCAAAAGATTGAGTGAACGTTCACATTTGTTCACAACATAGTCGCAATGTGCCTTGCCTGTAAGTTTTGAATCTAGAACTATGCCTAAGAAAATAAATTGAGATGCAAGTGGGATCATTGTGTTACTATAATATATATATGTAGGGAGCGGATTTATTTTTCGCGTAAATATGACAATTGTACTTTTAGTTGCAGATAAATCTAAACCATTGGCATCCATCCAAGATTTCAAAGAAACCAAGGCAGAAGAAATATTTGAAGATGCGAAATCTATACAAATACTAGTGAAGTATAATAATAAATCATCAGCATATTGTAATAACTTGACATTATTTCCGAGAGCAGAATCTAAATCATATGTATATATATTATATAAAAGAGGGCTCAATACAGACCCTTGCGGTAATCCTCTCCAAACAGTTCTTCTAACCTCAAATTCATTTGACATCGATAAAGTTAAATGCCGCTCATATAAGATATTCATTATAAAATTTAGTAAAATAATCGGGACATTTAAAGATTCTAATTTTGACCTCAGTACTGATAATAACACGTTATCGTAAGCAGAGTTTATATCCAGAAAAGCTGCGACAACAGACTTATTAAAAGTAAAAGCTAATCGAATATCCGTTGTTAATACACTTAAGTTATCAGTTGTGCTTTTACCTTTGCGAAACCCGTATTGAGAATTAGATAATAAATCTTTACTCTCTACATACCACTCTAGACGATTTTTTATTAAAAGCTCAGCTAATTTAATTAAAACTGATGACAACACTATTGGGCGGAATGAAGAAGCATCAGACGGAGATTTATTCGGCTTACGTATTGGCAACACTACTTGAGACTTCCATGACAGAGGGATAACACCTGTTATCATGATAGTGTTAATCAATTTTAAATAATATGAAAGAAGGTTATCACTAATTGTTGAGGACGCCGAGTTTAGCTAGTTAGAACCTATGTAGAATAAGAATATTTGATTATTTTGTTATTATTTTGTATGTAAAACTTAATGTAGGAATAAGTACATGTAAAGCAGGGATGCACAGACTACGGCCCGCGGGCCGCATGCGGCCCGCCGGTCGAATACTGGTGGCCCGCCGACAGCAAAAATAATACTCTCGTACATTCGAAAATATTGAGTTCTATTCCAGAATAAAACCAATAACAAATGTTCGAAAAGTAATTTGAATCTCGCGCGCGCGCTCTATCAATCTTATCGGTGCGCCGTGCATGCGTCGGTAACAGCGGTCGGTAATGTTCGTGCTGATCTCGGTTAAATTCGTTTTCTTGAGGAAGCGCGCCGCGTTATACTGTTCGAGCGAGCGAGATAGCAATAGTCCCAAATTCCCGATAGCTCGCGTAGGTAGATACACGAAGCTTCCAGAGTCGGTTTCGAGATTTCTCCAGACAGTTTTCGACTCTATGCGCGTGGTATAAAAGCCACGCTAACCGCAGCGACCGACTGTTCGGTTTTAATTTGAGTAAAGTGTCGTTAGTTCTAGTGTAGATTTTAACTCGACTAGCCGGTGTCATAATTATAATATATTTTGATCCACATTCAACGTAGATTTCCCGTCAAGTGCCGTGTATAATTGTGTTGTGAAATCGTAAGTAAAACTGTTATTAATTTTATCTACATATTTTATCAATTATTTTTGGTAATTAATTAGGAACTGTAATTGGTTTTAGGTGCTGTGGTAATCCTAGTCAGGATTAAAACGCAACATGGACATGCCAGGAACTAGTAAAAAACGTAAGGTTAAAGATGAAAATCGGCAGTTTCAAGAAATTTGGACTGAGAAATACTTTTTTGTATGGTCGCATAACAAAGTCGTTTGTTTAATTTGCAAGAATTCTGTTGCGATTGCAAAGGAATATAATGTAAAAAGGCACTATGAAACGCAGCATCCTACTTTTACGAAGTTTACAGGCGAATTAAGAAAGCAAAAAGTTTTGTCTTTAAAACGGGAGCTTATTGGTCAACAAGCTATGTTTACAAAACCCATTCAAGATACAGAAACAGCTACAGAAGTTAGTTATGAAATTTCTCGAATGATAGCAAAGCGGAGTCGCCCCTTCAATGATGGGGATTTTGTAAAAGAATGCATAGAAATTGCCGCTAAGAAAATGTGTCCAGAAGCAGCAAAAAAGTTTGAGAAAATTCAACTGAATCGTATGACCATCCAAAGACGAATTATGTCTTTGTCAGATAATATTGCGGAACAATTAAATGAAAAAACTAAGATAATTGATTTTTTTTCATTAGCACTCGACGAATCCACTGATATTAGTTCCACAGCTCAACTTCTTATATTCATACGAGGTGTTACTCAAGATTTTGAAGTCTTCGAAGAGTTATTAGGAATGTGTTCATTGAAAGGTCAAACCAGAGGAGTTGATATACTCAATGTACTTTTGGACGAGTGTTCAAAAACTGATTTGGACTTATCGAAATTATCGGGAGTTTCGACTGACGGTGCTCCTTCGATGATTGGTGTCAATTCTGGGCTAGTTACTTTGTTGAAAAAGCATTTGCAAGAAAAAAACTTAAACGCTGAAGATCTCATGCAGTTTCACTGCATTATACACCAAGAAGCCCTCTGTTCTAAAAAAATTGAATTTGAAAATGTCATGAAAGTGGTAGTTTCGACTGTGAATTTCATAAAATCACGAGGACTCAATCACAGGCAATTCAAACAATTCCTTGATGACATTGAATGCGAACATGGAGATTTACTGTATTATACAGAAGTAAGGTGGCTAAGTCGTGGATTGACACTGGAACGATTTTTAAATTTAATAGAAGAAATTGATATTTTTCTGGCGGAAAAGCAAAGGGACGTCCCGGAACTTAAAAGTCCTGATTGGTTGTGTGATTTGGCTTTTTTAGTTGACATTACAAATCATTTGAATGTCTTGAACACACGGCTTCAAGGCAAAAATCAACTGATATCCCCCAGCTCTACGCACATGTATCATCCTTTCAATGCAAGCTGACACTTTTCAGATCGCAATTGAATTCTGGAAATTACAATCATTTTCCGAATTATAAGAAAATGGCTGAAAAATTCAAAAAAACTGCTATTAATTTCAGTTATGTAAAAAAGCTAGATATTTTGATTCAATCTTTTCAAGACAGATTTTCGGAGTTTAAAACAGTGAAACCTCTGTTGGACATATTTAGCAATCCTTTCACGATTTCAGTTGAAAATGCGCCAGAGTTAATGCAGTTAGAAATTATCGACATTCAGAACGACCAAGATTTACGCAACAAATTCAACGAAGGAGACTTGCTGAACTTTTACCGCTGCATTGATAAAAATACGTACAAAGAGTTGCGCATAAACGCTCTGAAATGTGCAAGCTTATTTGGTTCTACCTATATATGTGAACAAACCTTTTCAATCCTAAATAATAATAAAACAAAAAATCGAAACCGCCTTGCAAATGAAAGTTTGGAAGCAGTTTTACGTGTTGCTACAAGTAAATTTGAGCCAAATATAAAAAAGATTGTAAGCACTATGCAGTGCCACGCTTCAAATTAATAAATTCTTTTTCAATTTGAATACATTATTATCAATTTTTCATTGTCTTTAATTACCTATACTTCTGGTGGCCCACCATCAGTTCATAATTTGCCCGAGTGGCCCCTAGTCTTAATAAGTCTGTGCATCCATGATGTAAAGCGATAAGTATGATTTGTTAAAGTTAGGTTTGATCTTGTCAAAACACGTCTAAACATGAATTAGCCAATCACGTTAAAATACACTTATTTGTTTGTCTAGTTAGTATGGGATTTTGTAACGGTCGCAAAATCAACTGTGTCAACGCGTCGCTAGTTGCCATACGTCCAAAACGGACATAAGTAGCGCAGTTTTGTATGAAAATCATGTTCAACGTTCAGTATTCAATTGTAACCTGGGAAATAAAGAAGATACTAAATACATCGAAGAGGAGTTTAATTCAACAAAAAATACAGTCCACCACATTATGGTCCTTCGAGCCGGATTACACATTATGGTCCATCGAGAAGCCGGATTTCAAGAAATATTTTGAAGAATGAAAATATTCAAAAGAAAATATTCAAGCCTTCGTCGTCTACGGTACTGAATATTTTATCAACGTTTGGAGCTGCTATCAAGACGTCTAGCTACAATCTTCGTTGCCATTAGCCGATCGCAATGGTTGTCACAAGAAGTCAAGGTGATATAGCGGAGCTGGAAGAGCAAAGGCGTCAAGAGATGCAACGCGTTGAAATTGAGCGAATACGGCGACTCTCACTGGAAGCACCTACTTCACCTGCGTCGAGACATGTAGACCAGGGGCAAAGCAAGGCGAATCCAGGGGGCACCATGGTTCATAAGGCTGGTCCCAGTATGGAAGAAAAGGAACGGCGTCGCGTCCCGTCACCGACGCGTTCTGTGCGCTCGCATCGATCTACGGCGAGCGCTACTACGAGAATGCGACTGGCGGAATTAGAAGCCGCTGAGAAGCTAGCGTCTATAAGAAGAAAAGAATTGGAACTGGAAGCCGATTTAATAAAGAAGAGGTTTGCCGCCGAAGTGTCGGCCATTCAAGAGGATGACGATAGCGTCCACGATGAACCGGTTCGACGCGTCTCAAAGGAGGAAGAGCGCCAGCGAGTTGATGAATGGCTACAAGTGCAAGGCAACCAGAAAGAAGATGTTCGACAACTACGCTTCGAAACGCCTAGAGAAACAACGTCACATACCCCATCACGAACAAGGAGCGGAATCGATCGACTGGCAGAAACTTTAGAGAAGATGGTGCGGCCTAGAACACGAAGTATGGACCTACCTATTTTCTCCGGGGCTATCAACGAGTGGCTACCATTCAAAGCGGCGATGCAAGACAGCACAAGAATGTACAACATATCCGACGCTGAGAACGTACAACGGTTGAGAAGCTGCCTTAAGGGAGAAGCTAGAGACGTCGTGTCAGCACTGCTACATACGGCCACCAATCCGAACGTCATTATGAGAACATTAGAACAATGCTTCGGACGACCTGAAGTTATCATCGATCGAGCCATGGAAGAGTTAAGGAAGACGCCGAAACCATCATCATCAGCCACTGACCTCAATCAGTTCGCCGTGCGGTTACAAAACACCATCTGCGTATTGAAGACAATCGATCGTCGGGGGTACCTCTACAATCCTCTACTGGCAAGAGAGGTGCTGGATAAGCTGAGCCCGCACATCAGATCACGTTGGTGTGACTACGCTTACGAAAATGAAGGGACGGCGGAACCAGAGATCGTGATGCTTTCGCGATTCTTAATGCAAGAGGCGGACCGAGCGTTGCGATACACATACGCTCCTCCATCAACGAATGCAACGAACACAAGAAGAGAAGTTCGACCTGCTGCAGCAATTGCGATGCCAAGGAAGAAGGCTAACAACGTGTACAACGTGGAAGAAGTGCAAGATTCGTGCCTGAGCTGCGGTCAAGCGCACATACTACATCAATGCCCGAAGTATAAAGAAATGACGACTGAACAGCGATGGGACTTTTTAAAAGAAAAGCAAGTATGTTTCAAGTGCGCTCATCACAAGCACCGGCGGAGCAGCTGTCGCGCCAAGCCATGCGGCGTGAGACAATGCAAACGTCCACACCATTCGTCGCTTCATTATGAAAAAGAAGAGAAGCCCGCAACCGCAACACAAGAACAAGCAGCAACGAGCAACGAGGCCGTGTTGTCGGTAGCTACCACCAAAGCTGCCGGACCACGTGCCGTTCTTCTGAAGATGTGCCCTGTTGTCATCGGTGGACCACGGGGGGAGGTGAACACTTTCGCGCTGCTGGATGAAGGGGCTACAATCACTCTAATCGACGAGGATCTGGCCAAACAAGTCGGTGCGGAAGGACCTGCACATCCGCTACATCTCCATGGCGTCAATATGAGGCAAATACAGAACAACAGCAAGCTCGTCACCGTGCAAGTTCGCGGCAAGCAGGAAGATCACGCATACCAATTGAAAGCGAGAACAATGAAGAATTTAAAGTTGCATCAACAATCAATTCCAGAGGAATTATTGCAACATAAGCACCTTCAAGATCTGAAGCAAGAAGAAATATGTTACGAGAGAGCGCGTCCAGGCCTTTTGGTGGGAACCGATCACTGGGAAAGTATTGTCTCCAGGGAACTGAGAATCGGTGGCCCCAACGAACCGGCTGCCTCAAAGACGCAACTCGGCTGGGTGGTGCACGGAACCGTACCACGCAACATGATTATGAAGAATGAGAACGTGCTTCATCTCTACGAGCCCGATCGGCACAGCGATACAAGAGAGCGGCACGACAAGCAGCTTCATGACCTAGTGGAGTTTCACTTCAAGATAGAAGCGCTGGGCGTCGCACGGGAACCACGAATCAGTGAGGCCGACCAGCGCGCAATGAAGATAGTACAGAACACAATTAAGAAAATTGATGACGGCTACGAAGTTGGCTTACCATGGCGACAAGACAAGGTCACCACGCCACCAAGCTACCACGCGGCACTACGAAGATTACAGAACATTGAGAAGAAGATGGACGCCTCGCCAGAATTCGCTGTCGAATACACTGCCCAGATAGAAAATCTTCTTAAGAAGGGGTACGCGGAGCCATGCGACGGATCGGAGATGAACAGCGCCCACTGCTGGTTTCTACCACACTTCGCTGTACACAACCCTAACAAGCCAGGCAAGCAACGGCTAGTGTTCGACGCGGCGGCACGATGTAACGGCGTGAGCCTCAATGACCTGCTGCTGGAAGGCCCTGATCTGCTGCTATCGCTGCCCGGAATACTATTTCGCTTCCGGGAGAAAGCCATCGCCGTCACAGCAGACATTCAAGAAATGTTCCTACGGGTCAAGATACGTGTTAAAGATCAACCGGCCCAACAGTTCTTATGGCGAGGGGGAGATCGCACAAGTCCACCTCGACATTACAAGATGACCAGTATGATATTCGGCGCAGCAAGCTCTCCATTTATGGCGCACTTCGTTCGCAACCACAACGCAGAGCTACACGCCGAAGAGTATCCACGGGCATTAGAAGCAATAACGAAAAATCACTACATGGACGATTTCGTTGCCAGCTATGAAACAAAGCAAGAAGCTCGGGCTGCAATAAATGAAACAAGGAAGGTTCATGCAGCGGCGGGATTCACTTTGAGACAATGGAGCGCAAGTGACACAGAAGCATTGCGCGACGTGCCCACGGAGCTATACGCCACCTCACCTATGCGACTGGGGGGAGATCAGCAAGAAAGTAAGATCCTCGGTCTGATGTGGAACGCTGAAAAAGACGAACTGGGATTCAACACTTCAATGAACAGAGTTCCAGTGGAAGTTCGAAGTCGGCAGCGTGCACCAACGAAGAGAGAAGCTCTCAGCGCGGTCATGTCTATATACGATCCGCTGGGCCTACTGAGTCACTTCACCATTAGAGCGAAGATAATTTTGCAAAGTCTATGGCGACTGAAGACATCGTGGGACGAACCTGTACCGGCAGAAGCACAAGAGCTATTCACGGCGTGGTTATCGCAGCATGAAGAAATTGCAAGCCTGCGAATTCCAAGATGCTACTCGCCGGGAACCTACGAACAAATGGAGCTACACGTACTATGCGACGCGAGCGAACAAGCCTACGCAACCGTGGCTTATTGGAGAATCATCTACAGCAACGGCGACGTTAAAGTCGTGCTAGTGGCCGCCAAAGCTAAAGTGGCGCCACAACGCACACAAACAATACCACGGTTGGAGCTACAAGCAGCAATCATTGGAGCGCGACTTGCTGATCAAACCAAGAAGGAACACAGAAGTACAATATCAAGAACCGTGTACTGGACTGACTCCACTACGGTAGTTCATTGGGTGCGCAACGACGCTCGACGCTACACACCATTCGTGGCGCATCGACTCGGCGAACTGGCGGAACTCACCCATAAAGAAGAATGGCGATGGCTACCAACAACAGAGAACGTAGCGGACGACGCCACGAGAATGACCAGCGATCGTATAAGTACGAGCGATCGATGGTTTCAGGGACCTCGCTTCCTATATCAACGTGAAGACGAATGGCCCCTCGAACGCATAGACGACAACCAAGATGAAGAGCAAGAAGTTCTACACACGACAGAAGTGGAACCAAGACGGGATAGCTGGATACCGGACCCGACTCGCTTCTCTAAATATGAAACGTTAGTACGAGCGGCTGCGCGAGTGTTGGCATTTATTGACATATGTCGACACAGGGCCACCGGATTGGAATACCGGCATATAGAACGAGCGGAACAAGAGCTCATCAAGCAAGCACAAGAAGATAGCTTCCCTAATGAGATGAAGAAGATGAAGACTGCTCAACCAATCACTAGAGGAAGTCGCCTCTTTCAGCTCGACCCGGTGTTAGAAGATGGCATCTTAAGAGTACGCGGCCGCATTCAAGCTGCTACTACGCCCGACAACATGAAGAGGCCAATCATTATGGACGGACGGCACCGCATCACAAGACTGATCGTTCTGAAAGAACACTGCTGCGCGGGTCACGCAAACAGAGAACGCGTAACTAACGGACCTGCGACAACGCTACTGGATAATACATTTGAGACCCACAGTACGCGCTATAGAAAAGGAATGCGCACTCTGTCGGGTACGAAAAGCAAGACCGAGAGCACCGGCCACTGGAGATTTGCCGCGCGCCCGCCTTGACCCTTTCCATCGCCCGTTCACTAACTGCGGGGTGGATTACTTTGGGCCAATGATGGTGAAGATCGGACGCCGGCGAGAGAAAAGATGGGGCGCACTGTTTACGTGCCTCACGTCACGCGCCGTGCACATCGAGCTCGTCTCATCACTCACCACAGATTCTGCAGTGATGGCACTACGACGGATGGCGGCAAGAAGAGGATGGCCAAAGCTTATGTACTCCGACAACGCTACGAACTTTCGCGGAGCCGATCAAGAGCTACGAGCAGCATACACCGAGTGGGCACCCATATTGAAAGAAGAGGGGTACATACATCGTATGGAGTGGCGTTACATAGCGCCCGGAGCGCCAAATCAAGGCGGCGCCTGGGAGAGGTTGGTGCGATCAGTAAAAGTCGCACTCACCGCTACGCTGCGAGAAAAGGCACCCGCCGAAGAGGTTCTGAGAACGCTATTGACCGAAGCCGAGTTCTCTATCAACGCCCGACCGCTGACCCACGTTAGTGTGAGTGCCCACGATCCAGAGGCGCTCACCCCCAACCATTTTCTGTTGGGATCATCAAATGGACTGCCTACGACGGGACCCTGTGACGAAGCGGACCGAAGACTATGGAGAGCCAGCCAAGCGTTAGCCGACCACTTCTGGCGACGCTGGCTACGCGAGTATCTGCCCACACTGATACCGCGAGGCGAGCCACGAGACAACGGACGGCGACCCATACAAGTTGGAGACGTCGTAATAGTGGCTGATAACACGCTACCACGAAACGTATGGCCTATGGGCATCGTAGAAGGCACCTACCCAGGACCAGACGGCGGCATCCGGATAGCAGATGTGAAGACAAAGACAGGAGTCTTCAAGAGGCCAGTCAGCAAACTCGTCGTGCTCCCGGTAGAAGAGGCTTCGCGAGCTGCGCCGGGGGGAGGATGTTGAGGACGCCGAGTTTAGCTAGTTAGAACCTATGTAGAATAAGAATATTTGATTATTTTGTTATTATTTTGTATGTAAAACTTAATGTAGGAATAAGTACATGTAAAGCGATAAGTATGATTTGTTAAAGTTAGGTTTGATCTTGTCAAAACACGTCTAAACATGAATTAGCCAATCACGTTAAAATACACTTATTTGTTTGTCTAGTTAGTATGGGATTTTGTAACGGTCGCAAAATCAACTGTGTCAACGCGTCGTTAGTTGCCATACGTCCAAAACGGACATAAGTAGCGCAGTTTTGTATGAAAATCATGTTCAACGTTCAGTATTCAATTGTAACCTGGGAAATAAAGAAGATACTAAATACATCGAAGAGGAGTTTAATTCAACAAAAAATACAGTCCACCACACTAATATTGGCGAAAAAGATATAAGGAAGGCCATCTTTCCCAGGAGCAGAGTCTTTTGTATTATAGATAACACTTTCTAGTTCATAAAAAGAGAAAGGAGAGTTAAGTGATAAAAGGTTATGATCGGGAGCAAGGAGACACTGATAATGATTATTGTCTATACATGGAGTTGGAACCCATGAAGGAGCTAGTTAGTTTGCGAAATCGTTAACTAAAGCAGGTGCAATGATAGACATTTGTGAAGTATTATAGAGGGACTTAAATCTATTAACATTACGCCAGACAAATGTCGCAGGTGTATCTGGGGATATGGAACTGCAAAAGTTTCTCCAACTTTGAAACTTTTTCTGTTTAAATATTTTTTTTGTTTCTATCATTATTTTACATAGGTTTGCATAGTTAAGATCTGTCATATTATTATTATAAATATGTTCTGCCTCCTTTCTTTTCTTTATAATTTCTGTACAGTCTTATCCCACCAGGGCGGAGAAGGTATTTTAGTTTGAGAATTATCTTTCCGAGGGAATACCTCTTTGGCTGCTTCATTTAAAATAAATGCAAGTTTGTCAGCACATTTATTTTCATTACCCGGGCTTATATCAGGAAGGGATGAAACTTTGCTGTCAACACTGTTTTTAAATTTTATCCAGTCACTGGAGGTCCTATCTGGTAGTCTATATTTTCTAGTTGATAACTTGCCAGAATGCTTAGGTTTATTAAAAGGAAAAGTAATTACTATAGGATAGTGATCACTTCCATGTGTAGAAGGAAGAGCACACCAAGATAATGATGCGGCTAAGTTGGGTGTGCTTATTGATAGGTCTACTGCGCTTATGTTTTGATTTGGGTCTGTGCGACGAGTGGGTTTACCATTATTTAATATGCAAAAGTTACATGAGTCAAGAATATCTAATAAGTTATCCCCTAAACTAGTTGAAACTGAACTTCCCCATGATTGATGTTGAGAATTGAAGTCCCCTAATACTAGAAATGGTCTTGGGAGTGTTGAAAATAGTTTCTTAATTTCACTTAAAATAGAAGAAGATGGGTGGGGAATATATAGAGATACAAAACAAATATTTTTAATACTAACTGCAATAATAGAGTAATCTTCATCATGAGTAGGTAAAATAATTTGTGAAAAAGGAATAGAATTTTTGACTAGAATGGCTACACCACCATAGCCATCTGCTCTGTCTTCTCTAATTACATGATAACCATTAATTTTAAAAATACTAATGGGCTTTAACCAGGTTTCTTGAACTGCAAATAAAAATGGGCTATGTTTATTCAGTAAGTATATAATGTCAGATTTTTTACTTATGATGCTTCTGCAATTCCATTGGATTACTTGATCCATTGTGAGTTTGATTAGCAAGAGAGTTTTGAGTTTCTAGAGCAGCGTTGGATGGTAACACAATATTAAATTGGTTTAATAAATTTATAAAAGCTGTCACAAAGTCATTATGAAGTTGTGTGTTTGGGTGACTAGGGTTATTGTTGATAGCACAACCATCCCTAGGTGTTGGCATAGTATACTCTTTGATAAGGGCATTGTGAGCTAATTTATCATACCCCTTATTAATTATTGGGGGAGATTTAGGTTTCGAAAACACTGTTTTTTTATAAGAAGTACTTGGATAAGGTCTATTGGCACTGAGGTGTTGGGGTATATTAAGGTTGACATTGTTTGTCCTAACAGGACTGGAAGACAGTACATCAGCATATGATTTGGAAATAGGTGGATGAAGTTTAGATGCCTCTGCATATGAGACACAGTTTTGTGCCATGTAGGTTTTGATTTGAGTCTGTCTATTATATTCAGGGCATGACTTATTAATTGCAAAATGATAACCTGTACACAAACAGCATGAGGCGTTATCTTGTGTCACATCACATGATTCACCGGAGTGGTCTTGGCCACATTTGAAGCAACATGGTTTTGATCTGCAATTTAATTTGGTATGGCCATAACGGCAACAGTTATAGCATTGTATTGTAGGGAATATGTACAGGTCAACCATTAATGCATTGTAGCAAATAAAAATTCTTTTTGGCAGTACCTGGCCATCAAATGTCAGTACCACTGTTTGAGATGGTTTCCAGGTGGGGGAGCCATCAATGAAAGTTTTAAAGTTTAAACGTCTAATTTTTAACACTTCACCACAACCAACAGGGACTGAGATATTTTCTTTAATTTCGTCTAGTGACCATTCCGCTGGAACACCTCTTACTAAGCCCATACGTGTGAGATTGAAAGTTGGTATAAAAGCTCTATATTGATTTGATACCAAGTCATAGTGGTTTATAAAATTATTTGCATCATTAGAGTCAGAGAAAGAGACTGAAAATTTTATTACGACCAATTCTTTTAACACTTCCATTAATGATACTGCGGAAAGAAGTCTTCTTTAAAAATCTACCAAAAGACATCGGGTGTATTGTGGTCCCATCATTTGGTGCTGCTTGTATTTTTTGGACGTGCACCACATACGGTGCGGCGTCGGTTCTTTCATAAGACTTTCTACCTATCGGCTCAGGAATGGACATTGTTGGTGCTTTATTTAAGTTTGGTGTTGCAGACGGAGATGCAGTTTTGAGATTAATGTCAGGTTGAGAAGTAGGTAATTGGTTAGCAGTTTCTATCAAACAATTGCAGTCTGATGACCGCCCTTCCGATCCATGATGTTTGCGTCTTTTGTTGCAATGTTTACAAACTCGTGTATGAGTACGGCTGCGTTTTAAAGTACGGCTAGAAGTAGATCCATCTGTTTCCATTCCCGATTCATTATTGGATTGAATTGTGACATAGTTACCAGCCGGGGGAACAAAGCCCCCCGGGTCGGGGGGCTCATTCATTAATAATAATTATGGACTTACCAGATAGTATGTACAAATAATTATATTACACAAAATAGACTATATTAAAACTATGCTACTCAACTGATCACTATATTTACAACGTATTAAAAGTAAGAAAAAAGTGAAACTTGAAAAAACGCGCGCGCTCAGTTCAACCTTTCCCCCATGTTTAACTTACAGAGTATATTTTAAATATTTATTTTAATTTAAATATAATAGTATATAAAATATAATGAAAATTTTAAAAAGGCTTAAAGTTACGTTTCGTTTTTGATACGCTATGAATTTAAGGGTTAAACGACAAGCGGTAGCGCGACTTTTCCACCAAAACGTCGGCAATAACCGACAACACTTATACTTTATTTTTTTCCACCTACTTAAACCGATTTAACGTTTGTGTGTGGTTGTAAATGAAACTTTAAAAGTATCACATTACTTTTAGAGGTGTTCTTTATAACAAACGATAGTAACATCTGGGTTTAAAAAAAGAAGGTGAACGAGTTAAGAGCGACAAAAGTTATCTTACCAGTGCCAACTCAGCCTCTGCTTCAAGTGCTCTCTTAGGTCCTTCACCGCGCTCGGCACGGTGGCGTATCATACAGATTAGGTATGAGAAGATCAACAGTCAATGATAGTACCAGCGTCAACTACGCTACTGTCTAGAAACTGCACTTCCTTCCTGCATTTCCTTTTACTCAAAACTAATCTTTTGACCCCACAGTCGGCTTTAAACGACAAGCGGTTGCGTAATTTTTTTGTTAACATCGGCAATAATCGACAACTCTTATATTTCACTTTTTTCCCCGAATCCCTTATTCCTTTGCAAGATAAGAGCGACAGACAACTAGTTAACTTACCAGCGCCAATTCAGCCAGCAGCTTCGGATGCTTCTGCTTCAAGTGCGCGCACAGTTCCTTGACTGCACTGGTTTAATGCACCTTCTCCCTGAGGTTTCCAACTACAGGGAAGGCTAGTGCCCCAGCAGTGAGGACATAGAATGAGCTGGTGAAGAATTAACGTACCAGTGACAACTCTGCCAATAGCTTCAGATGCTTCTGCTTCAAGTGCTCTCTTAGGTTCTTGACTGCGCCCGGTACGGACGCTTAGCAGACCGCGCAGCCACAAAACTAACCTTTTGACCGCCAGTCGGCTTTAAACGACAACCGGTAGCATGCCTGTTCCGCCAACGTTTTCCCCCCAAATCACAGATAGTAAACTTACCGGCGCCAGCTCTGCCAGTAGCTTCGGATGCTTCTGCTTCAAGTGCTCCCTCAGGTCCTTGACCGCGCTCGGCACAGTCGCGCAGCAGACAGCGCAGCGCGCGCGTCCCTGCTTGTGCTCATGTCGTTCGAAGTAGATCCACACGGGAGAGCGTGACGTTTCCTCGTCCGTTTCTGTGGCCAACAATTGAAGGGAGGGTAAAGTCTGCTGCTTCAATGACGTCTCGTTTGTGTCTCAATAGCTGTTGAATGCCCTTACATAGCACTAATTACGCCCAAAATGAAATGCAGCGATGACCAGAATAGCTGGTGACACATGTATACAACAAATTATTTAGTGAAATTGACCTATTCATAGGCAGCAAAAAACATTTTTAAATAAAGTAAAGAAAGTTAAAGCGCAATAATATTTTTTGTTTATTACGTTTTGTCTAATTATGTATATTTTATGTATGTATATATTATACTATATTAAGTAAGTATAGATTATAATAATACATGTAAGTATGTATTCAATTTATACAATCTATCTAGTTAGTTTTCTCACCCGTGCATTTGTAACGTACTTTTTAAGTTTTAGAATCCCATTATTTTTTTCTATTGTGTTAGGCCGCATTTCCACCTGCAAGAAAACTTTCGCGAGAAATGTCCGACGGTCTATCCGACAGCAGCTTACAAGTGTATAGACAGTACTTACTACTGAGTATACCTCAGATCATAGAAAGGAATGTGCGGGACCGAACTATTACGAATACTATATGCTATAAGTCCCTTATGCACCTATTGCTGGATTGCGCAATTATTTCTTGCTATAGCCAAGTTACGAAGGTCGTGTGATGGTGACGAAATGAAACTTCCGTAGTACGAAGTAAACACTTGAGCGTTCAGCCTTTATTCTCTATTACACTATATGGGTACACTTTCACTATTACTATTTACTATTATACCCGTAGAACTATATAAATCTATTTGCTATTGATTCGTAAGGCGATCTATTGATCACTGAATCGTAAGACGAACTATTACTGTATCCGATTGCTCCGTTTGAATGAGTCTGAATCAACTATCTGAATCAACTGCCGAATCCTTCCTTTCTATGATCTGAGGAGTATACACTTGCAAGCTGCTGTCGGACAGACTATCGGACATTTCTCGCGGAAGTTTTCTTGCAGGTGGAAATGTGGCCTTTGTTTAGTTTGTTTCATCATCATAATTACTCAAATGTGAATAACATAACTGGCCGAATTTAGTTTAGCTCTAAGATAATTTGTGATAGTATTAAGTTGGCTGTTATTCTTTTACAATAAAATATAAAGTAAAATAAATAAAATAACATAAATCTCTGTGGGGTAACCACGAGCTCTTAAACAGTAGCGGCTAATATACACGCGTCTCTTTTGCACAACTGCAATAATACTGCTATAAAAGCAAAAGTCAGGCGGCTGATCTTGCAGAAGTAAGTCGTGAATGAACATAAAAATTGTTAGAAATTCTTTATTGTATCTGTGTACAATAGTTTCTTACATTACAAAAATAAAAAAATAAAAAATGTTTATTTTATTAGGTACCTACTAGAGTAAAGATACATTTACTTACAGATATTTGGGGACTTCTTTTAGGCATACGTATATATCTGTAACAGAGACCCCGCTCTTCCATAGCCATAAACATTTCCAGTTTTTTATTATTAACTAATTTTACATAATTTACATATCATCAACGTTGTAACTTCATCCACAAGCATTTCAAATTATTGTTTTTATATTTTCTCCGAAAACAGCAAGTAATTATTATGTTCATAATAAGCCAAGTAGTTGATGCTTATACATGTCACAGCGAAAATGAAAAGGAAGCCCGCCTGTTTCATTCAACCTGTGCAGTGCTCAGAATAATAACTAAAGCTATAGAAACCGGACTAAAATAGCAAAGGTGTCACCAGATTTGTGACGTCATATTTGAGGTAATGTAGTGAGTGACTTTATAAAGGACTCAAAGATTTTTTTTGATCACCGATTATCTGATGACCGTTTGACATAACAATACAAAAATTAAAAACTAAGTGTCAACCATTTGTCGCACTCCAACCTCCTTTTCTAGCCTTAAGATAGAACGGAACTAAACATAGTTGCACCATTTTTATTTTAGCCATCCTTCTATAGCTTTAGTTATTGTTAGTGAGGTGCAGTGTCACGCCGACCGGATGGTCCATCAAGGTGCCTAGCGTGAATTTTGTTTACAATCTGTATTCATTCGATTACGTTTACGAAAACGAAAATTAGTATGGCATTGAAGCAGCGCCTCCTGGCGATATAAGTACGAGAAGAGTTAACATTTTGCCATAAAAACGTCCGAGCCAGATGTTTACCGACAAATTAACGTGGACTCCGGCCATTCGAAAGTAGTTACGCAATTTCTTTTAGTTTAGGTAGTAAAGTAATTTGTTATTGTATTAGCATAACTGTACAAGCATTATCCTTAAACTTAAAATAGTCAAACACCTCGTAAAAAGTATTGCCAATTGTCGTCTTTTGTATTCCAAGCTTTAGTTCGTAGAATAGTCCCGCAAACTCTCGTTCCACACCACAGCTAGGGTTGGCTGGAAGAGATCTCTTCTAGAGATAAGCTCACCTTTGTATATGTCTTGTATAACGTCTGTTTTAATGTGTGTTTTATATCTATACTAATATTATAAAGCTGAAGAGTTTGTTTGTTTGTTTGTTTGAACGCGCTAATCTCAGGAACTACTGGTTCGAATTGAATAATTCTTTTTGTGTTGGATAGTCCATTTATCGAGGAAGGCTTTAGGCTATATAACATCACGCTGCGACCAATAGGAGCGAAGCATCAGTGAAAAATGTTGCAAAAACGGGAAAAGAGCCTAAAAAATTAAAAATGCTGCCGAAAGTCACTATTCCACGCGGACGAAGTCGCGAGCACAGCTAGTGTGCAATAAAGGATTAATTAAGCTTTCCCATTGTGAACTATCCATTTAGCTCTACTATTGTTTATATTTTTGTAAAACTTATTTGTCAACAATACTTTTTTGGTTAACTGTAGATTTTGTACCGTAAGACACGCGTCAGTTGTTTATAATATAAATAGTTCCGACTTGGCAGAATAGCCAGTCAACATTGTACCTTCGCCAAGAGCAGTAATAAATACTCTGAGATTTAATCCTCGTCTCCTCAATCTACGACAGTAACGGACCCCCAGTCTCTCCAAAAGTACAAACTCTCGTTTTCGTTAACGTTTACGATTGGCGAATTAAACTGGCACTTGGCAACCAGTTACCTACGACGCTGCTGTACGTGTCCCGGGCTCCACTACTCTACGAAGGCAGAGGAACTCGTAGTGTATGTGCGGTTCAAAACCATTATTCCCTCTGAGGGTTGAACGGTTGGAGCCACAAATTCTGGTGAGAGTACCGACCGACCATCTGTCGACTTTCTTAAAAGAAGAGTTTTGGCCGAAGGGTGTCATGTTCCGGCGGTTCCGCCGGCTACTGGACACCATGCTGCGTCGCACGTCGCCGTCCTTCGTGTAGCATATTTTTAGTTTTTTTTTATTAAAATTGGATGTATACCTATGGTTAGTCTGTAAGGTATCTATATTATGGGCCTCTATGGAACTTACCATCTGTGCATAATTTGTTGCCTGAATTAAATTATCTATATTCTATACAACTTCTTGTCACATAGTGTAATTAGGCCAGTTTCGAAATGAATTGTTCCGGGTCCTTTTCTAGTACCTACATTATTGGTCAAAGGCGTCAATGGTCTCTTGGTCGTGGTAGGGATTCTGGATAATTATCGTGATAATGACAGTTTGATAATTAATTATCAATTGGTAATAACAAAATATTGCCCTTGCTAATATTAACTGTATTCGAATGACGAAGGTGTATGACCGCACATACCTACGCATGTGCGTGTCTACGCTTATCGCTAAGCTTTGTGTAGTTACTGCATCACTACTCAATAATAAAACTACCTACTTTCGAAACACAAAAGCGATGTTCCTATGTTTATGTTTAATTGTACCAAATAAGGATTTTTTTTCTATTTCTATTTAAAAAAAAAAGCTAACAAGAAAGCTTAACCTTTTTACCGCCAACAACTTCTACAGAAGTTCGAGATTTTCGTGCCGTCCACGCCAGCACTTCTATAGAAGTTCGAGATTTTCGTGCCGTCCACGCCAGCACTTCTATAGAAGTTCTTCTTTGTACCTACTTTATTAAAATACATTTATACGTTGGCGTACAGCGGGACATCGCGTGCGGGATAGTTGGGCGGTGAAAAGGTTAAACAAGCAAGGCGCAAAGCTCGCGTTGTCGACTTGAAGTTTAAATTCTTTTGACCCTGTAATTTGCTGGATCTTGTACCTTTAGAACAGAAACATAATGCTTACTTAGCAGAAATAGGTATTAGGTACATAATAAAGTAAGCAAAACACTAGATAAATACCACCAGAGCCTCAACACATTGGTTAAGACAATTAAAAGCATGAAGTGCAGAGGACACTAGATTAAATACCTATATATATTTACCCCCTTATTCATAAAAAACTATTTAACCTTTTTACCGCCAACAACTTCTATAAAAGTTCGAGATTTTCGTGCCGTCCACGCCAGCACTTCTATAGAAGTTCTTCTTTGTACCTACTTTATTAAAATACATTTATATGTTGGCGTACAGCGGGACATCGCGTGCAGGATAGTTGGGTGGTGAAAAGGTTAAGCATTATTTAGTTTAAGAGCGTTTACGCCGCCCACTAATGAAAAAAGAAACATATCTAGTAATTAGAGATAGAAAATCAAATTATGCTCAACAAACTACACTGGCCTGCAAAATTAAGTATCACACTTTTAAAATTGCAATAACTTTTTAAGTACACAAGATATACTTTCGAAACAAAAAGGAAAATGTTACTAATGTATAATTTACTTTAGTTTTAAAGAAAGCTGATAAAAATTGCTGCAAAACGTTTTTTATTTAAAAATCTCTAATTTCTATAGTTTAGAAAATAAATAAATATTAAAAGTGTAGTACTAATTTTTGCAAGCCAGTATATTACACTTTTCTTGGGCGGTCGTGAAAAATGGATTTCGGGCACCTTTTGCTGGTTGCAAAAGAGACGCAACAGTGACGTCGCGAAGAAACTAACATTGTCCGGCGCCATCTGAGGCAGAGAAACAACCCCATGGATTTAGCAGATTCTGATTCATGAGGTTGTTTTGCATATCCCGAGAATTACCCTTTGTGGTTATCGAAAGCATTTGGGGCGCCATCCGACGGATTAGATCAAATGGATTGCCCGTTCATGTTGTTGTAAGTAGCAGGAATTTAGTTTTTTCTTTTCCTATTTCATATTTTTATTCTAACCTCAACAATCTACTTTTTGCCGGTCCTCACTAGCAGCATTGCAGCATAAAAACCCTACACGATAAGAAATAGAACACAAAACAAAGAGAATTTAATCACTAACAATTAAAAATATAAGATTCGAATGAATGATGAACGAACGGGACGATAAAATTGCCGTGTTGCCATTTTTAAATATCGCTAAAACAGAACACGATAAAACTTACCGATCCGAGACCCGTGCTAGCGGTTGTAGATAAAATTCGATAGATAAACGGTTTTGTCTACCGATAAATTTATCGATCGGTAAGATCCGTGCTCGCACCACAGGTGTTCATTAGGTGACGTAAAAATGCTAAATTACTTCATTCAGATAGTTTGTTGAACATAATTTGATTTTCTACCCCTAATTACTAGATATGTTTTTTTTTCATTGGCGGCGCTAGTGTGCGGCGTAAACGCTCTTAATCGATGTTTCGTCTCTTTTTCTCAACTTCAAAATGGCGTTTGTGTGACGTTGACAAAATAATATTTTAACTAATCAATGCTCAAATAGTTTTTATGAATAAGGGGATTATAGTAGGTATAATGTATATTTTAATTTTTAATCTTTTTATTTAGCCGTTGTTATTACATGTTATATTTTATTTAGATGTGCGTGGGCAGAATAGAGGTACCTACACATTTATACGTTTTAGGGCCGTTTGTTCAATTGACTTATAAAACTTATTCATTTGATAAAGTAAACCATTTTAAAAATGTATTGTCCTAACATGACTTTTCTTTTTAAACAGGTGACATTTTAGCTTGATTGCGTAATATTTTATCAGAAGGATAAGTTATCCTATTATTATTCAAAAATAGGCCCTAAGTAATATTTTTTTGTATTGTATGATTTGTATCTTGGAACGTGCCATGATAATAAATAAATAAGTAGTTACCTTTCAGTAGGATTCTGGACCTGTAGGCTTAGCCAAAGTAACAATACGAAAACGATAGCGAAGTTCAAAAAGAATAAAATGTATGGGATTGACATAACACTGACCACGTGATTTAGCGCGGCTTATGTCAATCATTTTATTCTTTTCGAACTTCGCTATCGTTTTCTTAATGTTACTTTGGCTACCGCCACAGGGCTATGAATACCGTTTAAAATTGGTATCGATACTTCTGTCAAACGAAGATACCAGTAAAAAAACGTTTCGTTACGTGGGTTACATTTTTACCGGTAAGTTAACTAATCGCTGCACGCGGAATGGCTAAAGCGCCATATTTAACGAAAAGGTAGCAATTACATAACGTTACCTGCGTTAGCTAGAGATAAGATAGCCAGTGCCTCACTAGTTGAGGTTCCCGGGTGAAGTGCGCTTCCATCATTGGCCTTATCATCACTTTACATCAGGTGAGATCAAAGCACTGTACTTACCCGTAAAACATTTAAAAAAAATACCGGTACAATATTATTACCGTAATATTGTACCGGTAATATTTTTTTTACGTACCGGTTTTAAGGTAAGTAACGTTATTACTATAAAGGTATAGTAATAACGTTACCTTACCTGTACTTATAGTAGAAATTTGGTAAATTTAAAGCCCTGTATGGACAGTAGAGATGGTAACGGTGATAGAAACCACCAGAGACAAACCAGTAAAAATAAAACTACAAAATTACCAAAAAAGAAGTCTTTATTAACTCTCCTCCAACGCAGTTTGCACAAACACACTATCGTTGTCTTCGACCGTAGCCACCGGTTGCGGTTCCGT